>CM055894.1:24293242-24610742 GCA_029582155.1 Panopea generosa | reverse complement strand
ACTCCCTACCATTTAAAATGGCTACCCTACGTGAATAAACACTGCACCAGTCTGTGATCATAGAGATGAAATGGCACCAAAACATGCATGTGATCATAAATTAACAATTAACACAATATACACATTCATAAAAGAACCGATCCCTGAATATAAACCAATACAATGCTGATGAATACGACTTGTACAATACACGTGACCATACACACGATAACTAGTTAAACAAACTACAGTCAAACCTGTATAAGCGGTCACCTATATTAAGCAGCCGCTTGTCTCAAACAGCCATATTTGCTGTAGCCCATTTCTATGCTTTGAGAGCAAATTAACCTGTATTATGCAACCAATTGTCATTATAGGCCACTTTTTTTTCTTCCCTTGGCTGGCTGGTTTAGTCATGTTTGACAGTGCATGCATTTTAATGATTTGAACATAGAAAACAGAACATCCTCGTATTACCGACTTGTGTTGAATGTTCCCTATGCGCATGCTATGATCTGTTTACATCATGCATGTGGCTGTTTTTAACACTTTGTTGACTGTAGTAGCCCTATCTGTATGCACCACGTGACATTACTTTCCAGGTCGCAAACATCGTTGTCTTCAACCACTTTTCTAAATTACATACACTTACTGCCCGTTTCAAATAATCTCTCATAATACACTATAGAATCTAGATAACAATTGCTTATATTGCAACAATGAAATGTACGTGAACCCAATACCCTATGCAGATCGCCCCGGATATGACATCACTTGCAAAATATTATAACCTGTGGTTGCACTTTTACGATCTAGAAATAATAAAGTAATTGACTGTTAACTCAACTTTCATTATCCCAAACATCAAACATTGCTTGTTGAAATCATACTGATAGGTACATTTAAGCCTGCGTTAGCAACTTTGTGGGTGGCAGAGGAAAAGCATGCGTAATTTTACTAAACAGACGATTTTAGCACAGGACCATGTGTTACTCCGTCAAGCAGAAGACCATGCGTTACTTCGTCAAGCAGAAGACCATCTGTTATTTTGTCAAGCAGAAAACCGTGTCTTACTTCATCAGGTAAATATTCCCGTCTTACTTCATTAAGCAGATGACAGTGGCTTACTTTGTAAAATAGAGAACAATATCTTACTTTATTAATTAGAGGACATTATCTTACTTTGTAAAACAGAAACACATGTCTTAATTCATTAAGCAAAGGACAGTGCCTTTCTTCGTCAAGAAAGGACAGTGTACTACCCGGCCAAGCAGATTGCCGCGTTACTTCGTCAAGCAGAGGACAGCGCTTTACTGTGTCTGTGTTGCATCGTGTGTTTGGTCGCCAGACAGAGGACCGTGTACATCGTTGTAAAAAAAGGACCATGTGGTACTTCGTCAGACGTTTTAACGAATCAATTATTAGGATAATTGTTCACCTCTGTTATTTACTGAGCATTATTTTGGACGGAATAGGTTATTTAAATGCAACATAGTATTCATAACAAATACATTATTGTTCACACAAAACGTAGTGTTCGTCTAAATCGTCTGGCGGTTTTGCAAAGATTCAGCTCTTGTATGCGAAGGGAAGGAACGTCACACTGTGCCTTTGCAAAGTCACATCTGAAATTGAAATTAAATTTTCTAAACTCATTAAAACTATTTTTGTTTCATTCAGGGGTCATCCAAGGTCAAGTGGTCTAAGGCGTTGTCTCAAGATTACTAGCATCCCACCGCTAAGGTCGTATGTTCAAGTCCCACTCGCTCCAAAATCGTTATGTGAGTAAGTTTGCCAGTTAGCTGCGGAATGATGATGGTTCTACTCAGATTCATTCTGAGGTCGTCCTCCACCAAAAAAAACCCCAAAAAACTGGATATGCCATATATAACCTGAAATGTGTTGATAATGGCTTAAGCCCCATTTTTTCTTCAAATTTAAGAAGGGGTGTTATCAGATATTATTCATATTCCCTTAAATGCACTTAGAGAAAGAATTTATGTATTGTTAAATAATGAGAGTTTTTACTCTCATCGTTTTTAATTAATCCAGCTATATAGAATTTACTTAATTTAGACTTAAACTGAAGCAGTCGACATTCGGATACACTTTTTTATGCTCGTGTATGTATTACGACAACTTATGAAGGGCTGTTTGGAAATTGCTATAACGTTATAGGTAACATTTTTAGGAGCGGGGAGAGGTTCTGGATTATCAATTAGAAAAGAAAATCAATTTTGCGTTCATGGGTACACTTTTTATACATTGAGATTCTCATGTTCTCTCACATGTCACTTACTCAGTCTGACTGAGATTCTCATGTTCTTTTAAAGGCCATTAACTCAGTCCGATAAAAGATTATGTACTCGTATTCTCACGTTCTCTTACAGTCAACTTACTCAGTCCGATAGAAGATATTGTCGCTTCCACACACAGGATCAAGAGGGCCATGACAATCGAGCTGATCTTTATTCTCACAGAAAACTGTATAAATGATGTCTGTTGGGTTGGCAGTGACCCCGTCAGCAGTCTGGGAACCAGAAGTGGTCATGCCGGTCGTCTGATTGGTCGCTCCTGCGGTTGGCGAAACACAAGGACCAGTATATAAGACTTTCAGCGCTGGATTTCGACATTTTTCTTGAGCAAAAAAGCATCTGTAAAATATGAATGAATACTTAGATAGTTAGTTGCTTAAAGTTCAGTAAGCTTAACGAAAGTTCAGTAAGCTTAACGAACGCTTGGTAAGCTTAACGATCAGTCACGTGAAAAATTGTATGTTCAATATGTTAAAAATTCTAAGTGTTAATGGCAAGTACAATGCGTTATAGAAGTAGGCTGCCAATTTGTTATGACTGCCAGTAAATTGTTACTTTGATTGTATTACATCTATAATAACCACCTTTCCAAAAGTCCTTAACATGGCGTTAAGATGACGGAGCTTTGAACAACTGGGCCCAGTATACAGAACCGTAGTGTATTGACTTTAAAATACTATTAGATGATATTTCAAAGTTATATCTTTGAATTTATAGCTCTATTTGGAAAGTAACTTATTCATGCCAAACACCAATATATCATTTGTGAAGCATCACATACCCAGCAGGATAAACTTTTAATAAGCAAAAGCGACGTTGCTGTCCGTGTATATCAATAACAATGTGTCAAATTCACCAATGTTTACCTTTAAACATAGAAGAACCAGGAGATAAATGACGTAGCCATCAAAACAGAGCACAACTACAATCAATACATAGATATATCTATCATACACATCAGTGGCGGATCCAGGATTTAAGTTGAGAGGGGATGCGCTTAGGGGGCGAAACACAAAATCTGAACGGGCACACATGTTTTCAGTAAAAATAAAGTGGACTTTAATAAAATATGGGAGTTAAACGGAGGGATGTGTACCAGTTTTATTTTAAAAGAGTAGATCCTCCAGTGTACATGTGCGTACAAAAACATGCATGCAGAAGTTATGTTTGGATCGGTCAATTACTAAACACGCAACTCGGGCGCTTTAATCTGGTTAATAAGTTAACGGGTTAATGCATGCACCCAACATCGCCCTTCTTTCGTCATCATCACGTCATGAGGCAAAATTGTGGAAATAAAAGTGAAACCACCGACCATTATCATACAAATGCGACAGCACGCATACTTGTTGTGTAAAACACAATACACTAAGATAAAGGCATGCACATATGTAATCATTGGAATAAAGTACATTTCAGTTACATTAATGTTCCTAAAGAAAATACTATGTATTCTTACGTTAGCATAACACAAAACTACGGTGATATGACAGAATGCGTTGTAAAAGCTCGTGACTTAGTCGTTTAAAAGCAGACGTCTTCACTTTATGAAGTGCGTCAATGCCAACACGAGGCCAAAGTTTATCTTTGTTTTCACCTTGTGGCACAGTTAAAGGTGTACAATGTGACCTATGCAATACTTGTCGAAATGGTTGGAGGTAATAAATATTTAGATCAATGAAATAAACGATAAAGAATTTAATTTAATAACTTTTTGGAAACAGAAACAATAATATAAAAAATACTACTACCACTACAACAACAACTACTACTACTACTACTAGTACTACTACTACTACTAATACTACTACTATTATTACTATTTCTACTGTTTCGGCAACTACAACTACTACTGTTACTACTATTACTTTGACTGCTTCTAACTACTACTGCTACAACTACTACTTCTTCTACTGCTACTATTACTACTACTTTTACTACTACAATTATTACTATAACTACTGTTACTACTACTACTAATTCTATAACCAACACTACTACTACTACTACCTGTACTACTACTACTACTTCTACAACAAACACTTCTGATATAACTACTATTAGTACTTCTACTAGTATTACTAATTTTACCACTACTATTACTACTGCTGCTGCTGCTGCTTCTACTACTACTTCTACTACTATTACTACTGCTGCTGCTGCTACTACTACTACTACTACTACTACTACACTTCTTCTGCTACTGCTGCTGCTCCTGCTGCTGCTACTACTACTACTACTACTACTACTATTATTACTAATTGTACTACTACTTATACTACTACTGCTGCTGCTGCTGCTACTACTACTAGTTCTACTACTACTACTTCTATTACTACCACTAGTACTACTAGTACTACTACTACTACTTCTACAAGTACAACAACACTACCACTACTACTAGTACTACTACTTCTATTACTACCACTAGTACTTCTAGTACCACTTCTACTACTTTTACAAGTACAACAATACTACTACTACTACTACTAGTACTACTACTACTTTTTCTATTGCTACCACTAGTACTTCTACTACTACTACTACTACTACTACTACTACTACTACTACTACTACTACTACTATTACTACAAGAACAACAACACTACTACTACTACTACTACTACTACTACTACTACTACTACTACTACTACTATGACAACTGTTACCATTACTTCTTCTTCCACTACTACTACTACTACTACTACTACTACTACTACTACTTTTACTACTACTACTACTACTACTACTACTACTACACTACTACTACTACTACACTACTACTACTACTACTACTACTACTACTACTACTATTTCTACTTTACTACTTCTACTACTACCACTACTATTCTTACCACTACTAATGCGTATATAACAATTTATTAAAAAGAACGTAATAATAATGACCGTTCCATATTGAACGTTAGTTTATATAATATCCAATCGAACACAAGAAATGTTATAAACAACTGGAAACGATGCACTCTAAGTACACAACACCAAAGCATCATGAACATATTTACTTTACAGAATAGTTAAAATGATTACAATAGGAAACAGTGGTCACCACCTTGGACCGTTCAGTAACAAAACACACCATTCCGTGACTTAAACCCGGTTTTCATCTGTCACATCATAAGGAGAGATAGTGTAATAAACTGGTCATATCATAAGGCAAAATAGTGTAACTAAAAATTACAATGTTCGTTTCCATACGTATAAAGTAGTGTTACATTATGTGATATATCATTTGTAATGTAATAAACAGTTTTGTCACAATAAATACTTCAACACTATATCTTTAAGCGGAAGATTTCTTCTGAACATGTTTACATAGACATTATTTACAACACTAGCATGACCTAAATGTGCATGGATAAACTATATTTGGCATTTAGTGCTGCTATATACGACACGATCACTTCAACATCTGCTATTTTAAACATTTTGTTGATGAGTGTTTGAAGTTTTGTAGACTTTGATGTTAGATTTGTTTTAATTTAACTTACAGGTTTTTGTAGTTCTTCATATCGGAACAGCACATGGTCTCATCCCCCTCGGCTTTGTAACTATTGGCACAGTCTATCTTCAGGACTTGTGCACACTGATCCGACTGTCCAGATACCAGACACAAACAAGCTGAAACATGACATACATTAATAACTTTCAACAACGGCGACGACAACAATGACAACAACAATGATATATGTATTACGGTAAACAACATACAATAACAATGTCATATCAAAAATAATAAACAAGTTCTGAACAGTTTTCTTTTTTAGACGAAGTTGCCGAGGTTACATCCATGCAGCGCCATGAATATCAAACTATTGTTTCATTATGCAGGCTTGTGTCAATATGCATTCATGTACCAATGACCGCGTTAGTGTCTTATTACTATGTTCATGTACCATTTAGCACGTTTGTTTCATATTACTGTGTTCACGTACCATTTATCACATTTGTTTCATATTACTAAGTTCATGTACCATTTAGCACGTTTGTGTCCATATTATTATGTTCATGTACCATTTAGCACGTTTGTGTCCATATTATTATGTTCATGTACCATTAAGCACACTTGTTTCATATTACTGTGTTCATGTTACATTTAGTACGTTTGTGTCATATTACTAAGTTCATGTACCATTTAGTACGTTTGTGTCATACTACTGTGTGCATGTACCATTTAGTACGTTTGTTTCATATCACTGTGTGCATGTACCATTTAGTACGTTTGTTTCATATTACTGTGTTCATGGACCATATAGCACGTTTGTGTCATATCACTATGTTCATGTACCATTTAGCACGTTTGTGACGTATTACTGTGTTCATGTACCAATTAACACCTTTGTGTCATATTACTGTGTTTATGTACCATTAAGCACGTTTGTGTCGTATTACTTTGTTCATGTATCATTTAGCACGTTTGTGTCTTATTACTATGTTCATGTACCATTTAGCACCTTTGTGTCATATTACTGTGTTTATGTACCATTAAGCACGTTTGTGTCTTATTACTGTGTTTATGTACCATTTAGCACGTTTGTGTCTTATTACTATGTTCATGTACCATTTAGTACGTTTGTTTCATATTACTGTGTTCATGTACCATTTAGCACGTTTGTTTCATATTACTGTGTTTATGTATCATTTAGCATGTTTGTGTCATATTACTGTGTTCGTGTACCATTGAGCACGTTTGTGTCTTATAACTGAGATAATGTACCATTAAGTACGTTTGTTTCATATTACTGTGTTCGTGTACCATTTAGCACATTTGTGTCATATTACTGTGATAATGTACCATTTAGTAGGTTTGTTTCATATTACTGTGTTCGTGTACCATTTAGCATGTTTGTGTCATATTACTGTGTTCGTGTACCATTTAGCACGTTTGTTTCATTTTACTGTGATAATGTACTATTTAGCACGTTTGTTTCATATTACTGTGATAATGTACAATTTAGCACGTTTGTTTCATATTACTGTGATAATGTACCATTTAGCACGTTTGTTTCATATTACTGTGATAATGTACCATTTAGTGCGTTTGTTTCATATTACTGTGATAATGTACCATTCCGCACGTTTGTTTCATATTACTGTGTTCGTGTACCATTTAGCATGTTTGTGTCATATTACTATGTTTATGTACCATTAAGCACGTTTGTGTCGTATTACTATGTTCATGTACCATTTAGCACGTTTGATTCATCTTACTGTGTACATATACCATTTAGCACGTTTGTTTCATATAACTGTGTACATATACCATTTAGCACGTTTGTTTCATATAACTGTGTACATATACCATTTAGCACGTTTGTTTCATATAACTGTGTTCATGTACCATTTAGCACGTTTGTTTCATATTACTGTGTTCATATACCATTTAGCACGTTTGTTTCATATTACTATATTAATGTAACATTACGCACATTTGTTTCACCTTACCGAATAAACTTTTTCAATTTATAGTTATGATTAGGTCAATGTGATAAAATATGGACTATAAAGTTTTAATCGGTGACCGAAACAAATATTACACCGTCCTTTATTTATAGTATAGTATCATTTCTTACAGACACATTAACGATAACAGTGATAGGAGACTTTGATTTAAATACTATAATAACAGATGAGCGTAGATAAAAGCGAGGGCGGGAAGATTTAAAAGTATCTTCAAACACATCATTGCAGATATGGAGAGATATGGGAGGCCAGATGTGTGTATTATCTCCTCCATTGACGTCATTAGGATACCGTTATATATTCACCTGACCCTGTCTAATCGGGCTTAAGGTCACTTCAGAGGTTTTCCGATGACCCAAATTATAAAAAGGACATTTTCCTCAATTAAGTAGTTTTAAATTTAGTTTAGTTTAAACTTATTTAGCTGGTCCTGATTAGCTCAGTCGGTAACGCGTCTGACTATCAATTTAGGGGTGATGAGTTCGAATCCCAGCACGGCAACACTCTCCGTGATGAATGATATACGACATTGCGTCTCATTTTCATTCGTTTCTTAACGCTGATTCAAGTGGAAAAGTTATCAGTAATGTGCGGAGATTGGATGTGCTAGAGTACTGGTTAACCTTTCAGGACCCAAGGAAACAGTGGTTAGGTTAACTGAACGTCCGTTAGCCCTCGATGGCATAAAATGACGCTAAATATTCAATCAATACAACTTCTTTATTTTATTTTGATTGTGAAACAAGTTCTTACAACTGAAAAAAATCACGCTGATTGTCCTCCTGGTAGAATCAATACTAATCATAATGAGAAAAGAGGTATCTTGCTCAAGGATACAACAGATAGCCGTGTCGGAGGACGTGTGGTGTCCTTTATTTTTTTTGTATTGTATGCATATTATTAATTAGTTTTGCATTTTATTCATTTATTTGATAACGTACTATTGCGCAATGTTTGTTGCAAGAATCGACGGAATGCACTTTACATCGATGTTGCTTTGTGTATTTGAGAGACTACTAGTAATATACAGTTAAACCTGTGTAAGCGGTCATCTCTATTAAGCACCCACCTGTCTTAAGCAACCATATATTATATTTCCCATTTCTATGCTTTCAGGGTAAATTAACCTGTATTAAGCAACAACCTGTCTTAAGAGGTCATTTTTGCTCCTTCACTTGTCTGGCTGCTTAAGACAGGTTTGACTGTTTGTGCAATCACAATCAGTATTTTTCGAATAAACATGTCATACTCTCCTACCCAGACGCATCTTACTGACACCAAGGTCACCACGCTGTCTGAAGGAAAAGTTAAAAATTACTCAAGTTGTAGTTTAGAACTGTAGCATTCGAAAACATATGCTGATGTAATACATACATTAAAGTCTAACGGCTAAGCTTATACCATGCTGCTTATATCAGATACTGTTATTGAAAATGCTTAGAAATGACAGTACTAATTAAAAGTAAAATTTGAGCATGAGAGCCTACGTAGTTGAGATCATTAAACTATTACACTAATGATGATAGGATGTGTCAGATGTTGAATTAAAGTTTATTTGAAGTTTCTACAGCCACAATATATGACAAAAGAATGCCTTGTAATCTCAGATTGCACCCCAGAAAACTATAGTAAATATTCGTTGACTAAGCTGCATGGTTTCAAACAAACATAAATCTAGAAAAAAAAATTAAAACAAAAATACGAGGAGACCTTTCCAGCTTTGACACAGAACAAAATAAAGATGATGTTAATGTCAACATTCTTAAGGTTCACTTTACTCGGTTTTATTATTTCTGTTGATGGGGGTAGTAAAATATGCCACTCCCACGTGTTGCAAAGGAACTAATGTAAACAAACAAATAAACACTTATATCAATGTTGTATTTGTTTGATAACGTTTCATTCTTTCAATATATTAACATTTTATTTAATATCACTTTGTCGATAGTGATTGACAAAACTTAAGACAGATATAGGTTTAAATAAGACATTAAAGCAACTGATATATTGAAAAGAAACTGTAACTTTATTAATTTCCTTGATTAATATAAGCGCCTGGGTAAATCCGTAAGAAATAAAAAGGAATATGTACAATAAAAATATAATATTCTAGCAAAGTCTTACAGAATTTGTAATGGTTAATTACAGTTATTCGATCCAATCATATATAAATACAATTGCTAAAAATATCTTTACAACTACGCATCAGAAATAGAGAAAACAACCAAGACAAAGGCAAATATTTGCAAATGCACAAGAAAGCTTTGCAGAAACCAGATCAGCGAAACGAATGATAAATAATATAATATTTTCAGATAAAAAAACAGAAGCCGGGAACACTAAATGGAAAAGAAAAATAGCACACCCGGTTTTAACTTGTGTTTGTGCAAGTCTGGATGACTGGATGAATTTCAAGGAGCCAGGAGTCGTATTCACTAATTATGCCTAAGGATATTCTTAGACTTGAGGTTGAACAACCAAATATCAACCTTAGGTATTTAGTTTACCGTGACAGATAGAAAAACATGTGAGAGTTTATTTGACTATATATTTGGTGTCCATTTATGCTTGCAAAACCTCAAAAACCTCATTTATTTACAGGTTCAAGTCTAAAAATATTCTAAGGAATGGTTGGTGAAAATCATCATTGAATATAGAATCAAAGATAAAATTAAAAAATATTGATAATATATCATAGCACCTACGTCAGTTTCCTGCATTAACTATAATTTCGCGTGGTTGATTTTGTTTAAACTTGTTCACAAGGTAGAACGATCTGAAATACGCGTTCCGTTTTTCGTATTTCAATATTCGTATATTTGTTGATTTAAATGTCATCAAATGACTTTAAAGCTTAAAATGCAATAATGCATAAAGCGATATGAGTTAAACCATACTTATAGTAACCATTCTTTCGTTTCTCTATATCAGTTGTCTTTAATGTAAATCAAATAAAAATGTGAAAGCGAAACTTTTTATTCAACATGTATGACTAACATGTACAGCTAAACTACTCATATACTCATATATTTATATTCTTGCAAAATGAAATACATACCTGCAACAAATGTAAGAGATATCCTCAAACTAAATGGTAACATTTTTGAAAAGTCCATCAGTAAAAGTTATCTGAGCTAGTGTTTGCGCCTATGCGTTTCAATAAATTTATTAAAACATTCAAAAGTGAAATTATACAAGTATTACGTTATCAAAGGGTCATCAACAACAGATGTTCTATATTTACAGTAACCTTCATTCAATTTATATATCCTACTGGACATGCGCAAACAAATATAGAACGTCTCACGTCATGGACAATATTTTCACTGATTGAGTGTCGCATAAACGGACGTTATCTTAAGTCTTTAATCGCTTAATGTAGGACTGATTTAACAATTGATTTATTGAAGGTTTAGAGGGTATTATTTTTTTTTAATATAAAAAACGAAAAAATGTTCTATTGACATCAGAAAAATAAATATAAATTATATATTTCTTACGCTATGCAAATAGAGCAAAGACGACTTCGGGCAATAAAGAAAACATTGTCTCAAAAGGTTTGTATTAAAAGGTTTGGTTATTGATCCATCGGTCATTTAAACAAACAAGATGTATAATAAATAAAGTTACTCCCATCATAAACATAGAAAGGATACATATGAATCTAGGATAGTCACACTTGACAACCAATACGGCAGACTTGTATTTGTTTACATTATATCAAAATTTAATACAAAACAAGAAAATACAGGATATGTTAATAATTCAGTAAACATAAGAATACAAAATTTAGAAAAAAAGCTGTGGTCTAATTAAGAAAATGCTAATAAACAAAGCACATGGCTTAAGCAAGTAAGTTATAACATTATACAAGTGCTGCCAATCGATAGTTTAGTGTTCTTCCAAAACAATGCACCATTTGGTAGTAAATATATATTGTGGACATACAATAAAAGAAAAATAAATGTTGTATGTATTTTTTTAAATTTTAAATAATGCATCACCCATTTTTTTTTGCATATTAAGCTTTGATTAGGGATTATTCAAAATTTACGAATTTCAGGAATGTTTCATATCATGCAATTTACGAAATTGGGGAATTATTGAAATTTCCAATTAAACATTTCAGGAAATATTCATAATAAAAACAATGAAATTGAAGAATAATTCAAATATACAATTTAAGAATTTCAGTAATGATTCACATTGGAATGTCTCAAATATATAATCTATGAAATTAAAGAATGATTCAAATATACATCTTATGAATTACGGGGATTTTTCATAAATAATTAATTTAACTAAACACTTTATGAATTTCAAAAATGATTCAAAATTCAGTAATGATTCACGTGGGAATGACTCAAATATATAGTTTATGAGTTTTAGGAATTATTCATGCATACAATTTATGAACGATGTAATTAGAACAATTTTCAACATTTATATTTCTCGCAAAGGAAAGCCCATTAACGTAATGTGATTTTCATACCAATTTTTCTCTTTTTTGTCGTTTTATAGAATGACCATTAATAGGCATAGTAAGATAAGATTTTGCCGCCGAGCTTTCTGATTTCTAATTACATCGTTGAGTATTGAAGTTGTATATGCTATCAAGATACATCATACATAACTGTACTTTCTTGTCATTATTTTTTTCTTGATGTTTCTTTTTTGCTACATTTTTTTTTAAATCCTTTTCTTATCTTTTTATTCAATTGTCAATACTGACTAAACTATTTCCACAATTATTTAAACCAGTTATGTATACATTGTACCTCTGCCATTTCAATATTAAAATAGATTTCAAAGGAAAAGAGCCCAATAAGCATTATGCTTTCGTTCTAATCCTAACTTGTGTTGTCATTGTACATACATGTATACGTTGTAAATATCATGAATAAAATATGTTTAAACTATGATAAGTGATTTATTGAAGACGTTTCAAATTTTAATAAAGAGGATCTTACTGTCAACGATTATAGACCGTAATAAATTATCATCCTATAATGAGGTAATCACAAATCATTGAGCAAAAGTGTTTAAATAAGTGTTGTAATTTCAAATGATAAAAAATAAATATGGCAATAGATTTAAGAAAATGCTTCGCTAAATAATTCATAAGATCATTTGACAAGAGCTCAGTGTGGAAATACTTGTCTAAATGTGGCCGTCATCCATTACGTTTTATGTTGGTGTGTCTTATAGTTCCATCATTTTCCTAAAATATACACATCGTTTTATTATCATGATATCTCAAACAAGAATATTGCAAATGGATAATTAATATCAGATCTATAGTATTTAAAAACAATATATTTGACTTTATTATTCGCAGCCAGAATAGTGTCAGTATGACCCTATCTATGGAAGGAAAAGGGTTCTAATTAGATTTTTTTTATAATTGATTCGACAATTAAACGTGTCAAAAGCATCAAATAATGGTATGTACCTCGGAAAAATGTCATGTATTAAGAGATATTTCAATTTATGTCATTAAATAATTAATTAGATATTATTAAATAATGTTAATTATAACTTCTACCAAAATTGGTATGACTGTAATAAATCTCTGTTACATTTTATTAACATATGTATTCTTTAATGTTTACTGAGGAATAAGTTATAATATTGAATATATTACATAGGTGAATAATTTAAATGCGCATATTTTTATCTACATTAAACTTTATTATTACCTTTCATTTTGATAAATAATTATTAAGCATTCACTATTAACCTTGGCAAATTTCATATATACATACATATTTAGCACAATTTAGGAATGATATTCTTTAACTGAGATTTGGAATAGGCCGATACGTAGGCGGCAAAGGTCCTAATCAGAGACTTTGTCGGTTCTGTGACACAGGGATGGTCGAAGACGAATCACGTTTCTTATTACACTCTACTTTTTTTATGTAGAAATGCAATTACAACCAGAGACAACACAATGTTAGATCCTATACACAAACTGAAATATCGGATGAACAATTGTCAAAGAAAGGTGGCAATGTTGTTGACAAAGGCATATCTAAAAAGGGGACACTTTATTTACAAAACTAGTTAATCACAATATCTACATATGTGCTTTTGAAAGTTTACCCACATTATTCTGTTTTATGTTCCATTGCTTATTATCATGTGAAATTGCATATTACATATATTTATTGGCAGTGACCTATAGACCAACTAGGCCGGGCGCTCTACTAACTATCATCTAGTTATACATATAGTATTGTAATGTCATACACATGTCACTATAATAAACTACTTACTTACTTACTTACATATCATCATTAATACTTAATTGGCAATTACGTTTTAGACATGAAAAACACTGTGGCACCGTAATGATTGAGATTGTACCGAATACAGGTACTAGCTACTATACGGGGCCGAGTTCATTAATAGTCTCTAACACTCACTTTCTTTATCAAAATATCTGCGATTAAATGATGTCATGCAGTACACTTTACTTCTATACCTTTATATTTACCGGAGTTTGTCCCCGATCTCACAGACGTCTTCGCAGAAGAACTTTCCCAATTATATCAGAAATGTTGCTAAACAAATCGAAAAACTATTGTTTTTAATGACATATTTTAGCGTGATTGCGAAGTGAGCTTACAAATTAAGAGCTTTAATGAATCAATTTCGAATCCGTTACCTGGTTAAACCGGCACTGTATATTTTTTAGGAAATTGGTTCGAGCCGGAAATTAAACCCGCGACCGTGGTCATGATCGACCAAAACTCTATCCATTGCACTAACGCTTGATAATTAATTCTGGTGTCCCTCTAATAATTAATAAATCACCGTTCAGCTCTTTATGTCCTCCACTACGCCAGATTTCATAGAACCAAACTTACTGTCGTTATTTTTTATTTTAGTGTTGGATAGGCCAAATGAATATCATAGACTTTTTATTGTCTATTTATCTTAAAAATGTATTTTCTGGATTTTTTGCACACACTAACATACGTATTTTACGTTGCATTTCATTATTTTAGCCGTTTACAATATATTTCACTGGTGAATCCAGAGAGGACAAAGGAGTCTGGACCCTTCCTAAGATTCACTAAATATTGGTAACTGACAGTTTTCTCAACAACAAAAAATATGGAACCCATCTGGCCGTAAATCTAATGTCCACCTGATGTATTTACTTACTTGTTCAATATATTCACATGTAGATAGCAGTGCAGTGCACTGGGTGTAATCATTTACTACACAAGGACGACCTGATATTATCTATATGTACTATAGAAAATGTACTCAGTTGTTGTTTTCCATTACGTAAAAGAAAGTACCAAGTTTTGCATTCGCGAGTGGGAAGAGCCAGTCTTGACTTGCATTTCCGATTAACGAGTAAATTACAATTAGGAATGAAAATCAACAGCTGATTAAAGTATTTATTGCAAATCGTATATTAAAAATGACATTTAATTTATGTCGAATTTATGGTGTCCCGATAGTGTCATCGCGGCATATTTCTGAAATTAAGTAAAATTTAAACAACGAAACAATGATTGTGAAAAGTTAAAACTACCATCATGGTGAAAAGTCGAAACAACGGTACGGAAAAATCAAAAGAATGATAATTATGGTGAAAAGTCGAAATCTTTTCGTTGTGTCGACTTTTTGCCATCGTAGTTTCGATGCTTCGTTGTTTCAACTTTTCAACATCGTTATGACATTTAACATCGAAACGATGATGATGAAAAGTCGAAACAAGTAATCTACGATGTTTTGACTTTTCACCATCATCGTTGTTTCGTTGTTTTGACTCGACTTAACTTAAGAGAAATGCCGCGATGGCCCCCAACGGGACACCATATGTGTTACAACTTTCAACGTTCAAATAAATCAAACCACTCTCCACAATTCAAATTTCACATCATATAAAGACATATTTTTCTGTATTAAGATGAAGAATTAAGTTATCTATGTGTAGCAAATATTTCATATCGATATTTTAAGTAGTTTTCTTATTAATTATTTTAAAAATTGAACTTAAAAGACAACATAATCACACACATAACACTAAGTGTACAAAATATCAATTTCTTTAAATATTCATTGTAGTTGCAGTCATTCCCCTTTTTTTATATAAAATCACAAAAATGTGGATTTCCAAATTTAAAAAAACCGCTTAATGTGCCACCCGGATATTAGACAACACCTGCAGTCACTTATCTCTGTTTACGCGTGTCTGATAATAGCTTAGCCTAGTAAATTGTATGATGGTGTAATCGGTTTTCGATCACTTAAGAATCGCCGTTAAATATTGCAATGCAAAACGGATGGTGACACTAAATGCTTGTAAATAACATTTAAATTGAAATAACAAAATTAATAAAAAAATTCTACCAAATAGATAACAAGTACAATGCCCATTTTCTTCACCATTCACGTTAGATCACGGTGACCTAAATATACATCACATGAACGAATGATGTATTGTGTCAAACTAAAATGACACGAGTTTATTAAAGTGCAAATGAATTGAATAAGATAAAACTTCATTTAACTTTCAACTGAGCGAATATTTCTATATAAATTATGTTTATTTCATAGTATTACGAACTAATTAAGACACTAATTTTAGAAACTCTAAAGTTATTTTAATGTTAACTTTATAAATACATCTTCATGTATCCATCCTTTCTAATCCACTTATAATAAGAAACCTTTTCAACTTTTAACTTATTTTCAAGCTACATTTAAATTCATTTTTTTAACAAATTTCAATAAGAAGGGCACTCCTCCGTAACCTTTATAATTTCTGACATGCGCAGTCAGCCAAGCATATAACTTGTGACCTTGACCTGTTATGCATCAGTTTTTAGCAAACGTGGTTATAATTAATATTTGTAATTAATTAACACATTTTTTAGGTCTGTATCATAAAATGACTTTATTTTCTTGTATTGGAGGCATTATTTTTTAAATTTTGCATTGCATTCGATGACCATGTGGTTACTGTCTGTAGAAAATGACGTTTGCGCAGGAAGTTGAAATATGTGCGCGCGATATTTTTGATTTTCGGTCATCAAATTGAGGTTGTGATCAAACACAGATTACGGCACCATATAACATTATTTTTAATATGCAATTATAATTATGTAAATAAGTAAAATTGCTCAAAGGGAATTTAACCTTAATTTGTCCTACCTGTGTATACCATTTTTTTAATCCAGTTTAGAGGCAAATGTACTCGATTACACCACATAACCAGGCAGGTATAGAAAACAAAAAGTTTAACTATGACGTCAACATTTACGCAGTAAGGATAAAAATGTAAAAACAACAAATTTAAATGTACTTGGTGAGCTTAATAACGGCATGAGTAAATTAAAAACAAAACAATAACGCTTACAAATTGTCGTTTTTGATTGACGTTCCGGCATGGTACATCTACGCACATTTGGTTTAACAATACACCGCCTTTAATGTTTTGTTGGTAGTGATAAAGTAAAACAATGACGTGTTATAGATATCAGTGTCGCTATACAAATAAAAACTGTTTGATTTAAATGTCATAATTTATAACGTTTTTTAATGTTTAAGGTTTAACACCATTTTCATTATTAGTTTTATTGTTGGAGGAAGATTTTCGAAATAATCTGAGTATATACCCACCGTTCTTCTGCAAGTATCTAGCAAACTTTCTCATTTTTACCGTACTAGACCGCGGCGTGATCTAGTGGTAGAGCGTCCGCCTCGAATGCGGAAGGTCGTGGGTTCAATCCCCGGCCGGGTCATACCAAAGACTTTAAAAATTGTACTAGAAGCTTCCTCGCTTGACGCTCAGCATTAAGAGGAGAGTTCTAGGTCTTGTTGGCCCGGTGTCAGTTTAATGTGACATGGTGGGGTATCATACCATGTGTCTGCGGCATGATACTCCAGTGTGACAGCGCTTAGAATACTGTATTAAGTAGACACCGTCGCGATATGACTGAAAAATTGTTGAAAGTGACGCTAAACACCATACAACTTTACCGTACTGGGTGCAAACCCAGAACATCGGGCCACGGAGATCATAACTTTATAAGGTGTGGTACATGTTTATTATTTTCTTTGAGTGTGTTTTGTAACCATGTTAAGCACATGCCGGTTTACATATAGTATCCAGTAATCCTCAAAACTAATAAGGGCAGAACTGCTGAAATTAAGGATTTTTTAATCGTGCCGAGTTTAAGCCCAATATCTTAGCGGTGAGTACTGGTGTTCCGATTTTTGTCTCAGACTTCCGGGCCCGATTAGCTCAATCGGTAGCGCGTCTGACTATCAGTATAGGGGTCGTGAGTTCGAATCTCATCCCGGTAACAATTTCTGTGATGATTGATAAAGCCATTGTGTCTCATTATCATTCATCTCTCATTTAAGTGAGAAAGTTATTAGTTACTTGCGGAGACAGGGTGTGCTAGAGTACTGGTTAACCTTTCAGGATCTCAGGAAACACTGATTAGGTTAACTGATCGTCTGTTAGCCCTCCACAGCATAAAATGACGATAAATATTCAATTAATCAATCAGTTGTCTGGGACTATCGATAATTGGTAGATTTGAGTTGAAGTTGGCGATAATCGATTATGTTTGTTAACAATCAAATGACACCGAACAATGGCTTTCTCGATTATATGCTTACGGTCAGATAATTTGGGAACACAAGTAATTTCAGCCTAAATGATTTCAATATATATATGCTTTTTTCTCTGTCTCCCTCTTTATCATGTCGTCTCCGAATATTTTTTTACATATAAGATGACTAGTATAAATGAATTAATTATTTATTTGAATCTAACATTTCATAGACATACAGACAAGTCATTCATTTGATCTCTCTCTCTCTCTCTCTCTCTCTCTCTCTCTCTCTCTCTCCGTATATCTACTGTATTCATTATTTTTATCAATTATGTATCCTTAGTGGATTCGGTGCTCCTGAAAGGTGTTTTGTTAGACGTATGATTCTCCGTATCATATATATATATATTTACATACATGAACTGATAGCTTTATATGAGTAAGATCAAGTGAAAAATTCATGACTACTCACATGCTATATATATATATATACAGGATAGATTTATAAACCTGTTGGATCATAAAGATACAGTAAATTCATATATATTTAATTTCATAAAGGGAGATAATTAAATTCACAACAACGGAATTTACGATATTTGGGATCTTTTCAGATGATCATTATATATCTGAAAAGATCCCAAAAATATATAATGAGCATCTGAAAAGATCCAAAAAATCGTAAATTCCGTAGAGTATTTCTGATTATGATGATGTCTCTATTGCTTATGTTTGTTAAGTACAAAAATAGTTGGATGATCAAATTTGCTGACCCTTAGCTGATACGTCTCGAAAACACTCAGTACTGGTTCTAGCCAGGAACTGGCTCGAGTGTTACACTAAAGTTATACATCGCATACGTTTTGTCATCAATGTAACATAAAGATTTATGGCAGCTCTTCCATTTTGGCGGTATTTTATCTTTGCTGTTACTTTGAAGCACATCGACCTGCTTCCTTGGTTTTTCGTCTTTACATTCTATTCGCTTTGTGGTGCCATGAGAAATAAATTGCGAAACTCTTATATACGATGTCCATGCCGTCTTTTTTATTGATTATGAATATATACATGAAAGAAATATAAATTAACAAGTATGTCTTATCTAAATAAAATCAAAATTTGTTACACACATTATTTTTTTAATTAAACTGTTCCAATCTAAATAATGTGTTATTTCATGCCGTCTTTTGGCAAGCGCGATATATCAATCATTTATATATAAAATCATGGGCGTTGTTATGCCTTGCAAAGTTTACAGTTATCTTTATTTGCATAATCAGAACTGATATTAGCACAGATCAAATATTTTTATCAAATAAATTAAGAGACATACCACATATGGTAATTTCTATTTAGCTTGGTTTTTCACTATATTGATGTTATACGAAGGTGTTTCATAAGCATTTATAAGAGTTGAGATTTCTTCGCAAACGAGCTAGCAGAAATAATATAAACCAAAGCTAATATTCTAGGTCCTAAATATGCCTTTCCTGATTTACATAGCATATGGAATACATATCTCAACTTAGTATGTTTGCTTGGGGATGCAACTCTTATGTAAATTGTATTTTTGTGATCTGTTTATTACTATAACACCCTCTTTAAACAAACCCACCATCTAAAAAGCATTACAAGACAGTTTATATATTCTGCTTTTGTAATTTTCCTCTCAAATGTATTTAAAACACGGATTTTAAAATATGTTTTTCTAAATGTGTTTTCCCTTATCTATCTGACCTTTATTGTGTTGCTATTTACAAGCATCGTTAGATATTTGGCTATTGTCACTTTAAATATACATTTCCCAAATATATCAAATGGTTCATACGATGGGGTATGTTACTTAGATTTTACAGAGTAAGTACTATGTTCAGTGACGGCCTGTAGGAGTATGGGGAGAGATGTAATGATGACAAGACCTTGTTTGAGCTTATAAAGGACAACGGCAATGGCATGTCTCCCTATCTTCGTCTTATCTGCCTTTTACTATAATTATTTTGCTGCCCTGTCTGCTGTACAAATAGCAACTATTATTGTTATGTCTTTTTTGTCGCTTAGAATATTTGTATCAATCTTATTTTACACAATGCATATAAACTGCCTTATTCGCAAAATGATATTTTAGCGGACTACTTTTATTTTCGCTGTCTCGTTATATGGTGCGTTATTTGGTTCATAAGTCAACCATATTAAGGATTCCCTGTAATCACAGTTATCACTCCTTCTTCACTTAGTATGATTTTTTAATCTATTGATAGCGTTTGTTCTGTTGTGGTAAGCGAGTGCTTTGAATGATACGTTTTTTAAATACCATTTTCTTTATTGTTATTTAACTACATTGTTTTGTCATTTTCTGATTTGCTACCCTTCTATTTCATTTGTTTCCATCATCGTTTGCGTATATTTTGATATTTTCTTTTATATCTAGATATATTATACATCAATGGCTCACTAAACTTATTCATGGAATAAGGACCTTGTCTCTCTCTACTCTTTTTATTCAACAAGACACAGTAGCAGTGGTTCGTTTCCATACCGCCTCATAAATTCAGTTCGTTTCACTTTTATAATAAGTAAACGAATAAAAATGTAGTTTGCATGTTTTTATAATTCATTTTTAATAATTGTTTTGTAAAATTAATAGTACATGTAACGTTGTTTATTTAGTCTTACACATGTAATTTGGTATTTTTTGTAAAATAATAAAATATAAACAGATTAAAATGAAAGAAACATTACTCTTAACAGGATAATACCAGTAAGTCGAGTAAAATGCCCTCATATAACCAATTGTAGAGAATCGGGGGATCTATAATATTATTTTCTCTAGGTTATGGTACTAGCACATCTTATGTTGTTAACATGATGTTGTTTGTTCTGAGGCAGCACCCCTTACATTTGATACATTTTAAAAATGGCAGCCTTTCTTCCAGTGTGCTGCCCAATACAGAAAAAATACCATTCAGCCTTACAATATGTTTTATTGCGGTAAACATGAAAAAACGTATGCTATATGTATTCTGATTGTCTCAGAAACATAAATAGTTTTTATATTTGGCATACAATATTTGTTTACTTGTAAACAGTTAGTTTAAAGGGTCACGCAGCAATAGTTTTCATATTGCACCATCATGTGCCTTTCTATATGATGCAAATATGAAATTAAGATAGATCTATTCCAATTTATAGGTATAGCTTTATTATATACTTTAAAATAACTCTAGTAGTGAGTTGAAAAACAGCCTATTTGTACATTTGTTACCATTGATGAAAATAAGTGTGATTTTTTTTAAATCTATCACGTTGATCAGTATTCTGGACAAAGAAAATTTCATAATTAGTATAGCGCTATTCAATTAACTTTTAAAAAATCATAAAAAAAGGTAATGCTGTCTTAAATATGAAATTAATTTCCGACAGCTATAGTTATTAATATTATCAATATATCAATATGTTCACACAATGATCAACGCAAGACTAGTTTAATGTTCGTGATACGTGAAGTGTTTCCAAGTCAAACTAAAACTAGACTGATGTTTTCACACACCCGATGAAAACTCAAAAATTATGCTTTTAATCCTTAAATAGTTAAATCATATTTTCTAACTTTCGCAGATAAAACTATTACGTTTTTTCTCAATTTGATGTTTTAAAAAACAAACAATACGCATTAAACCGCAAATCCAATGTCACCATTGAAACAGCAAATATTTTCAGGCGCAGGCATTTTTGTGACAAATTGTGGCAAACGAGAGGGGAAAACTTGCGAAAAACGTGACGGCGCACCAGCAAAACAAGATTGTGACACCAATGACATTCACATTGTCTTTTAGCTCCGACTAGTTGCAAATGTTTTTCGTTTGAAAATGAAGTGCAACCGGGTATATTTAGATCGTTTAAACATTACAGTAGAAATGTAAAAATAGATATGATGTGTGTTCATCCAACAAATCAGTTATTACTGTGTGTTTATTTTAATGTTATATATTATTTAAACAGGTTACATTTGTTTGACTGGACATCTGTTTCAATAAGGCAACCTCGATCTAGCTTTTAGAACCAACAATGTTTCTGCCCGCTCCGGTTTCCTTTTCTACGTCTAGAAACATTTTACCGTCCATGGTTGTAAAGTCATTGCATTCAAGGATTGCAGAGTTGTCCACCTTTAATACAAACATACATTTAAGTTTCTATTTGATTTTTAATATATATTTAATAACACTGTACCTCCACTAAACTTAATGTAAAACATATATTGAAGGTGGAAATTGCCTAGCAAGATTTTTCTAAATTGCGTTAATTAAGGCTACATCTAACGCAAATTCTCATATTTCTTAACCCACCTTATCAGAGTCATTATTATAAAGAAAGTATAGCTATTGTTTTAAATACATTTCCATTTCAAAAACAGCATATGTCTAAAATATGACGAACATGGCTAATGGGAGAAGGGCCTGACCTAATTTTGGCAGAACTTTAGGCCAAATCCCATTTCGATATGCATTGAAAAGAAAATGCAATAGCTAATAGAAATTTGCTTACGCCTACAAGTGTTGTTACTTATAATGGCCATGCTTTTATAAAACAGTTTGTCAAATTTCTAATTACCGGCTGGTTTTGATATTTCAACCATCAAGTTCAAAATCATCATGCGATGTCCACTTACGAAATTCAATGTAATAATTTTGTTTTACTCTAGTATTAAAGGGGGGGGGGGGGGCACATACATTTTTAATACAGTGACATACATGTATATACCACATTCACCTAGAGAGATTCATATGAAGTTGTTTCTAGCTGTAATCGTTCCAGACGGCATTTGTATGTAATTAAATTACACTACGTAACTTAGAGAATACGATATTTCTGCTGTAGGTAACAGTTGATAAGTACCTTGTCCAGCCTGTTGTAGTTTGGATAATGGTGTTTCTTCACAGGATCGTTGGATGCCTTGTTGTACACACTTAGGAACGCCCAGCGTCTGAGGGGGCTCGTGTTGTCGCTGCTGCAGTGCAGTAGGTTACAGTGGAAGAATATAGCGTCACCTTAAATGCAGCGTACATTGATATGTACAAGATACGTTTAAGATGAGTAAATACTTACGAAGATATGTCTATTCAATCTTATCCCGCCTATTAAATCTAGATATGACATGATTGATAAACCAAATGGAAATATTATTAATAAGCAGACATACTTTAATAGACCATTATGCATTCAAAAAAACGTAAACTTTAAAGTTTGTTCAATCATTTTACCATTTAGTTAGTATATCTTTACCATTTTGGGGAATTACCTGGATCCATTTCAACATATTCGTGTGGACAAATTTTGGCGATATCGTCAACTCGATTTAAATCGGATATAACCCGCTGACCTCGTTTTTCAATGAACTTATGATCCAGACGACCACATTTCTGCGATCCTTTCAGAAGCTGAAACATAAGGTTATAACTAGTATTTATGTCCTTTCATATCAATAAACAATAATTTTGAATTAGACCCTACATGTGCAATAACGTATTATTTAGTAGTTATGTCTGTAAACGTTCAGACATTTCCCGACATCATCGATTAAGTTTCAACTTAGATTTATACCGTTGATATTGGTGTATTCCTACGTTGCATATGGTTAAATTTGCGGATTGTCGCCTTGTCAATCCGAGTTCGAATCCCGTGACTATTATATTTATTTTATATATTTATATTAATTATGTTTATTTTTTCATTTCCCTTGCAATACTTTATTTTACCTATAGTCCTCCATAACTGGCTTCCAATACTAAAAACAACCTATATTACAACAAAATTGAAATAAATATGTGTCCATATATGCATTTATACCTTTCAACACATCTAGGGAACGTTCAAACACTGAAGGGTGATGTAATTGTCCGAGTAAATACGATTGAATCTATTTTTACGATGATCTATATCGAAGGCAATGAGAACAGCAAGTTGTTTTACTTCTTTATAAAAGAAATAAATTGAAATACTGGTTACGTCGGTATATCGATCATCACGGAGACAGTGGCTTGATTGGGATTTGAACTCGTGACTGCTGGTTTGCTAATCGGGCCCGGCGAAAGAAATGAAATAAATATAGTTATTGCTGAACAAGATACCTAATTGATGACATAACTGTTAAAATAATATTTAATGGAGAATTAAAAGTTTTATATAAATATTTAAGTATTTCGGGAATATTAGTACAGTATCTCAGAATGTCATCATATGACGAAGCGACAGGAGATGTGGGCGGACAGGGATCATAAGTAAATCCGTTTTAAGCTTGGCAGTGACGATGTTTAGTACCGACTGTCCCAAGGTGGTGACCCCAGATGATACGTTTTATCTTTATATGTATCGTACATACATGCATGAATCGTGTGTATACTGCCGTGTCAGCTGTGTTTGGTGTTTACTACGTCTCCTGTTTGACATACACGTATATCTAAACATTATTATTTCTGCCATGAATATTTTATTTTGTAACAACACTGCTATTTTAACATGTCAATCTCGTATATGGTATCAAAGTAAAATGTTTTGAGACGGCTTTCAACAAGTACCAACCTGCAGACAACCGTTCTCTTTCGTACATTTGTCCATTGCAATGAAACATACAAGCATGTCTGGAAACAGATTGCCGTTGTCGTACCAATAGCTGTAACAGTATTAATGTAAACTTTACATGGAAAACAATGAAAATAACACAGAAAAGGTATTGATTGAAAAAATTATTTCAAATTAAACATGATAGATATTTTAATACTGTTTATGTAAATTATAAAATCTTTCTTCAAACTTAAGCTTTATACAGCTGCTAGACTCAGACAGCTAGTTTGAGAGATAAAATACTATTTCCTAGCATACCCGTAGTCTTGATGCCACGTTATTTTCCCACCGGTGCCAGCATTTTTCTTCATAAGTTTGGTGTAATAATGGTACACTTCTCCACCTAGCAACTACAAACACAACACAGTTATTTTAATACCATAGTAGTGGTTAGTTCACACGGATACAGTTATTTAAATAACATAGTAGTGAATAGACATTGTTATTCACAACATGTGTATGTTGACAGTCAATACGCCACTCGTTGACTGCGCGGACATGACTGTAATATCGACTATCGTATATTATTGGATAGTTATGGTTATTCACAACATGTGTATTTTGACAGTCAATACGTCACTCGTTGACTGCGCTGACATGACTGTAATATCGACAATCGTATATTATTGGATAGTTATGGTTATTCACAACATGTGTATGTTGACAGTCAATACGTCACTCCTTGACTGCGCGGACATGACTGTAATATCGACAATCGTATATTATTGGATAGTTATGGTTATTCACAACATGTGTATGTTGACAGTCAATACGCCACTCCTTGACTGCGCGGACATGATTGTGATATCGACAATCGTATATTATTGGATAGTTATGGTTATTCACAACATGTGTATGTTGACAGTTAATACGTCACTCATTGACTACATGGACATGACTGTGATTTCGACAATTGTATAGAAGTGGATAGTTAAGATTATCCAAAACATGTGTATGTTGACAGTTAATACGCCACTCCTTGACTGCATGGGCATGACTGTGATAATCTTATAATAGTGGATAGTTTATTCTATCCAAAACATGTGTTTGTTGACAGTTATTACGCCACTCATTGACTGCGTGGACGTGACTGCGATATTGACAATCGTATAGTAGTGGATAGTTAAGGTTATTCATAACGTGTATATTGACAGTTATTACGGCACCCCATGACTACGTGGACATGACTGTGATATTGACAATCGTACAGTAGCGGATAGTTAAGGTTATCCACAGCATGTGTATATTGATAGATAACACGTCACTTATTGACTGCTTGGACATGATTGTGATATCGACAATCGTATAGTAGTGGATAGTTAATTTTATCCAAAACATGTGTTTGTTGACAGTTAATACGTCACTCCTTGACTGCGTGGACATGACTGTGATATCGACAATCGTATAGTAGTGGATAGTTAAGGTTATTCATAACGTGTATGTTGACAGTTCTTACGCACCCCATGACTACGTGGACATGACTGTGATATCGGCAATCGTATGGTAGTGGATAGTTAATTTTATCCAAAACATGTGTTTGTTGACAGTAAATACGTCACTCCTTGACTGCGTGGACATGACTGTGATATCGACAATCGTACAGTAGTGGAACGTTAAGGTTATTCACAACATGTGTATGTTGACAGTTAATACGTCACTCCTTGACTGCGTGGACATGACTGTGATATCGACAATCGTATAGTAGTGGATAGTTAAGGTTATTCACAACATGTGTATGTTGACAGTTAATACGCCACTCCTTGACTACATGGACATGACTGTGATATTGACAATCGTATGGTAGTGGATAGTTAAGGTTATCCAAAAACATGTGTATGTTGACAGTTAATACGCCACTCCTTGACTGCGTGGACATGACTGTGATATCGACAATCGTAAAGTAGTGGATAGTTAAGGTTATTCATAACATGTGTATGCTGACAGTTAATACGCCACTCCTTGACTACGTGAACATGACTGTGATATATATAATCGTAGGTTGACTTTACAATGTAGGCCGAGGTCTGCATTCGTAAATCAATATTCAAATGGTCCAGGACCCTGTTTTACTAAACATCTTACCCTGAGTTTTGTCTTTACTCATATTTTAATCCTACAATTTAACATACATTGTTAATTTTGTATACTTTATTTTACCAATGAAATAATATTTGCTTTAACTTCAAATGTGTGTTGTTCTTTAATGTGTAATAAGTTCAAGTCAAATTCAGATATTTGAGTTTTAGTTTATACTAATTTATTTTAGCTCGATTGCAGTTAAAGCTCAGAGCTTATATGAACCGCTCTTGAATCCGCTTCTCTTTGTATAAGCAACGGATCTAAAATAAATTAGTATAAACTTAACGACAACAAAAATGACATTACCTTTTCGGACGTACCGGCGATTTTTTCACACCTCCCTACCATTCCGGTGACGTCGACACCTGGATATCTCCATAGGATAACTTGGGCTTCTTTACCTTCGCCATCCGACACCTGCAAATGACTCTCATTAATCAATAAAAAATGATTGTATGTTGTGTATGTCCACTTAAAGATTGGGGTTCAACTACATTCGCAACAGGTTGTATATGGCATTATCCGGTGTGTAGAAATATCTCAGAATAAAACTGGGTAGAATCACTATCCTCCCACAAGTAATTTGCAAATTTGTTAATATACAGTGTTTGGACTGACACTGGCTTTTTATGGATAAAACTAAGTACATGAAATACACGCATGCAAACTTGAGGTCATACAAACGCACTACAGTATATTAGTATACAGTACATACACTAATGCTACATCTAAATATGTTAATGTCTATGCACCATTCTTTGTTTCATCAGTGAATTAAAAGCGCTAGTTATATGTCTCTAGTTTTATAATGGAATAAAATAAGACAGTCAGAATAACATAATATCGTAATAACTATATGTGAGCATGTCAAGTCGATCAATCTATTTATACATAAAAACTGGCTAACATCTCAGATAGACATAATATACATTTCTAATCTGTTCATTAAAATGGAACAGACAGTAATACCACCGTTCAAGCCATATTTTACTATCATGCTCCCCGGAAAATACAAGTATTTAAGGGGAGTAACTCTGAGCTAACGCTAAAAGGGCAATAAATCATATTACCGAACTGGTCTTTACATTAGGTTATTATACAATGAACGGAGCACCAGTTGTTTTGATTGGGGTTCTCTCCAAGGCTGTACAAATGAACTTAAAGGACGATTGCTATAGTTTTTCATGCCCACCAGTTCAGCGCACAAAGGGAAGCAACTTTGTTGAGACAATCCAGTTTCACTACATACTATTATACTACAACTGACCCTATTTAGGATGGCACGCTCATTACGGATACACCTGAAACGGGTTTCTTTTATTATGTTTAAAATATGAAATATGCATACTGTTATTAAATAATTGTTTATAACATTTAACCTAAATCTAAAATATACTAGAAACCTGAATATGTATACAAATATGCTCATTTGGTATAAAAGCGTTAATTTTGCAACTGCAGTTTAGTTAACGATGGCATACTTTAAGAGCTATTTTTTCTCAATAACGCGGTAACATGTATTTTTTATTTTGATTGTCATTAGAATAGGAATCAGAGAGTGTTTTGTGAGGTTTTAAGGAAAATTCATACATACACTATATAAAATTTTTAAAAGAAACGCTATATTTTTATTGCAAAATTAATAACAATCGACACTCTGCCGAAATGATTTTGTTTTTAAAAATCTTAAACTGTTAAATTCAAGCTTATGATTACCATTTCCATGACAGTCATTATTATATGCTTGTATTTGTGTTATTAAATACTAGATGTAAACAATTTTTAATATTGTTTTGCATTGCTTGTTCAATCTACATTGGTTTTCCAAATGTCATGGACGACGGGTATGTTTATGAGGAGGTAATACGAAAAAAAATCTGTACGATAACATGTGTTTTTTTTTTATTTCTGATATTGCATGAACATACGTTAAACTTAATTACTGGAAAGTTTTATAAAATCTATCCATATGAACAATATGACAAAACTATAACAATCGTCTTTAACTCTTTTACTGTATGTCGGATACAGGGACGTCCTAGGCATACTCCGGGCGCATATCTCAGAGTTAAATATGTTAAATAAAAAAAAAAGTTAAAAGATGCGGGGGTATAGGGTAATGAGTTCGTGCTTTAGGAAATAGAAAACCCGTGTAATTTCGGGCAATTTGAATGATTTCACAGACCGTAACAAAGTCGCTTAATACTACTAATTTGCAGTTCTATTAGAGCAAAACCATCTCGGGGGAAGACCCCTAACTTCCCACAAGTACCAGGGGGACAGCCCTCTCCCACACCCTCCCCCGGACGTATACTCAAATACCACATAGGAACGCCCTAGGATATATCAATTTATAGATATGTAAAATGTTACCAACAGTTAAAGAGACATGCGACTATTTGTTCATCACAAAACACTCTGTATTTAACAACCATAGACGTATAGCCACATTAACTACAAGATAATCTTGGCTAAGAACACTTTTCTTAAAACTTTGTTTCACCCTTGTTTTGAAAATATGGGTAGCAAATTTTCCAAAAGGAGAAAATGAGTGATGGGGATTTCTTTCTGATATCTTTGATATTCTATTATACAATTAAAACAGCTATGTAAATACATATCACACAAATGTGCGAACTAGAATGCCTTTCAAACATGTATCAGAGTTGTGCCTCCTAACAAACATACATGTAAATCAAATACAATTTAAGACAAAATGGTTTGGCCACAAGACATCAGATACGGCCATTTCCTTGTATTAATACAGGAGTAATTTTAATTGAATATAATTTTGCATTATGAAGATACATAATTTTCAGAAATACATGTTTACTATTAGTCTCTTTTTATCGAAAATAATGCGTATAAAAATATATGTTACTGTACATGTAGAATATTTGATAATGACAAAGAAGCATCAATTAAACCTAAAATCATAAAGCAACTGAATGGTTACTAAATGTGTGAAATTTATTTCCTACCCCGTGTGTGTACTTGGAAAAAGAGCCTTCATGGAGGGCTTTTTCGATATGCTGAACTTCTTCATTGGATAATATTCCTCTACAACAAAAAATATTAAATTCATGTTTATGTGCTCTCCTGTTTCAATTGGAGGACATACAGATGTATTTCTATTAAAAGATGACATATCATCAATCTAAAATAATAGTATAATAAATAGCAAAACGAACACCTGATGCTAATCTATCACAAACAATAAGTAGTGCTGAACCAATCCCTCAGAAGACATGGTAACATGGCATACAGGACAGAATTCAGGAATTCACATTATGGTGGAGGACATGCTCCCCCTGCAAACTTCAAAACTAAAATATGCTAACCTGTGCATTTTAAGTGTATTTGAGGATATTGTTTTACGGTTTAAGAGGGTAGTTGAGTATCCTGGTATTATTTTCAAATGAATGCACACAATGAGGACTTAACTTGTAGGAAAGCAGTTTTGGTCTTAGAGACCACGCATCGACTTTCATGCACGTACATATATTATGGTTGGCGATGTGCGCAGGAACGAACCCAACACAAATACAAACTATATACCAATCAATATAAAATATATTATAATGGGATAATGGGCAAAAATACCCAAGACAAAACCAGATTTTGAATTTACATAGAAGACAACTAAAACTCCGAGTTTTATACATTGTGGACAAAATATACCCTATCAATTATGCAACAAGGACAAAACTGTCACATTTATTTTGCAACTAAGACAAATACACCCCTTCAATTTTGCAACAAGGACAAAATCACCCTATAGATTAAGCAACTTAGACACAAAAGCCTTTTTAATTTTGCAAGGACAAAACACAACCCCGTTCATGTACTTGGCAAAAACACTATACACTCGGGAATGTTTATACCAATATGTTACAACGGCTGGTACCTTGGATCTTGATTGTGTGCTATTGTGAACATAATCAATTGCATTTTTACTTTAAACTGCAATTTTTATAAAATCATTATGTGTGCGATGAAACATTATAAAATATACAATATTGCATACATCTTTTATTTTATGTATCAGAAATGAGTTGCCTGCGAATTTGCAAAGTATTTAATTCTTTGGCACTGTTTTTTTATCAAAATAAAGTCTTGACATGCAAGGTAAGTACCCTTCTATATATTTACGTATATGTTATGGTATACATGTGTCTAACTTTTAGATTGATGTGTCGTTAGTTCATTTTTGTTGTAGTTTCATTGTAGTTTTAGGTTTAATGTTGTTTTTTTTACAGTAGTAAACTATGCAATTAAAAATAGTTTAAACAGATTTATAAACTAGTTTAAAGTATTTCTCAGATGAAGGTTCACACTTAACTGCACTTCAATATACGAGCTATTCAGTCATACAGATATGCATACAGAGAGAAAATGTAAAGAATTCCTCATTTAATACTAGTTCCCAACTGTTTATCATAACAGATAAAATATTTGTATAAATTTCCTTGTTTTTGTTCACTACATGAATGGGGATATTTTATTCTAGTTGAGAAAACGATGGATGTTTTCGTCCTAGTTGCAACATTGATAGAGCGGGTTTTTGTTGTATTTGCAAAATTGATGGGTTGCTTTTTATCCACCTTTTAAATTTTTTTGTCCTCCATTACACATGCAAGGTAAAAGTATTTCAAGATAAAATCGCCTCGCCTGGTAAAAAATGACAACTGCTTATTCCTCCAAAGAGATTCGAAATTCGAAAAGTTCATTTTTTTATGTTCTTGCCACGTTCTAGTTTGTTGTTCAATTATGTATTGTTTCAGCGTGTTAAATAACCTGGATATAACCTGGTTGTGTTTCACGCCGTTTAATCTACATTCAGTTACCAGTTTAACATTTTAATAGCAATTTATTGTACAATGTTTTCTTACATCTAAATAGCAAAGCAAATAATAATAGTAAACGTACTTGACCAGAACGTAGCCGTCATTATCAAAGTCTTGTTTCATTTCATCAGTGACATTGAAACTGGCTTCATCATATTTATAAGCTGCGAAAATAAGTAAGCAAACGCCTTCCAGTAATGACTAGTCAGTCATAATGTGTACAACATTGAACAAGTTTATGTGATAACCAATGATGATACTCACAGTTAATGATAAAATACTGTTTTAAATTATATTGGTCAAAGGTCAAAAAGTGATATGAATTAGTAGAATAAATAGTATATTTATTACAAAATAACAGAGAATAAATAGAAAAAAAGAAAATGACATTTTTTAACATTTGCATTCAAGTTGAGTGGTCGCAAAATGTGCATGACAGCATGACGTAGTTTGGTAGTCATGTTTTATTTTTCGATATTCAGCACTAACCCAACCGTAACAGCAACCCCAGTATCCAGTATGGATGATATTTGTGCTCAGATATCGAAAGACATAAAACGAATAACAATTTACATTTTGGTATCATTACAACTATGAAAGGCAGTAATTCAGATTTACATGAGGTTTAAAGATTAATTTTAATCGCCCGATAAAATAATGCTGTTGATGCTATTGAAATTCATATTATTTATTGAACCGTATTTGTATACGTTCAGTCGCATACAAAACCATTTAATACATGAATTTAAACTTGTATAAGCGGCCATCCTTATTAGGCACCAGTTTGTGTTACGCAGTCACATTCGCTTCTTCCCATTTCTATGTTTTCAGAGCACTTTTGCTTCTTCCATTGACTGGCTGTTAAAGACAGGACTGGCTGTTAAAGACAGGTTTGGCTGTAATTGTCAATGCAAATATGTTAACTATTTCTTTCATTGTATTAAGTTAGATTTTCGAAAAATTGCATTAGACAAATTAGAAAAGTTATGAAAATGACAATTGAAAAAAAGAAAGAAAAGAAATTTATTTACCTTTTGGACCCATTGATGTAGTTAAACTCGTCTCAAAATTGGTCAATGTAAAATTAGGGATTCCAAATATTGATTTAAATTTTGATAGACAATTGTTTAACTTCGCAATACCTGCGGACAAGTTCACAACACACTGTTATCACTGTTATCATATCCGATAAACAAGGGTCGACCACTAAGTACACATCCTTCCATATTTCTTATTTGTAGTACATAGTATACATGTATAAACACAACAATACACAGGACAAACTGGCTTCTGTTTTGCATCTATTAGGACAGTTATTTGATTCGGAGTTATCTTTACTCTTGACATAACAAGAGGTTTAACCCTGAACGACATTATATTTATCTTAATGTCGTTTGTTTATGCAATGATAATATTAAGTAAAAGCCTTCAAAACCTGGTAAATAGCTTTGATCTTTAAAACATATCGTGTGGTCATCGAAGTTAACAAGTAAATTTGGACGAAATAAAAGTTTTTGTGTTTAGGAAATTGGGACATATTAAAGATGACGAAAAGTGAATAAACAATACTTATTAGAAATAGTTAATGACTTCGATTACCCAGGAACATTTGTTTTAAAACCGCTAACTTTGTCTTAAACAAGAACTTTGGCGGGCAAGGGGTTAAAGACTTCAAACATTCTTTTAAAAAATAAACATAAATATATTCCAAAAACCAAACATTATAAATGTTGTTATTTGATGCTTCTTTGGTACAGCCCTGAATTATCCTTGTGGAGTCTGGAGATTCTCTAAAATTTAAATAAAGAAAAGGAATCATATGAAAGGACCAGGTTCACTAAGCCCTAATATCGGCCCCTTTAAAATATTTTTTTGTTTACTTATTTTTCAGTACAACTTGTTATATCTGTATTGAATAAACGTTATTCTTCAAAATAAATGTATATCTTATTATGTAATTGTAGGTTTTGCTATTCATAAAATAACTCCAAAGAGGGTATAATAAAAAGAAAATGCCCACTTACACCCCCCTGTTTGTCCTATTGTTTTGGTATTTAAATAGAAAATAAATTATAAAAACATTCTTGCAACACGAATGTATTCATTCAAATCATTTTGTGGTACACTCTGAGTAGTATGTATAAATATTGTCTTGTGACAAATGTGCCTTAACTATTAGCAACATGATATGTTTACCTAAAATGGCCTAAAATGTAGGAAAATTGTATATTTTCTCTGTACATGTACACATTGATACTATTGTACAGAAATTTGAAAAAATAAAACTTAAACTTTTAATAAAAAAAAGTATGATAAAAATTAAAACAAATCTTGTCCAAAAATATGATTTAAATTTATCAAATTAAACAGGGCCACTTTTGTTACAGGTAAAAACCTCAACATATACTACTGAAATCCTAATTGTCGAACTTGGGTATTCATAAATAGATACATGTATGTACGTTCGATAAAATAATGACATAAATAAGCTTATTAAATTTAGTCCTGATAATACTTCTGCTAAGTATTTTTAATTACAGTGCTTACATGGGGCTGTAAATATCAAATCGCTTTTGAATCAGTATGGGTTTTTCATCAGGGAATGTAACCACTGATCTAGGGTACCGCTCAATATTACGTTTCAAGTTCGATACCCTCATCGCTGAGATGGTAGGTTGGAGTCAAGCTCAGTTCAAATACTTTGAGTTTGCCAGTTTCGTGCAGAAGACATTTTTTACTCAGAGAGATCGTCTAGTGCGATGGTTGGTCACGCGTGTTGCATATTCTCCGGTATAAGAATTGCTCTGTATGCTTCAGACCACAGTGGTTATATAGGGGTAGATCTTATCTCGAATGTGGAAGATCGTGGGTTCCATCCCAGGTCGTGTCATACAAAAATCTGAAAAATGGTACTAGAAGCTTCCTCGCTTGGCAATCAACATTTATAGGATAGTACTAGGTTTGGTCAGCCCGGTGTCAGTAAGTTACTGGGGTATCGTACGATTCGACGCGGCATGATATGTGGCAGCGCTTAGATAACTTTCTTAAGTATACACCGTCGCGTTGTAACTGAACAACTGTTTAAAGCGACCCTATACTCTATATAACAACAGTTATAGTAATATCTTTATTTCCTCCAATAAGATTACAACATGATAGCAAAGTAACAGTATATATGCTTAAGTAGTTATGCTGATTTAAACGAGCAGTATGAAAACAGTGTCTTATTTCACTTGGTTCGAGTAGATAACCAACGTATTCATGTTAATGAATGCATCTGCACAATCTGTTCTGTGTTCATCTATCAACACTCGCACATCGACCTTACCTTGACTCATCCACTTCAACGTGTCGTCCATATGTCAATGATGTATAAACATAATAACTGTTACTGTAACTTTTTTACATATATTTCTTCATATCATAATTATATTAAATTGGCGGAAAAGTACAATAGTTTGAGAACGTTACTTTTGCTTTATCAAAATGCTTGTTTTGTAAAACCAATATAATTATTTCAATCCTATTAATGATAAATTCGATGTTAAAGTGTCATCCGCATTAATTTTTTTTTTATTTTAATGTATTTTACCCGCCATTTTAACACATTTCAGGTTATGTATGGAATATTCAGTTTGAATGGTGAAGGAATATCTTAAAACAAATATATAATTCAACATGTAACTGGCAAACTTTCTTACATAGAGTTTTTGGAGCGAGCGGGACTCAAACCTTAAACGACCTTAAGCGGTGAGAGGTAATTGATCTTCAGACAGCGCATTTAATAACTCGGCCACGAAATATACCGTCCCTAGTATGAATTTATTTACTGTAGATTATGTTTCATCATGTAAGAATTTAAGATTAATCAATCTGCCATGAGGTCCTCAACCTAAAATTACATATATCGGAACACTGAGCGATGAAAGATGCAAGGAAATGCATGTGTATATCAGGATATTTCCATCATTTTAAATTGGATTTAAAACATCTTTTTTGCTAATATGTCATGCCTATATTACATTATTCTCACTGAGTTCCGTATTGTTATAATCGTATATAACTATCTAAACATGCGTTATAGAAAAATTTCCAATCTTGGATTACCCGTCATGGTTATACTGCGCTGGCGAAACCTTTTCGAGAAAAAAAAGGGTTTGATCCTCTATTAGATCCAAATATGTTTGATTGCAAATTACAAAACAAAATGAACCACAGAATATAATTGGCAATGAAAATGCAGTGAAAAACTCAAGCATATCCACCAGTTGGCATGTGTACGTGCATGTTGAAATATGATCGAATGTAGGCTACAATACATGTTCATAAATATTAATAATGTAAACAGCGCAGAACAGAAAAAAAATCATTAAATGAAATACAGGGAGGGGAGAGGGAGTCGAAAAGGGAATCAGATAAATGTAGAAATGAGACAGACACAGCAAATATGGTAGATAGACCTCACGTATAAATAGTGCAGATTCCTCTTAAATGACACATGTGATACTGAATAAAAAAAATCGGTGGTTAAGTTATGTGTAGGGAAGGTGAAAAATGACAATTTTCCTTTTGGTGAAATGATTATATATAGATTATATTGAATTAAAGTAATCATGTAAATTTTCGGTAATTAACTTGCTATCAATATAACAAAATACCATAAATAACGAACAGTACTTAATATTCTTTCCTTCCTCCCTCTCTCACTCCTTAACTCCATTCATTCGTTCCCTCTCTCTCTCTCTCTCTCTCTCTCTCTCTCTCTCTCTCTCTTACACACACACACACACACACGCACGCACGCACGCACGCACGCACGCACGCACGCACGCACGCACGCACGCACGCACGCACGCACGCACGCGCACGTACGTACGCACGAACGAACGCACGTACACACACATACACTTTCTGGAGGAAAAAACCGACAGGGTGATATGAGATGAGCACCGAGGAGCGTGCACATTCTATACAAATACTGGGTCATCTCGGATACCTGTCGTATACAAAAGTATCCATTGTGTAATTAATGGTTTATTAAGAGAAGAGCAGTAATCAATATATATAAAATACGCAAACCAATTCCATTTATATACATAAAGGTGTAATTATATAACGGTATTGATAAAATATATCATCTAAACTTTGCTTATATGAAATACTTACCTTACTTTTAACCCCACGTTCAAAGTCAGAAACTACGATGGTGAAAAGTCGAAACAACGATGGTGAAAGCGCGAAACTACGATGTTGAAAAGTCGAAACTACGATGGTGTAAACGCGAAACAACGATGGTGGAAAGTCGAAACTACGATGGTGAAACGCGAAACAACGATGAAACGACTTTTCACCATCGTAGTTTCGTTGTTTCGTTGTTTCGACTTTACTTAATTAAATAAATATGCAGCGATGGCACCAACTGGACACATAACACGACATGACGCATAAATGCACACATCTAGACAGTATAAATATGGTCGGTGTGGTGAGTGTTCCTAGATTACATACATATGGAACGACACGTACGACTTTGACGGTTTATTTTCAATATGATGTGGTCAGATGAAATTATGCTGTGGTTACTTTTTATTCTGACATGGTCACTTTACATTATGATGTAGTTCGATGACATTCTGACGTGTTTCGAGGTCAGTTTGATACGGTTGATTACAATGGCCGATTTAAGAAGTATTCCAACATTTAATTATCAACATAATAAAGACTGAATGCATTTTCATAATTCAATCTTCCACGAGGACGCTCCAAAATTGACTTACTTATACTCAATATTTACATTTTTTATATACACTATTTACAGAACAGATAATTACTACCGAAATCACAAAATAGAATATAAAATAATATATAATTAAGACATTAAAGAGGTATATGATACCAGATTAAACTAGTATACAACAAATTGTAAAACAGTAATATGTACAAAAAGGTCTACTTTGCAGTACTAGTTGCAACTCATTTTATCCGACTGTTTGATGTTGCCAGGGTAGAGTACGAACCATATAATAATGATTAATCATAATTGCAATGATACTGGATACAAATCATAATTAGTACCAAGAGTTTTGTTAGAGAAATTAAAGAACGATAAGCCCGGTTATGTCTGCATTTTGATAAAAAAATCCTCCTCTAAATATAATTTAAATAGTGAACACAGTTCGATTTGAATGTTTAATGCATTTGCTTCTGGATTAAATTTTGAAATATGTTAAATAAAGGATGTATGGGCGGATTCAGGCCCCCATTCCCTAAAATTTGCCGGAGATACCCACCTGTCTGTCAATAACAACTGTATATTAATACGAAGAATACAGTGGTTTGAAACAAAAATAGCGGAGTAACAATGTATTAAAGTAAATGCTTACTTTATTCAACTTTAAATAGTTAAAAAAACAGAGGGGAGGAGGTAAATATTTGCGAGATTTTATCCTTGTGATTTCTTTTCAACAGAAAAAACAGAGGTGTTTAGCCTTTGACGATATGAAGCAGGTATATATAACCATTATGTTGAAAAAAATATAAATAGTCTTATGTACATGGTGACAAATTCAAATGACGAAATAATGATTTGCTGTTATTAATCAAAACCTTTCTCAAAACCGTAATAAAATGTCCTCAAATATATGTCATATCACACCATTTGGTGTCTTTATTTTCATTTTTTTCGGGGCAGGAATTTTTAATCATATTTCCCTAACTAAAATTCTATCTCAAACGAGTAACAAAATGTCTTCAAATATGTGTTAAATTTTACCATTTGACGTCTTTATTTTCAAAATTATTTAGGGAGAGGTGTTGCTATTAGTCATGTTCCCTAACTGAAATTCTTTTTACAAAATCACAACAAAATGTATGTTAAATTGCACCTTTTGGTATCTATATTTTCATTTCATTTTCAAGGGCGGTGTTACTTTGAATCATATTCTATAATAAACATAATGTGTGTAGGGTGCACACATGTACATGGTGAGAATGGTACACATATGTACATGGTGAGTATGATAAACATATGTACATGGTGAGTATGGTACACATATGTACATGGTGAGTATGGTACACATATGTACATGGTGAGTATGGTACACATATGTACATGGTGAGTATGGTACACATATGTACATGGTGAGTATGGTACACATATGTACATGGTGAGTATGATACACATATGTACATGGTGAGTATGATACACATATGTACATGGTGAGTATGATACACATATGTACATGATGAGTATGGTACACATATGTACATGGTGAGTATGGTACACATATGTTCATGATGAGTATGGTACACATATGAACATGGTGAGTATGATACACATATGTACATGGTGAGAATGGTACACATATGTACATGGTGAGTATGGTACACATATGTACATGGTGAGTATGGTACACATATGTACATGATGAGTATGGTACACATATGTACATGGTGAGTATGATACACATATGTACATGGTGAGTATGATACACATATGTTCATGGTGAGTATGGTACACATATGAACATGGTGAGTATGATACACATATGTACATGGTGAGAATGGTACACATATGTACATGATGAGTATGATACACATATGTACATGGTGAATAGAGTATACATATGTACTTGTCGAGTATGATACACACATGTACATGGTGAGTATGATTAACATATGTACATGGTGAGTATGATACACATATGTACATGGTGAGTAGAGTATACATATGTACTGCTCGAGTATGATACACATATGTACATGGTGAGTATGGTACACATATGTACATGGTGAGCATGATACACATATATACATGGTGAGTATGGTACACATATGAACATGGTGAGTATGATACACATATGTACATGGTGAGTAGAGTATACATATGTACTTGTCGAGTATGATACACATATATACATGGTGAGTAGAGTATACATATGTACTTGTCGAGTATGATACACATATGTACATGGTGAGTATGATACACATATATACATAGTGAGTATGATACACATATATACATGGTGAGTATGATACACATATGTACATGGTGAGTATGATACACATATATTCATGTTTAGTATGGTACACATATATACATGTTGAGTAGTTATACATATTTAAATATCGAGTTGCATAACATTGTAACAAAATAGTTAGGTTGTTGTGGCCTAATTTAGTAGTGTCAGCTAGTACGTGTCCATTGTAGGGATATAGGCTATATTTAGGTCAGGTAGCGTGGAATTGTTAAAACGTATTGATAGATCGATAGGAGCAACGTTTTTAAGATAGTTTTACATAAAGAATAAATCATTTTTGAAGTTTAGTTCATCAAATTCCATTAAGTATTAAGAAAGTTAGAATAATTAAACGGGTTTATTTGTCATAAAACTAATTTAGGTTTACAATGGACTAATAGCGTAAAATACGCTTCGTACGATATTTGAGAATTGTTGTTTCATGAATTATACGAAATTCGTTAAGGTATATGGACGATTTTGCTATAAATGCTGACTCTGTTAGGAATGCAATGTCCAGTTAACAGAATCATCTTTAGGCGTAGTTGTGACGAAAAAGATTGAGCATGTTACTGCTCCAGTACATAACGGCATATGGGTATGTGAATTTTATATTATGTTGTATTTAAATGTCTGATATATATATATATATACTTGACATAATCAGATCTAAGTAAAGTTGTAAAAATTGTTCATATCTATGCGAATGGTAATGTATGTAATTTAATACACATCCACGGTATTGAGAAGCGTTTTGTTAGAATATAGGCCGAGGAATCTGAGAACGTATTTTGAGCTGTTTTTATTGTATTTATGATGAAGTATTGAGATTCACCATGTTAGAATTGATTGATATCTACCATGAAACTATAAGATGGTAAGAAATGAATGCACTGTTATCATATATTGATAAAAATACCATGAAATCGATCGATGGTAAGTAATACACGCCATGTCATTACATATTTGAGTAACTAGTAAATCTGAGTTTATATATATATTGTAACCGTTTTTAGACGTTAGCGAGAAATGTGTCCGCTTCGTCAGTAACGACGTATAGACGTGACAGGAAGTCAGTTGGTGGCAATACAGTCATAGGACAGCAACCCACATATTCGTCATATGGACGGCTTGACATTCAGAACGTCGGAATACGATCGCGGTACAGGGCGACGTGAAGCCATATACTCAGTATAGAGTTCAAGGGGAGACAGCCTAGTTATATAGCCACCGCCGCAAGGGACGAGTGATGCTTAATCTATGATATCCGGACGCGAAAAGTATATTGTGCATTTTATAAACTTTTGGATGATAGAAACAGTTTAGATCGCGATCGTACGTGTAGGAAATAGAACTGTGTAAAAAATAAGAGTGTGAATACCACCAAAAGACTTTGTTTTAAACCAGCTGTGTTTTTTTTTTGTGTTGAGTAATTATCTTTAATTTGTATATATTGTATACTTGTAATTTAATTTAAATTTTAAATTTTACTTTGTGTACGGTTGTATTCTTCCCTTGTGAGTTGTAGGCCCTTGGATTTTGCTACAAACATATGCAATTTGTGAGTAGCGTACACATATGTACAAGGCGAGTAGGGCACATGTATGTACATGATGAGTAGGGTACACATATGTACGTAGTGAGCAGGGTATACATATATACATGATGAGTATGGTATACATGTGTACATGGCGAGTAGCGCGCATGTACGTATATGGTAAGTAGGGTACATAAATACATTGTGAGTAAGGACACGTATGCATAGTGAGAAGGACACTATAGGTATAATGATTAGGTCACAGTATATAATAGTGAGAAGGATACACATATGTACATGGGAAGTAGGGTACATGCATGTACATTGTGAGTATGGTATACATATGTACGCGGTGAGTATAGTATACATATGCGCATGTGGAGTATTGTACACATATGTACATGGTGAGTAGGCTACACACATATACACGGTGAGTATGGTAAACATAGCTACATGTTGAGTAGGGTACACATATATGCACATGGTAAGCAGGGTTCACATTATGTGCACGTGATGAGTATGGTTCACATATATCAAGGTGAATAAGGTATTCATAATTATGCGCACGGTGAGTAGGGTACATGTTTATGTATATAATGAGTAGGGTACATGTATGTGTATATAATGAGTAGGGCTCATGTGTATGTATATAATGAGTAGGCCACATGTGTATGTATATAATGAGTAGGGCACATGTGTGTGTCTATATTGAGTAGGGCACATGTGTGTGTATATAATGAGTAGTGCACATGTGTGTGTATATAATGATTAGGGCACATGTATGTGTATATTATGAGTAGGGCACATGTGTGTGTGTGTATATATTGAGTAAGGCACATGTGTATGCATATAATGAGTAGGGCACATATGTATGTATGTAATGAGTAGGGCACATGTGTATGTATATAATGAGTAGGGCTCATGTGTATGTATGTAATGAGTAGGGCACATGTGTATGTATATATTGAGTAGGGCACATGTGTGTGTATATAATGAGTAGGGCACATGTGTGTGTACATAATGAGTAGGGCACATGTATGTTTATATAATGAGTAGGGCACATGTATGTTTATATAATGAGTAGGGCACATGTGTATGTATATAATGAGTAGGGCACATGTATGTGTATATATTGAGTAGGGCACATGTGTGTGTATATAATGAGTAGGGCACATTTATGTGTATATAATGAGTAGGGCACATGTATGTTTATATAATGAGTAGGGCACATGTGTATGTATATAATGAGTAGGGCACATGTGTATGTATATAATGAGTAGGGTACATGTGTATGTATATAATGAGTAGGGCACATGTGTGTATATAATGAGTAGGCCACATGTGTATGTATATAATGAGTAGGGCACATGTATGTTAGGGTACATGTATGTGTATATAATGAGAAGGGCACATGTGTATGTATATAATGAGTAGGGCACATGTGTATGTATATAATGAATAGGGTACATGTATGTGTATAAAGTGAATAGGGCACATGTGTATGTATATAGTGAGAAGGGCACATGTGTGTGTATATAATGAGTAGGGCATATGTGTGTGTATATAATGAGTAGGGTACATGTGTATGCATATAATGTATAGGGCACATGTGTGTGTATATAATGAGTAGGGCACATGCGTATGCATATAATGTATAGGGCACATGTGTATGTATGTAATGACTAGGGCACATGTGTATGTATGCAATGACTAGGGCACATGTGTATGTATGTAATGAGTAGGGCACATGTGTATGTATGCAATGAGTAGGGTACATGTATATGTATGTAATGAGTAGGGTACATTTGTATGTATATAATGAGTTGTGTACATGTGTATGTATATAATGAGTAGGGCACATGTGTATGTATATAATGAGTAGGGTTGATGTGTATGTATATAATGAGTAGGGTACATGTGTATGTACATAATGAGTAGGGTACATGTGTATGTATATAATGAGTAGGGTACATGTGTATGTACATAATGAGTACGGCACATGTGTATGTATATAATGACTAGGGCACATGTGTATGTATATAATGAGTAAGGCACATGTGTATGTATATAATGAGTAGGGTACATGTATAAGTATATAATGAGTAAGGCACATGTGTATGTATATAATGAGTAGGGTACATGTGTATGTATATAATGAGTAGGGTACATGTATATCACTTTTTATGTCAAGCAGTATCTTACAATGAAAGGGACCCACGGCATTGTTGAAATCATTTGTTTTCATTTTCATGCATCAGCTCAATGTTTACACACATGAACGTATAATCATATGAAAACACTTAACTCCCTGTACTACCTCAATTTTCAGAAACCATTAATAAACAGTGAATTTCTAGAAAAATATATAATGAACTTTAATGTTGCAAACTTAGTATTGCTTGATATTTTTATATCTATTATACTGTTAAAGGGAGGTAATGGTGGTGGGCATGGTTTTCACATCCAGATCTTGCAGAGTAATTTTCAAATCTAAAATAATTTCATGGATTGAAAATTTTGAATTTGTCACGCATATTACTCACAGATATCAGAATAAAGTCTGCAATAATTTATTACTTATTGCTTTCAACCGACAATCAGTTAGAGAGAAATTTAAATTTTGAGGGAGGAGCAAACTAGTAATTGTTTGTCATGTGACCAATGTTTGTAGACAAAGGGTTATTTTATCATTCGATTTTTAGCCCTTCTGGCCAAAGACTAGCAAGGCTTTTGCCATGGTTAATTGCCCGTCGTCAGCCGTCCGTCGTCGTCGCTCCGTCTGCTGTCATTCTGTTAACCTTTTTCTTGTAGACGCGATAGCACCTTTATTTTATATTCAATTTGAATCTTAATTAAACTTGCACAGTTGAAAGTTTAAGGCCTACACCTCGGATATTTTACATGTAGCATCTGTTGCTAGCAAAATGATTCGGGTCATCTTGGTCCTCTTGTGTTGTTTTGTTTTTGCTTTTTTTTTTTTTTAATTTCAGTCACCAAAAATATGGTGACCCATTTAATCACCCCGTAATAGGTCTGTGGGGGTCGGGATGGGTCATCCCCCAACAAACTGTACAAATAATTGACATTCATGTTTTTATATACATATTGCAAGTATGTATAACAAGGAGCAAAAAAAACAACAACACAAAAAACAATGCATATTATACAAGCTATATAAATGGGGAGTTTTTTTATTGTCATTACAATTATATAGAAGATCTCAACAAGAATGATTGATTTTAACAATATTTTTATCATGATATAGTTCTAAATTAATCAGAAGACAAAAGTAGCAAGAAGAATAAGATATAATTATATTAAGAATAAATGATGAAGACAAACAAAAATTATTAAAGAGATATTTTCAATTTATACATTTTGCTTTTCACCATATAAAAATAACGACATTTTTCCCCCGAAAACCCAGTCGTCAATATCACATATAAAATCATTATTATGTCAAGTTTTATTTCTACAAGGTATTTCAAACGGTTTAACAATACGAATAATGTAATAAAAAATTACAGTACAAAAACTAGCAATAAAAAAAGGCAAACTATTTCTTTTGGAGATTTGACTTTTCAAGTGAGAACAAAAAAAGGAATAGAGAAACAATAGGGAACACATTTGGCAGTTTGTTTGAACATATTTCATTTAATTGATGATTGGTCAAGGCAACAGTTATGAGTAACAGTTGACCCTCTTGTTTTAATCACTTACAGTTACAGTATATATATCACCATATTTAATTGAATTATATAAATTTCCCTCTTCTTTATTAAAAAAATGGTACAATTTATGGTGATACGTGAATGAATAACTTAACATGACATTGAGTATTATATCAAAACAATCAGAAATGATAGTTTTAGATAGTATTTGCACTAGGAATAGCTTGCATATATATAAGGGTTTTGACAAATGAAAGATTTTGAAAGTGATTTCATAATTTACCAAATCAATAACAACTTCATTTCTTGACTTTTATCATTGATTAACCATGATTAATTCTCATTTAGAACTGACTATTTCATCATGGTTTCTGTTTTTAATGAATCTCTCCCTCCGTTTATTATACTGTTATGACAAGAACCAATTTTTTATGATTATTTTTCCTTTTTTATTTTGTTTTTGAAATGCACGACCTTGACATTGTTCCTAACCACCATATTGTATCATTTACAGTTGACACACATGGTTGGTGATCTGACGGTTTCTTTAAAAACTATAGAATTGGAGGAATTCTTTGAAATTAGTTACACAAATAAACTCACTCAGTTATAATTGCCATAAGAATATCATTTAAAACATTCACATATTATATTTCGAATAAAGATTTCCTACCTTGGCTTATGTGTCAATGAATAAAATAATGTTTCCGCTCACTTAAAATGCAGTAAATTTTGGGATGTTCGAGATGACATAAATGATTTCAATTTGATCTGTCAAAATGGCTTTCTTTGTAAAATTTATTTGGTTCATCGTAAAAAAAAGTGCGAACGACAAGGGCGTCAAGAATTATGTTTGTGATATATATATCTTTTTATATAATTTGGGACTATATTTTGATTTCATCACTACGATCGAAATATCATAGTCACGCTCAAGTCTGTAGTAAGGATCCAGCTCTCCCGATTGAGTCCGTTAAATAGCAAAGTTGGGAAAGCAACATTTGAGCACGTTGAACACGTTGATTGTGAGAGGCATAGAATTCCCTGCTTTTTCATTAGACCTGATTCGGGGTATATCAGGCTCTGGGATAGACTAGACGTTGGTACAAAACAAAGATTCCTACGTGTCCCATTGGCCAACATTTACCAAGAAAGAACTGTAAGATATGAAAGAAGTTGAACGACCACGCATCGCGCCAGAATATCCCCGTTGTAAAAGTTGTTGAAATTAACAATTTTGGTCAGATAACTGCGATTAAACAATATGGTATCGCAAACGAAATTATCTCCCATACACACCAGACAGTAAATGACCATATAGGTATGTAAACTTGAGTGCTATCTACCTTTACGAATGTGATGCACCTGCCTTTCTATTGATTAGTTCTGACGATCGTCGTTTGAAAGATTGTAATGGAAAGTATATCATTATATATCTATACTGCATTGAAGAGCTTTGAAAATGCAAAAGCAATATTTTTTTTAAAATTTATTAAAGTCTAGCAAACAGATCCCATTGAAAATTTCAGGTGCAGAGTTGCAAAGTTATATTTTACGTGAATACTTTTTATCTGAAATTATAACTCATAAATTAAACAAACAATCCTCGAGATGTTGGAATAAGGTACTAAACCAATGGCGGAGTCCTCTGTGACTGGGTGGTCTATGACACGCTCTCAAAAACTGTTAGGTGTATACACATAGCATTTGATAGAAGAATCCCTTGAAAGCAAAGAACACAACTTAGAAAAAAAACAGAACAGACTCGGTCTTATTGAGTCTGTTCCTGTGAGGTAATATCGAGTTGAACACCCCTTACGCTCCTTGGAACAAAGTTAAGTCGTAAATGCTATTTTTGAGCCACATTTTACTCCATGATCCAAAATAATCACATCCAATGATAATCATGTGTGTATATACATGTACATCAGCAATTTTTATCAATCAATAAAACTGTTTGTCTCTACTGTGTTTTTTAAAAAAACTAAACGAACGAATAAAAGATGGTGATATTGCCGGTCCATAATTATTTTGTTCAATTAAACCTATTTTTCAGATGCATTTTTTTTTAACAATTTTCCATTTTATGTATGAATAAAGGTTCAAAATGGGTTTAATTATGTCTCAAATATACATAAAAACACATCAGAGCCATTCTGCACACAAAAAATTTTCCGGGGGCCTGCACATAACGTTTAGATTAGCTACGCCCCTTATGAGCTAATGTTAACTGTGGTACTATTAAATAAAAACACCAACTACAGTTTCTCTGGGTGTGTCACATTTACAAAATAATTCCACATCAAAACTGCAAACTTTGTCTTGATAGCAATTTCAGTTTGACTTCGTATGTTTGTTTTAAAAATACTGAAAAAGTTTTTTAAGTTGAAAGCAAAAGTATGATTTCATGGAATCCCCAAAAACGTAAAAGGTGGTTGTAAAACATTGGTAACTGATACATATATCTTGGCTTAGTATTTTGTTAACTTTTCTTTACTTATTAATTGTATTGATATGTGCGAAACTGTTATAAGGCTCTTTATATAAACTACCTCTCAGACAACTCTTGTTACATAAAAATTATGTTTGTTGGAAATGTACTATGCTTTTTGTATTGTTTTAAATAGTATTTCATGACAACCAAAATCACAGTGATACATTTTTGAGAAAATACATAAAATGTCATGTTCATTGTCAGGTGGCAGCTTAGCTAACCGTGTTCAGTGAGTGCGTGTGGTGTTTGTGTACTGTGCTGTACTGTGCAGTACTGTGCGGTACGGTGCGATGTGTGGTGTGGTGTGGTTTGGTGTGGGGTATGGTGTGAGGTGTGATGGGGTGGGTTGTAATGTAACGTGGTGTACTGGAGCGGGTGTGTGGTGTGTGTGTGTGGTGTTGTGCGTGGTGTGTACGTGTGCGTATGCGTGTGTGATGTGTTGTAGTGTGGTATGGTTTAGTGTGGGGTATGATGTGAGGTGTGATGGGGTGGGTTGTGATGTAATGTTGTGTACTGGAGCTAGTGTGCGGTACGTGTGTGTGATGTTGTGCGTGGTGTGTACGTGTGCGTATGCGTGTGTGGTGTGGTGTGTTGTAGTGTGGTGTGGTATGTATGGTGTGGTGATGTGGTATGGAGTGATGTGGTGTATAATATGGTCTGGTGGGGTGTTGGATGTGGTGTGGTGTAATGTGTGTTGTTTTAAGGTGTGGTGTTAAGTGGTGTGATGTGGTGTGCGTGGTGTGGTGGGGTGTTGGGTGTGGTATGGTGTGGTTTGATGTGATGTGTGTCGTGGTATGGTGTAGTGTTGAGTGGTGTAGTGTAATGTGGTGTGTGGTATGGTCTGGTGGGGTAATTGGCGTGGTGTGATGTGGTATGGTGTGGTGTTGAGTGGTGTGGTGTGATGTGGTGTGTGATATGATCTGGCGGGGTGTTGGGTGTGATGTGCTGTGATGTGTGTTGTGATATGGTGTGGTGTGTTGTGGTGTTGTGTGATGTGTGGTAGGTGTGGTGTGATTTGATGTGGGGTGGGGTGTAGTAGGGTGGGGTGTTATTTGGTGTGGAGGACGCGCACATATGTATATAGGAAGACAAAAATGGGACAAAAAACAAGTGCCCAGTTATGAAAATATAGTATCAAGTAAGGATGTCGTGTATCGAGTGGAAAATCAAGTGTTGAGACAGACAGACAGACAGACAGACAGACAGACAGACAGACAGACAGACAAGACAGACAAGACAGACAGACAGACAGACAGACAGACAGACAGACAGACAGACAGACAGACAGACAGACAGACAGACAGACAGACAGACAGACAGACAGACAGACAGACAGGATGAGAGAATAAGATCCTCATAATGGTTTATAATATTCAAATTCCGATTTGTATTTTTTTTAATGTTGATCTACGATCTCAGACCTGGCTCGTTATTCAAATTCCGACTTTTATTTATCTCAGATCTGGATCGTTATTCAAGTTCTGAACGTTTTTCTATTTTTTATTTTGAAAGTTGATCTATGATCTCAGACCTGGGTCGTTATTTAAATTTAAACTTTATTTTAAATGTTGATCTACAATCTCAGACCTGGCTCGTTATTCAAATTCCGACTTTTACTTTGAATGCCGATCTACTATCTCAGACCTGGCTCGTTATTCAAATTCCATTTTTTTTTTTGAAGGTCGATCTACGATCTCAGACCTGGGTCTACGTTGAATGTTGATTTACGACCTGAACATTTTCGAATGTTGATCTACGATTGCAGACCTGGGTCTACGTTGAATGTTGATCTACCATTGCCGATCTCACAGCAAACTTCACGCATCTAAGATAACCTGTCATGTGTTAAAAATGGCATTCAACCTCTGGTCAATCAATCACTTAAAAATACACATTTTCTACAAGCATTTTAAAGAGTTTTGATAGTGAGTAAACAAACATGTGTTTATTATATGACATGTGTACAATGGACTTTTTGGTATGTTTACAGATTTACTGTGTTATTATTTTTTTTTTTATTAAAAGCAGTGATAACCTACTGGTAAAGTGGATGCCTTGCACGAAGTAGATTGTTGGGTTGTTCCCCAACCTACCACTTTGTGTTATTGCTTAACCTAAAGAGATACTTATTTGATTGGTTGGTCAAGTTTCATTAAAATGTGAGTGGGTGGGGTATTGTGCCAAATGACTAGTTTGTTCAGCAGAATATTTCATTATATCACTGAGTTTACAACTTGACTGAACACACTGTTCCATTTTACATCTTATAATATTTAAAAGATAGAAGGAGACTTTTAAAGATAGTATTTAAGAAACAATCGCTATGATGAAATGTCTGAAGAAAAATGATCTCATAATCATTAATAAATAAAAGAAACAAATTATCTGGTATTTCAAATCCGGCAAAATATGACAAAAAACATTTTTTAATCAGGGTTGTGAAATTGATACTAAATCCCCATTCTAAAAATAGTTATCATGCACATATTATGTCTTAATGATGTTTTACTTGAAAGTCCAAGATGAAACAATGTCTACACTATGTCACTGAATTGAAATAAAAATAAATCATATGCTTCTTTGATAAGTTCCAAAATATGTTGCAATTGTAAGTGGGAAATTGGTTTTAGTCTAACCTGGGTGTGTAGGCCACGTTAGGAAATCCTGTTCTAATTTATATCATTTTGGCACCTTTACATAGATATCCTTGTGGCAATATGGGATCAGTGCACATGATATATTAAAGGCATGATAAATTTGAAAAATAAATGTTTGTTTTTTTTTCCAGTTTTTTTTTAAATCCTGATATAGTTCTTTTAAAATGTCAATAACATAATTATTTCAATCTGTGGTTGAAATGTTTAGTTTGAGAATCGGGTCTAAAATTTCATTCTGGCAACACTGCTCGGCTAGATTTACCCACCGCCTGCATGTAAAACGGAAATCATCCAAGCACACACACTGGGTATATGTATACATTTCAATTGTTTTTTTCTCCCAATTTAAACATTTTAAATGTTACATTCAACAATGAAGTATATACATTACAGCATATGGTTTTGGTGTCAATTTGCAGATTTGATAATTGTTTTGGGGCTACTATGAGGCGTTACATGGGCAGGCGATAAATAAATTTTAAATAAGTTATATATCCGCTATTGTACAATAGCAAGTAAGAAAACAGGTAAAAATTCTGTTAGTGGTTCCCTTAACTCCATTCAACGGATGAAGGGCATCCTATATACACTCTCCACTAGATGCTCTCTCCAATAACTGAAATGCTCCTTTGCCTACCAAAGTATCGTTTAACTCAAATATTAGAAATCAAGAAATATTAGAGTCAAGCATGGTAGCAAACAAGTGCGTATCTTATATCCGGCAGCTCTTTAGGTCAATGGCAAAATTGTGCGAAACATGTTCACGGAATGGTACAATGTACCTCGTAGTTCACGATGTACTGATGTCAATAAACGCGTAGCTGACACTATAAAACACAATAACGAACGCGTCAGACAGGTTTATGTCCAGCAAACACAAGAACAGTAACGCGATCGCAGTGACATGGAAACCGGTATTTCCGGAAACACACACTCGCCAGAACGGAACTCATTTCCGACCCCAGTGCAAACAACAACACAAATTCTGTTTCGTTCTTCGGTTCTGATACAAGTACTTGTAATTCAAAAACTAAAAGTGATTCCTATTACCAAGACCTCAGAAAAGGACCCCATACGTCCACGGGATATAAGGTCTAAAACTTCCAGTGCAACTAAGGTCACCAACAACATTTCACAGAAGCCAATATCACCCGAGCGGCCACATACACACACGCGTAGTTTATCAGACTCAGCATTAAGGGAAAATCCAACCAAAGACGAACTCTATGCAGAGATGGCAACAAGAGACAACCAGGGCTGCAACTTGACTGAATGTGAACTTGGAGAGGGCACTATAGTTTCTGTCTGTGACGGCAGCAACACTGATACAAATGACTAGGCCCGGTTGGGGACAGTGTCGCCTCGTTTATCTTTGACTGATTTAGAATTTATAAGCAGTGAATCTACAGAAACCAAATGTGTAAACAGTAACAAAAATAGTCAATCATCTATATTTTCATCTACATATAATACATGTGAGCGTTACTATGTAAATACTGATGAATTTCCATTGCGTAACCAAATCAACACCTCCGATTCCTTATCTATCAAAACATGTAAAACAGACAATACCAACATTCGATCTAATCATTTAAATACTTTAAAACAAGGTTGCTTAAATGTTTGTGCACTAAAGACCAGTTCAAAGTATACAGAATTTGTTAATCTAGTAAATGAATATGATATTCTCTGTATTGAAGAAAAACCAAGCTAGATAGTTGCGACGTAATTGATATTCATGGTTACACTTTTTTCTCGAAATCCAGGAAAGCCAAATATATAAGGAAATCTGGAGGTATTGTTTTTTTTTCTACGCAACAATATTGTTGAATACACTGATATTATTGAATCCGATTGTGAGTACATTTTTTGGCTAAAACTTATAACTACATTATTCAAAAATATTAAAAATGATATTTTACTAGGGGCGATGTATATCCCACCTCTTCAATCACGTTTTAATAATGAAAACGAGTATTTTAAATTTAAAAATGAAATTTCTCATAAGCGCAATAGCAAATAAAGCGATGCATATACTAAATACACGAATCTCAAATCTCGACTTGCCAATTGATATTCAACTTAAACTTTTCGAGCAAACGATAGTTCCAGTCTTAACATATAACTGCGAGGTCTGGGGCTTCGAAAACTTAGATTTAATCGAAAAAGTACACACCGATATTCTTCGCAAAATTACGAACAGCAAAAAAAGTACCACTTTATACATGTTATACGGTGAATTAGGGCGATACCCTTTTGAAATTACAATTAAGACTAGAATTATTAATTACTGGATCAAAATTATTTCAGGAAACGAAGATAAAATTGCGCGAATAAGTTATAATATAATGTTATATTTACCAACAAATTACAAGTGGATTAATTACGTGAATACTATTTTAGATAATACTGGAAATACATAAATATGGATCAACCAAAAAATATTTCATCTCAAGTAAACTGATAAAACAAAACTTTTTAGATCAATTTCACCAACATTTGTATGGTCAGCTTAACAATTCATCAAAAGGACTTATTCGCAGATTAATCAAATCCGAAATCAAACTAAAATCTTATTTATCAATTTTACCAGTTAATCTGCGACCGAAACTAACCATAGATTACCAGTAGAACTGGGCATATTTCAAAAGTCAGAAATCTACATATATTTCATTTATTTCTGTCCCCTTGATAAATACCCATATTTATGTTAAACAAATTAAATCATGTTGTTACCTTTGTGTAGCCTGATATTAATAAAAGTAAATGTTGTTGTTGTTACAAGGAATAAAACTAAGGCAAAACAAACTATCATATTTGGTAAATAGACCATATCCGTTTGATCTAAAAAATATATTATAAAACGTAATCCTTAGCATCCTTTTATTAGAAAGAATCTACACACATAATTTCATCTCAACATAATTAAGGGAACAAAAGCTTTACAATACCGTTATATATGGAACAGAAGTTATAATCGGAAACCATTTTGTATGTTTGTTAAAAAACTATTGTTTTCTTTTCAATAATGTAAGTCCATAATACAAATACAATGTATACACGAAATATGGTAATAAAGTAAGTAATAAGTAAGATGTCGCGTACTTCAATGAATACACACATCTTTTATATATAATAATGTCAATCAAATAACAATTCATATATATAATAAATCAAATTAGCAAATTGGCACTTTGTTACAAGAATCGGATAATAAAACTATAAAAAGACTAGTTAAAATAATAGAGCAATTACGAACTTAGAATATGTTTTAGAGGACTAAATAGTTCTATTAAGCTCTATACAGTAAAAATACCACATTATATAATGCTAAATATTAGCCTTGCCAAAAACATTTACTTATTTTTCACTACTAACATATATTTGACGCAGCTAATTACATTTTCATAATATCATAAATATGCCGAAGATTATGCTTCGAGATTTTTTTTCTTTTGATTCTTGTAACCTGGTATGTATGTACATGTCAATACACATTACGTCATGTCTCTTTATTTGTATGGTATTTCTTTTCAAAAAGTTTTAAAATGATATACAGTATGTGTTACGTCATGTATGTAAATGTATTCCTATTTTTTATATGTTCAGACGGGTGTATGACCTTATGAATTGCAAATAAAAGTGATTTACTTAAATTATCTTTTTCTTTTATATTAATCTTAATATATTATAGATTGTATTATATCGTCTCAAATATTATTATATTTTACTGTATGTGCAAACTACAAGAGTTGATGAGGATGCCCACACACACCTGTAACATTTCCATTTTATTCTGACACACATCTATTCAATAACTCCGATTATGACCAGACACTTACCATTATTTTAATGGAAACAAAAAAGATTATTGTCACGATAAAATGCGAAGCTGCTGAAGTTCCAGTAACCGAATAGTTTACGTAGTAAGTTGCACTTCTACCAATTAAGCTATTATTAAAGAGTTAAACGATATAAAGAACAACGTTGTTATAAAATAAAATGACGTGATTGTTAGAAAGTAACATTGTATAAAAACAAACAAAATCACCATAATGCATACCGTCTGAAAACCATCAGTTAACTATATTGTTATATTAGTACCACGGAGCTTTGCAATAATGTTTTATTATTGTTTAATACTGAATCGACAATTTAGAAACGATAGTGTTTGATATCAGTTTTATATACATAGACGTTTAATGGCGTTTTCTATAATGAGGCATAACTTTGTTAACTGGCTGAAGAACATCCATTTTAATGTCATATTTTTGTTTTGATGAGAAAGAAAAATGTTATAGTAAAATACTCATATTTCCAAAACATCGTGACAACCAACACAAGTTATACTCAACTGACACTAGTTAAATACGGATATACACGGATAATATGTATATACGAGTATATATGGTTTTATGCTATTGATTTGAAGTGCGAACAGGAATAAAAAAAAAATTAACATTGTTGTGTTTCCCTTTAAATACTTAATACAAAATAATTATTTTATGACTTAACGTCTTTTTTACTGTCTTTACTTGGACAGATTTTTATCTGAGACTTAATAATTATAAGCCCTCCTCAAATTAACTACGTTGCCAAATTTGCAACTAAGAAAAAGTGTTATAATATAGACAATAAATTTATATAATCGATACTCTCTCTCTCTCTCTCTCTCTATTTCTCTCTCTCTCTCTCTCGCTCATTCTCTGTCATTCTTACAAATTTTATGCCATCAAGGTGACTACCTTACGAATATATTACGACGACAAAACGAACATTAATTAAACTCATTTAACCAAATGCTCATGCCCATGAAGTTTGGCCAACACTGAACAAGATATTTCAGAAGAAATGACTGTTGAATTTTACAGGATTAATTCTAAATAACAGTCGTCATGCGTGTTCATGCATAGAGACAAACAATACATATCTGACCAGGCATCTGCTAACAAACGTGTGACCAAACTTCGGTTACTGGTAAGTTGTATGGATAATTGTGCAAAGTGACAGACGGCACAAGACAACAATCATTGACGAAAAGCGTTGGTTCAAAAGTTGGTAAAATATTCGACAAAATATTCTACCAAAAGTAGAAACAAAAGGGGTCTTTGTTTAACCATGAAAATGTGTGATGTCAATTCATTATGCATATTTCTAGGGGTAAATGTGTGTGAATGTTTACTGAAATAACGTAGTAATACAATTATATATGACTATACCATATAATATCGAAATACCGCTATCAAATTGTAATTCTTTTCCACGTGCATTGTAAAACTTGTTAATATAATGTTGTCAATATATACAGGTGTCCACGTGTGCATATCACTTTAAACTAAACTGATAAAAGTTTGACTTCTCCTCGTGTCTGAATCTGTATTAAGAATTATCAATTCGTATAACATTCACCTTTCCTCAAGTCAAAATTTATCAGAAATTTCCATAAAAAAGAGAAAAAAAATGTGACACTTATGCAGAGATAACTTTATTGCAAGGACATACGCATAACCTAATATTAAATACACGTGTTACAAATAGTATAAAGGGTATCGGATTGATAACTTTGAATTTTGCATTTATAATGGTTTTGTACTAAAATATTATAAAAATAAGACTTTACCTAATGCATTAACGTATTCCGTGTGGCTCAATGTAAGAGTAACACCACTGTCTATCTCTGCAAAGGTGAAGGATTCCCTTAACTTACATGCAGTAGCCAGTCTATGTATCATGACTGTGATTCATGCTGCATAGAGCATGTAGACTTTATTAATTTAAGCAGTTTTTTTTAAAGTTTCAATATTTATAAATTTCAAAAATTACTTTGATAACAAAAAAGTCTTAAAGATATTTTTTAATTGAAAAGAAGGTCAATATTTGGGCAGGAAATTCAATCCGAAATTGTCCGTGCCCGCCCCCCCCCCCCCCTTTTTCTGTGTACATTGATGGCGACCTGAATATAAGCATTGTTTGGCGTTGTTGTGACATCATAAATGATTAGGCGCTGATGCCCTGGGTTCGAATAATGAAAGTGAAAAAATATATATGTCACTCATTTCAATGGGGCATAAAATGTAGGAATACATGTACTACAAAATAGAATTTATCTATACGTTATTTCAGATTTAATGAACTGGTTGATAGTCTAATCAATAGAATAATAGTGTGACATTAAGGAAGAGATAAGAGACACCAAGTTTCAATGAACTTGTTTGATACAAGGACAGAACATGGTAGTAGCGCTAAAAATTCAATCCAAAATTAAAAATGAAAGAGTTTTCTTCTTTCTTCTTTTTTCTTTCCCATGATGGTACTATACCTTTATAAATAAATGTACAAGACACTTTACTGCTTAACCTATGTAATTTCAATTCCTTAATGATTTTGCTATGTTACAGTTATGACATTTACAACGGAGAACATTCATATGAAACTGTTCTCTTCAGAATGTTAGAATTTCACACGTCATTGAGATTCGGACAGACAATTCCGTCCCAGCGAAAACAGTTATCACAAGGGGCGGAAATTTCTATCCGAACCTAAAAAGTCACAATTGATATATGACATTTCTTTTTATTGTAATTCATCTCACATCGCTGATTCAAGTGGTAAAGTTATCAGTCACCTGTATAGATGTGCTCGAATATTTGTTAACGTTTCAGGAGCTCAGGAAAGAGTGGTTAGGGTTACTGATCGTCTGTTAGCCCTCGATGACATAAAAATTACGCTAAATATTCAAACAAGCATTTGTTTATTATCTTTCTACACGTATACTGTTGCCTTTGTTGCTATTAGACATTATTCTAAAAACCATTGGTACGCATGCGGTGGTATACAATCTATCTTTAACAATTCCTTTTATTTCAAACAGTACGATAATAAGTCAATGATCCTTGGTCAATCTTATGATGTTTTTGCTTTTCAACAATTATCTCAAGCCAATAGCATCTAAATATAACAATTACTTATGAATATATAAGGCATGATAAATTTTCGCGTAACGAAACTCTCTTAAAGCATAGATAGTGGATGATTTTGATAGGAAAAAAAAACAAGTATTCACGTTAATTTGAATTAAAACAGCGCAGTCTATTAGCTTGCGATGGAATAATACATATCAGGTTCGCAACTGGACTAACTATTAGCTCATATTACAAAGAAAAAATATCTGGTATAATACCAAGTTTCTATGTATACAACTGGTACATGTATATACGTGGGTCACTGGGCGGCTCGGCTGGCTCAATGAGTAACGCGTCTTACTAAAACAATTTCGAATATCCTCGCCCCCAGTCTTTTTGATGACCGGTCATGAACTATGTTCTTGGGCCATGCATCTCACGCCTATGAATATGTGGGAAAGCAGTCAGTGATTTGTAGAGACAATAAGTTTCTAATGCTGGTAAACTGCCTTGTGGTAACTGCCATGCGGATTCTAGGAACGATGATTAGGTGCATTGCTGACAGTCGGTATATGAATGTTGAAAAATGGCGCGAAACCTCATACAAACAAACTTTTTTAATTTATTTATTTAACTTCGAATGTGAAACAAGTTTTTACCTTATGCATATCGCATTCAGAGTCTCAATGGGTAAAAAACAATACTAAGCATGCGGAAAAGGTGCCTTGCTCAAGGACACCACACACAGCTGTGGTGGGAGGTCGAACTTACGACCTTCCGATTATGGGTTCCGTGCTCTACCACTGGACCACGCGCTACACAAACTAACGTTGGTCATTCGTGGTATTCAATAAAAAGCCGAAGCCTAAGTTTAGATAATTAAATTTATTCAGCAAACCAACAATTAACAAAGTACATGCACACAACTTTATTCAGCAAGTCGGTTAACAAGGTACTTGTACACAATTTTGCAGCAATTACTGAAGCACAGATAGTGGATAAGAGTTTATAGTGTATGATTAATTGGATGTACACCTGATAATACTTACATAATCAAACAAAAACATATACGCATTTTATTTATTCATTTTTTTTTAAAAAAGTCTTTAAAACTAGGTGCACGGTTACGTCGTATTGACAATGAAGTTATGTAATGGAATTAGGAAGAATTATTCTAGGTTGATTTATAAGCAAAACAGCAAACTAGTAATACACATATTGAAATAAAATACATTAACAAGTGAATTTTAAGGATTTACATTCATCAATGTTTAACATCATGGTTAACAATCTCAGTAAGTTTTATGCTATATGACACGAACTCCATGAGCCATGATGATCTACAATTATCAAATGTTGACCATCACTCACATTAAAGGCCTGGTCGTATTCACCAACCATATTTGAGAATATTCCTAGACTCAAGCTTAAAAATTCAAAATTCAACTTAGATATATATTTTCAAATGAAAACGAAACTAATGACAAAACTGTATTTTAAACTTCTAAAATTTACATTTAAATAAAACAATACCTACGCTAATACTAAATATATCTCCATAGATTAAAATTAGATTATCACCATTTTGCCATATTTTGATAGAATGACAATTGAATCCGATTGAAAATTTAGGTTATACATGTATATGGCATATCCAGTTGTATTAGTTGAGGAAGGCCACATAATGAATCTGAGTAGAACTCATGTCCTTACGCAAGTAACTGGCAAACCTTCTCACATATACCAAGGATTTAACTATACCACATAATCAATCTCATTAACACCAATATAGTCCAAGAAAAAATATACTTCAAGAACAACTACTGTATAAAATATATTATATTTTATATTATTAAATAATGTAAATATACCTGTATCACAGTTTTAAAATGTATTTATCACAAAAATATGGTTTAAAGATATTTCTTCGAGAAGGGAACACCTCTGCACACATCTATCTATTACACGATTTATATGTAGTTTTTTAGGATATACATTTATTTCATGAAAATGAAACATGTTTTTCATCTAATAACATATCATTTATATAACATTCATTGTTGTTAAGGTATGTTATAATTGTTGTCCAGGACATTATTGTTTTATCTAATATGTTTACAATCTCACATAATAATGTCTCGTGTTAATAACCAAAGTTTTTAAAAATACATTTGGATCGTCTCCCTTTAACCGGTAAAGACATTAGTTAGATTTCAATTTTATACGTTTATTTGCTGATAATTACTATGTTCTGGTACCAGTTGTATATACAGAACCGTTAATTAACTGTCTGGTAACTGGGATTGGAAAATCATGCTATTTTGAGATCGGACAGACGTTAAAGTAATTATTTCTTTGAAATCCATTATACCGAATTAATATGTATTTCATTATAAGAAAAAATATTTTAACTGTTACTTAATTTATCAACTTAACATTAGGTTAGGATAACAGCTAAGTATATATACTGAGATCTAAAAGTTTAGTCGGTACAATCATGCAAGTCATAACAAGAACATATCAATTAGAATTCGATATTTTATTCAAATTTAACAATATTTGTTGAGTAACTTCAACCGATTTTTGGATGTAATCTTAAGTCTGTCTGAAAGTTATTGCCTTTTAATGTTAAAAGGCATTTTGTTAAATAAAAACACTATTTGTCTAGTTAAACAACTGACACTATGTAAATGATTAGGGATTACACCACAGAATGTAAACGTTGTAAACAAACGCCTAACATGGCATCACTGTATATGCATTCCTCCTGAAAGTTAAGAAGTCTGTAAATTATCTCCCTTTACATTGAAATAAGAACGATTTTATGTGACGGATATCACCAGAATGATAGTTGGTACATTTTATTAAATCACCGATTCTGTTTGTTACACACCCAAATTCAATTTCAGACTTCGTTTTCAAAATACCATTGCCTTACCCAGGCACTTATCCGGCTTTAGATGTTCCCTACGTGATTTCCCATGTAATTTTACTGACTAAACTTTTGGTTTTCAGTATAGTTATAATTGTTTAAATTATTGTTAATTTATCTCATGTATACACATGTACAATACAACACAGTAAATCATATATCATGCCCAATGTTAACAATTGAAGTTTTAAAACATACATTTGGATTGTCTCCCCTGAACCGTTAAAAACATTCGCTAGATTTAATTTCGCACGTTGTTTGTTTACAATTATAATGTTCTAGTACCAGTTGGATATAAACAACTGTTAAAGCAACACATCCACGTTTGAACTTTTAAAAAAAAAATTGAGTTATGAGCACATTTCCCATACAAACATATGATCAATTAGCTGTATATGAGCATATAAAAACAATCCCGAACAAAATGATGCCCAAATTATAATGCGTGACTAACACTTTATAAAACAAGCGTGTAACTCACCTGAGTAAAAAAAAAATTGTCAAAATGACTTTCAAGGCAGGTAAAGTACACTACGCACTAAAACGTGAAGTTTTTTAATACGACTCCCATAATTCAATTTGAAGCCAAGTTGGGATCCTCGGCAATTTAAAAATAATTTATAAAGCGTTTGTCACGCTTTATAATTTGGACATCTTTTTTTTTTAATTCTAAAACGTTCTGGATAGTGTTTGTTAGCACATATACAGCTCACTGACCATATATTTATGTATGGGAAATGTGCTCACAACTCAATTGAAAAACTTTTTAAACAAGTTTAAACGTGGATGTGTTGCTTTAAATTAGCCATCTGGTATTGGTAAATCGTGCTTTTTTGAATTTGAAATAATTATTTGTTTGAAATCCACGAAGCTGAATTATCACGTATTTGAAATACATTTTATTTATTCTAAAATTATATTTGATAAGTAACTTAATACATCAACTTAATTATATTTGATAAGTAACTTAATACATAAACTTAATAGAGTGTTAAACTGTTCAAGTCATTATTGTTTTATCTCATGTATACACATGCACGATATAACAAAGTAAATCATGAATCATGTTCAATTTTATTTTTATCAAAGTATAAACAAATACATTTGGATTATTTCCCTTGAACCGTTAAAAACATTCGCTAGATTTAATTTTGCACATTTTTTGTTTTCCAATTTTTATTAGCTGTTAAAATAAGTATTTGTTTGAAATCCTTGATACCGAATGATTATGTATTTAAATACATTTGTTTTATGTTTAAAAAGTATATTTAATATGTAATTTAATATATCAACTTTTTTTTTTTTTGGTATAAGCAGTGGTGCAACCAACCGACTTTACCGTATATTATATTTCTATATACACACATTTTTTCAATTCAATGTTAACATATATAACATAGTAACAATTAATGTATTATAAATAGAATTAATCACAACTGTTTTCGTTTAGCAATTGTTCTTTTCTACTTGTAATCAGAACTTATTATTTCACAAAAAATCTAACTTCATAGAATTTATCAAGCACATCTAAAATACATATTATTGCTCATCTGTTAACACGACATTTACTCAAAAAGAAAAAAGAAAAAAGAAAACATCTTGATACATTTGTCTCATATAATATATAGATATTTATGTAAATATATATATAATAATAAAAAAAGGTTCACGTCTGCTTCGTCGGTCTTACCAAAGCTGAATGGTTTTCTCCAGCTTGATTCAATAAGCACACTCATATAAACATTGTTAATCACAATATCACTTCTCCTAAGCTTCAACACTTCTTCACTCTTCATAAACCCAGAATAAGCCAATAAGCATGCACATATTGTCCTCTGATTCTTTACATGTCCATCTTGAAACATAGCATTATTTATAAATCTTGCCAAGGGTTTGAAAAAACAACTGAACTGAGGATGCATTGAATGGGTCACATTGTGACCAGTTATTATTATGCAATATATGTAAAGCACATATGTGTCATAAAACATGGTTATCATTATGCATTATTAGAACGCCACACATGTGCCATAAATGTTTTATACATTACATCTTCAGAAGCAAGGCACACATGTGCCATAATATCAATAACATATATTGCAAATATTCAAATAATACCGAAAAAAGAAAAGAAATGTGAAGGGTTCGATAGAATACGCCATAAAGGAAGAACTATGAATTATAGTTCTTCGTTCCCCCACATTTCGAGTGGAGAAAGAGAGCAGAAGGAAACTCTAGGATATAACAAATGTATATGTAACCATTCATATATCAAAACATGAAAACATAGGTTTTCATATTATAGGTTTTAACGGCAGTATGGCAATCGCCCATATGTACATCTTCACAATACAATATACACCAGAATGATAATATTAAGAGTTTAAAAAAATGAAAAATACATTATAATTATAAAATTACGTGCTACGTGTATACATGTTACACAAAATATTCATTATCATAGTACATAGACATAGTATATAATACAAAATATCAATAACAAAGTACATGTTACAAGCCCATGCATGTAACACAAAACATCAATAGTATAGTTCGTAGTAATCCAAATTGGATAACACAAAATATGAATTCAGAGTTCATGTTACAAACCCAAGCAGGTAACAAGGAAATAGCATTATCCTAGTACATGTTACAAGTTACATGATGTAAAATCACAAGCCATTCAACCATATAAAGTATGCCCTGGATGTAAATGAAGAGCTTGCCGGAAAGATACTGGTTAGCGTGTTACACAGCCCAAGCAGGTAACACCAGATATCTGTGTAATTATGTTACTGCTACAATGTCCAAGTACGTAGCAATTTTGAACAAGATTAACTCATTTCTCGGAGTCAGAAATGCGTATGTAGCGACGGAAAGCATTGCTATGCCATCGACCAAGTGAACAGATAGAAGCATCTGAATAATCCCTTTGAGCACAATCTGACGCTTTCCCAATTCGGAAACTATGTGACTTATAACAAGAACTATCAAACACGCAGAACAGTAAGCATTTTGAAAGCTGTTTATCAAATTGAGATCTAGAAACAGGCGCACCCGAACTGAGAATAAACAGAGGACCCGCCTGTGAACCACGTAAATTAATATATTGGTGTAATGCAGTAACAGGGGATATCTTAGTGTGACCATGAGAGAACCCAATACTGTGAGGTTTGCCGTTATTATGTTTAAATTTTCTGAAAGTGACTCTTACATCGGTAGGGATGCCTTGATGGTTCTGAAAGGACACGTCGTCATATTGTAAAACAGTTGCCGCCGTGTGAAACCTAGAACATGCAATTTCACTACATCTTGCAAAAGTACTAAAAGCAAACAAAAAAATAGCTTTGAAAAGGGTACTGTCATGCGAAGACGCGGAAACATGTGTAAGTGTTTGTACTATTTTGTCTAAAATGGGTGTTGTAATTGGAAGGCGAAGAACGTATGATGGTGCTAATCTTTGTGCGCCTTTTACCATAGAGGTTATCAGGAAAGCACTAATCGGGTCAGACACATGAAGGATCTCATGAACATAACTAATTACAGATAAATATGTTAATATTGTTTTAGAAGTCATTCGCAGTTGGTGTAAGTATGATACAAAAAGAGCAATAACTGATGTCGAAACTGGTGGGCGGAGTGTCTGTCCAAAAACATGTTAAGAAAACTGGCCAAACAAATGCCAAGCTCTTTGGTATGTGACGGACGTAGAAGGAGTGTGAGATGCGCGCATCAAAGTTTCAACCCCTTGCAGAAGACCTCTGGGTAGAGATGGGGGTTGATTGGAGTCTGTACTTGGTCGCAGTTTGGGGCCAGTTGCTTGAAACGGGCAATCTGAAAACGAGAGAGCGCGTCAGCTATACTATTATCAATGCCTGCATTATGCCTGGAGACGAAATGGATATTAAGCTGAAGGCAAGATAATACTAGCTTACAAACTAAAAACATGATGCTGGGGACCTTGGAGTTCTGTTTGTTAATAATAGAAACCACTGCCTCATTCACAGTAAAGTAAACTATGATATGGTTACACCATAAATGACCCCAGGTTGCTACAGACACCACAATAGGGTAAAGTTCAAGAAACATAGCATTATACATTTTTGTTAACAGTTCAATTGTCATTGGCTCTTTTTTATTAACAGGTTTAGATAGTTTTGCTGCCTCTAAAATGTTCATTACAAGCTTAGAATATGTAGGTGATTTAAAATCAAACATTTCAAGGAACCATTTATACTTTAAAATGCCATAATAAATCAACTTAACGGAGTGTTAGGCTATCGGCTAAATTTTTTATTGTTTTAACTCATGTACGAGGTATTTCCCAAAAGTAATAGAACGTATAAACAATTTCATTCAGTGAATCATAAGTCATGTCCAATGTTAATAAGCTTTTCAAAATGAATTTGGAGTGTCTCCCTTGAACCGTTAGAGACATTTACCAGAGTTTTATTGCGCACAATTTTTGTTTAAAATTAGTATGTTCTTGTCCCAGTAGTATATAAAGAAATTGTTAGATTAACAATTTGGTATCTAGAATTGGAAAAATCATGCTTTTTTGGCTCGAATAGATGTTAAAATAATTATTTGTTTGAAATCTATTAAACCGACTTATAATGTGTTAAAATACATTAAAATAAATTTGTTAATTCTAAAAGATTATATCTAAATGTAACTAAATACATCAACTGAATAGACTGTTAGGCTAACGGCTATATATACAGTTATCATTGTTCAATTCATTATTGATATATCTTATCTATAAACAATACCACACAGTAAATCATAAATCATGTCCAAAGTTAATAATCAAAGTTTTAAAAAAATGTTTTGAATTGTCTCCCTTGAACCGTTAAATGATATTCTAAACATTGTTGAAAGCGATGATAAACTTCATACAATAACAACTTAATGTCAACTTAAATCAAATCACTTTTCAAGATATAGATAAGATGGTGGAGCATTTTTAGTTAGAACATATAGATACCTGAAATTAGTTTAAACTTCGTCTGTCTTTGATTGGCATCCTACATTGATCACATACTGTAAACCGTTCACTACAGTCTTTGCAACATACTGCATGTCGGCAGGGGAGGAACATCACAGCTATCACTTTCACATCACAACATGTACAAAACCTGATGGCTCCTGTTCCATGGTGACCAGAACTGCCACGTGTGCTAGACTCTATAAAATGTATACCGTATTTATTGGCTAGGAGCGAATTTAATTATTAAAATGTATGTTATTATATAACCAACAGCGTTCCTTGAATATAGTTATACACACACAAAACAGTGAATGCATTATTTCCTTTATAATGTTTTGCAGTTTAATCGTAGATGTATATACTTTGTAATATGATTTACTTGTTATAAGATGGCCTCAAGAAATATTGGCTTGGTCAATTGAGCCCCCCCCCCCCCCCTCACACCCCCTCTCACACCCCCTCTATGAAAAAATAATTTACTTACTTTTTACTAACCAGAAGTGATATTAGTTTTACTGCCAACATATCGACACATTTAATAAGTGTAGATGAAGTGAACATCCAAATTGTTCGAGTTTACATTTCTAGTCCATGTTTCCTACAGGGCTATTTTGTACCACTGGAACGATACGAGTAAGTGATTATCACTAATTATAATTATTTCCATGCACTTCAGCTATGATTTGAATGTTTTTTTCCTATAATGCACTTGAATACATCTAATACACTTCACTACCCTACGTATACTACAGGGCTACGTTTTACCACAGGAACAATGCAAGTTATTTCCTGTAATACACCGGACTTAATATTTCCGGACCTACGCCGACCTAACATGGAGATCAGGCATCGCTTATTGCCTAAGATTGACTTTTTTTCTAAATTCTAAATTATAAAACATATTTAAATAATCTGTTAAGTAACAGTTTAAATAAATATTGAATGGATATTGTTCTAAAGTTTTTTACTTTCCTACATCATATTTATAAAACAATATACCTGTTTGATTTTCAGTCTCTGTTAAAGGTCGATTTTTTGACGGAGGTACGAATGTAACACGAGTTTCGAATCGTTCCGCAGGCGTCAATGTGTCTGAACCTTGCGTTCCAGGAGTGCGAACTTGGTTAAATAATATAAATTACAGGTCAGTATTTCACAACGATACTCAAACGAGTAACTTGAAAACAAGCAATAGCATAAACATTGTCGTTCCATTATACTAAAAAATGATCATAGCGTGTCATGTGATAAAGTGATATTTTTAAAAATATTTTGACATAATTCCTCTGCTTAGTAACAATTTGAAATTTGAGTATAATGGATATTGCACGCGTGATCAATATACTTTTCTTTATTATTATTCACACATTGAAAGTTCGTTCTCTATGTAGCCCACAAAGGTTACACGAGTGTCTAAATAGTGTTGTGTTCTCGTTCCTGCAATGCACAATCGGTACATAAGATCTGATGTTGGACAACAGGAACTATGTGAGTTAGATTATCACTGATTAGAATATAGATTCAAATGTTACAATTCTCTGGACGTGAGCATATGGCAATCAAACATCACTCGTTTAAAATGTGTTCTAAGGTTTTATACATCACTATATCATATTAATATACTACTATACCTGTTTGATTTACAGTCTCTGTGATAGGTCGACTTTCTGACGGAGGTAAGACTGTTACATGAGTTTCGAATTGTTCCGCAGAGAACAATGTGTCTGAACCTTGCGCCATCAGCGTTCCTGGAATGCAAATTTACAAAATGTGTATAATTAACATGTTAGTATTTCACAACGATATACAAACGTTTAACTTGAAAACAAACACTAGCATAAACAGTGCCGTTCCATAATAATCTAAAATAATCATATCTTGTCATGTGATGAAGTGATATTTTTTTCAAAATTATTAACATAATTCGTCTGTTCAGTAACAATTTAAAACATTTGAGCATAATGGGTATTGAATGTGTAGTAAATATAATTTTCTTCATCATTATAATTTTGATGTGTTCTTCGTAATTTTATTCATAATTAATGTACCTCGTGAAAGTTCGTTCTCCATGTAAAGTCTTCTTTCTGTTGCTTCAGGGTCCACAATGGTTACACGAGTGTTTGAATGCTGTGATGTTCGTGTTCCTATAATGAACAATCAGTACACAAGATCTGATATAAGAACGCTTTGGAAGAAAAGAACGCAGCCAATAATGAAAGGAGCTGAAAAGGATTCAGTTCATGCTGTGCAATGAATTTCAAATATGTAATGTAAACATTTTACAGTATGCAAATGTGTATATGACAAAAAACTCTAACAAAAATAATAATTGACATTAACGCCATTTTCAACACATTCAGGTTAAATATGGTATTTCCAGTTTATTGGTGGAGGAAGACCACAGAATGAATCTGAATAAAAAACCCGCGTCCTTCCGCAAGTAGCTTGCAAAATGTCTCACATAAAGTATTTGGAGCGAGCTCTAACCTACGACCTTAGCGGTGAGAGGTAACTGATCTTGAAATGGCGACTTAGACCACTCGACCATGGATGGCTCTAGCACAAATGAAGTCACATTTTGAAAACAAATGTAAAACATTTTACCTGTTTTAATTTCATTCTCGATGTTATGACTTCTTCCAGATGCTTCAGGCCGTACAGCGACCACCCGAGTTCTGGGTTGTCCCTCATACGACACTGTCTCGAAAAGATGTGGTAGTCTCATTCCTGAAATACACAATTTGTTCAAACCACTTATATGAATGAGTTTTACATCGATACACAAAAGAATATATTTTGTGGAGCAAAGACTCGCACTTCTGAATGATTTATATTTGTTTGTATACGAGGGGAGTTCAGAAAGGAACATACACCACACATATACAGTATAGATAGGTTTATATACATGTATTTGTGTTGAAAAGAAAAATAATCTGAATAACCTCTAGTATTTATAAAAACTTTAAAGAGAGTGTATCAAGAACAAATGCTATAAAGGAAATAAAATACAATAATTTAAAAAATATCTCATTATCATTAATAGATTAAATCCGAATAGTTTGGAAGGTATAACGTGAATAAATCAATATTTAATTAGCGTGATAAACTTAAAACAAAATCTCCATTCTAAAAGCAGACAGCACTTCAATACTGCATGACGACCTTCGCATCGTCATTCTGACTTGTTCTAATATGAAACAATGTATACTACGTGTAAACCTTTAAAATGGATAAAACTGAAATCAAAATCACGAAACTCATTTAATACGTCACACAATATGCTGCAAATTTAAACAGGAAATCGATTTTAGTTTTACCTATGCGCGTAGCCCCTTTTCAATTCATTATTTTGGAATGATATATTCCCTTTAAAGCATTCGCATACAAATACTAAAGTAATGCTACTCACCAGGTGGTTCTGTCTGTGTGTGGTTCAATGAACGATAACGATGCTGAGCTCTTGAATTATACATGTTGTGTTGATACATGGCTAACGAATGGCGATTTGATCTTTGCATTTGAAAATACGACGACAACATTTGGTATCGATAGTGCAAGAAGTGATTTCGGTTTCGATTTTGAACCCCCATTAATATGTTTCTTCGTTCTAGAGCCACTATAGATGTCGCTCCAGATCTCGACATTGTTCCGTCATCTCGATTGCTGTCTGTATGATCCTGTGAAGTCGATACAGTGTTCCCAATCCGTAATGGATCTAATAACTCCCCTGTATTACTGTTTCTATTTTCACGTTCAACTGGTCTGTTGAAATAATGCGCCAGATCCAAATAAGATGTCGGCAAGTAGGGAACTGCGTAAATGACAACTGATGCCATTTCTGCACAAAAATATATCGACTTGGGGTTGTCAACTTCTTCAAATAACCATGCAGTTTGTTTTAAACAATAAAGGCTGCTCTTTGTCATTACCAAACTATATCTAGACATTTTTGTGAAAGTAATCTTTCTTTCACCACGTATCAAAACGGACTGACAGTAACCATAGTGATATATGTAAATGTTGTCAGCGACGATAATAAGTCCAGACATAGTGTCGAAATGTATATATTGTACAGCATTTTCAGTTAGCTCTTTGAATTCAGATTTTTTACTTATTAACTTCGAAGCATTGGTAATTGCGTTGTACCTTGGATAGTCTTTTGACTTTAATTTCACATTTGACCATTCACAAAAAGAATTTTCTTTTTGCTTGAATTCGTGATTCAAATAACCTCTGTTTTGATTGCCTTGTGGTGAATCATGAGTGAATTGTTTTTCTTCAGAACTGCATTTATTCAAAGGTTCAATATAATTTACAGCTTCTATATCTGATGTCTGTGGCAGAAGATTTCTTTCACTGATTTGTGATAGATTTACTATATTTGTACCTTCATCTTCAGCAATTGGTCCATGATTATTCTTAGTTTCAGTTACATTAATTTCAATTTCCGGTTCCGTTTCACTGGTTGATTTATTGCAACATTGATATTTCACAGGCTGGTCAACGTCAATATTTGTTGGGTCAATTTCAACATCAGTATCCAACAAAGCATCTGACACGTTGAAACCGTTTGTATCTTTTGCACGATTGTCAATAATTTCTTTTGTCTTGTCAATATTTTCCTTCGCCGTGCCGTCGATCTGTTTAGCCTCGTTTACATTTGATTCAATTTTCTGATATTTTTCATCGTTTATAGTTCTTCTCCTGAGAATAACCATTTCTGATGTCTCATTGTGTGGAATAAATTGACTGGTTTGTGTTAAAATTGAGTCTTTACCTCCGGTTATTTGTCCAAAATGTACTTGTGGATGAATAGGTATGAATTTTTTGTCTTCCACTTTTCTTTCATTAATCGATTCAACAAAAACTTTCTTTTTGGTTACTTTACTATACTTTACTACTTTAAGATCAACATCTTTCTGATTACATTTAAAACCCGTATCTAACACAGCATCTGACAGCGTTGAATCATTTGTATCTGCGACAGGGTTGTTGTGGTTCTCTTGCGATAGACTATGGTCGGATGTGCCATCTGAATGATTTTGACAAATTGATTGATGTTTACCTGTAACCTCTCTTTCAGATGTCTCAGATTGTGGATATTCCACACTGACTTGTGTTGGCTTTGAATCAACTTGAAGGGTACCTATATTTTCTTGTGTTTGAACCGCAAGTCCGAATTCGTGGTTAGCAGAATACTTCCCATCCATAATGGATACGCGATGATTCTGTTTGTCTATTTTTGGTCTAATACAATGCATATGACGGTAAGTTTCAATATTTTTTTGATCAAAGTTCTCATCCGTAGCTAATATACTAGTATCGTTAGCTATTGGCTTGTTCTTTCACTATTTATAACCACCGCCAGGTTAATATCTTCCACACAACATTGACCAACTTTATCTCATGAAACCATCGACATATTTGATTCGTTGTTGCTTAATACAGTTACTTTATCTTACGTATGTTCCGTCAATGTTTGTAACAAAACCTGCAAATACAGATACAACTGTTTCATAGTTCGTTTTAAAATAACTGAATCAATTATTTTATTTTTATGAAAAGCAATTCTCGCAAAGTATTTGTTTTAATACTTGATAATAAATTTAGACTTAAAACTATTTTAAGGGCCTACTGTCAGCTTAGTTTGTAACTTAATGTGTTACCTTTTGTAAAAAAACTATTTGATTTATGATTATCATTTTATTTATGTATTTTTATGTAACTGATAATGTAACTTAACGGTTCATCTGCTCTTATTATCATTATCATTAGTATCAATATTATTAATATCATTAAATTAGCAAATTTAGTGATATTACTGCTGATAACCAATACCAATACAATATTAAATCAGCATCATGTCGTACTTACGATTATCTGTACGGAGATGGTTTGTACATTTTAACGAAGATTAATGAGTGCCAGGTAAAACCTAACGACAATAACACAAATAATGCGGTAGATTGAATGCATGCCGTCATGTTATACAGCTTAATTCCACCTTTGAACTCCTGTAGAATTTGCAACCAGTATGTGCCCATTATCCCCACCGGGACATATTGAATGCTAGCACCCGTCTGTAATTTGTATTGTATCTACCAGAATGTGAAGAAATGTATGCACAAAAAAGAAATTAAAGTGTATGTCAAAATCATAGCATGCATGTCAACACGTCATGGCAGCCAGAGAACAACTGGTAATCGTGTATATTAAGTCGTCATAGATAGGCGTGGACACAAATAACATTATGGCTATGTTATACTTATCAATGTATTATCGTATTTGTATAATTCCTTTCGTATATTAACATATAACTCGCTGGTAACATATCGACATTGCCGTTATAATTCATTAATTAAGCCAATATCAGTACAAAAGTCGGCCTCATGAATTAAACATTATGATGAGATTTCGTAAACTGAGCGGAAAAGCTAACCCGCTACCTCACAGTTTATGAACCTAACATAGTATGCATTCTCTCAAAAAGTATCAAAGAAATTTTTTTAAAAGTTGGGCTTGAATATTAAGAAAGGACATTGCAGTCATGTAAAAGCAATACATAATTGTCTGTAAATGCCGTATGCGAATTTTTATAACGCTACTTACTAAATTGATGAATATATTTGAAATACAAAAGTAACGTGTTATCCGTTCCGCTCAGTATACATTATTCACATCAGTATTATACTCTTTATAAAGTATAAACTTTATTATAATCCACTTTAGACATTATGTAAAAATGGACTGTACTGAGGCCAAACAACGGATCCCCGATACCCTTATTTGTTACAATAATTTAGAACATCGGATGTCGGCTTAAACATAACAGCATATGGCGTTCCTAAAAAGTATCTTAATAAAATTAATTCTTGTTTAAAAAGTTGTTGAAATTCGATCACATCTTTCATTTTAAAACTTCAGGCGATCTTGGGATAAATTACATGACCCAGACTTTGTAATGTTCAAAAGTTCAAGAATTCAAACTCGTAATAATGTGTACAACACCTAACAACAGTGTTGAACAAATAATAGCAACTAAGGTAACTCAACTCTAGGTTGATGCACCATTTATGCAGGAGTACCAGTGCACAATATATCAGATACATTTCATAATGAAGTCAGTACACATTATATCAGACTGTATATGCATACTGCATCTGAAATCCATTTTATTTGCCAAAGAAATAGGGCAAAATGTAAACGCTGCTGTAAAACAAGAACTAGAATACTTGGACTCATTATCATTTACATGTACAAAACTAAATCAGCATCTCAAGACATCTATCAACGAGGAAACACATATGCGGTTCTCTCTTCTTGCGCAGCAGTGCGTGTCTTGACACGTTCTAATATACTCTTCTAATTTCTTTTCCCTCCCCCCATTCCCTCTTTACCACTTTTCTAATATACATACTGTATATTTATTTTGAAAAACTATAATATCAACATGAATGTTTGTAAAGTTATGTAATGTACAATTTTTTTTTATCTCTGTATCAAAAGCCTAAGACCATGTGGCTCGACCCTATTGTATACATTACGGCAATAACATATGTTTAAATCGAAAACGAAACAAGAGAACAATCTGGTTCTAACATACCGTCTTAACATTTGAATTTCATCTATTTTTGAAGATATCAAAATAAGGAAGTAAAATAGGTTTGACTTACACGCTCGTGTAACCTTTTTAATATATTGATTTTCATATTAACCGTATTATCATGTTTATGTTTTAAGCAAAAATAAATATTCTTATCAAAATAACGTTGTGTTAAGTGACATAACAAATCACTAATCAACCGGTAGTATTTTAAGTCATGTGGCGATATGGTTTAAAGTTCACTGCGCATTACATTACATATTTATACTACCTGTTCTATAGTTTTTAGGTTTAACAATTGTAAGGTAATTAAAATCAAACATATTGTAAGATCACTGGGTGTATGGTTTAGAATTTAAAACAAACACACTAATTAGAAATGGCTATTAGAACTAGACACACTGAATGAATGGTAAAACCTTTTCCTGTTGCACAACATTGATTTAATTATATTGGTAAACTAAACAGTTAAAGTTCATATCGGGAATATAACAAATGGGAATTTAATATAGATAAGTCAGGTGCGTATTCGGTCTGTTTATAACAGTACCGTATCGATCATGGAACGACTGTTTATATTTATAAACAGGCCCTATTAAATAAAGACAAAACAGCTCATTAACACTTGAAGCATTAGAACTACATTGTATCGATTATTGCCTTGTAAACACTGTGACCCATTTGCTTAAAAGTATAAAACCTTGAACGAGTTCTTTAACCGGCCATATTGAACTAGGAATGACAGGGTTATATTCCTTGAATGTTTTAAAATAAACACTATAGTGACAAAACTTGCTCAGAGTGATATTTATGCGTGACATATCGGAGGCGTTATTAAACTGGCACTATAAACGTCTCATTATACAGTTGCACCCTCTTTTAGTGAAGTAGCAAGATATTTGCTCTAGAAAACGAGTCCTATGTAATTTGATTAGAAATATATTCAAAATGGTTCATAGGAGCTGTGATGTTTTGCTACAGATAAATAGGGCAAACGCTGACGAAGCACATACTGCAGTGAGCTTAAGATATCACTGGGTTTTGTTAGGTATATTTTAGGACTTCTTTTTGTACAAAAACATTACGGGGTCTCACTGTAATGTCATTAAAAACAGCTGATCAACATATCAGTTGTTTTGCATTTTTACGTGCGGATATATTCTAGCTACGGAAAAAAGTCAAAAGTCAATGTGTTGTTTTTTTCTTAGTTATCATTCTCTTCTTGCCCAGGCATCTGCAAAGTCATTGAGTACATTGGCGCACACGCATGACATCACTCTTTTTATATATATGGATATCGCCTTGGGATTTCTGTTTTGTTTACAATATACGTATGTACATGCAACCGCATTTGCAAGAGGATAGACGGAGGGGTGGACTACTTTTATTTACAATGCTTCAATGTGAATATGGCATTATATTTTGTATCTCGACTTCTTTTATTGTTGCATTTCATATCTCAATTTTGATTAACACAGTACTATTAATATCAACTTTAGCGTAGTGCTTTAAGGGTATTTTTATTTACTGGATCTACTGTAAAAAATACGTTTACATCCGAGTCCGCTCATGTGGATATATGGACAATCCGTCGGCTTCCATAGTTTTCACTTTGGGTTCTCTCGCGGCCTTAACTCAATGACACCAAAGCTTAACGTCTATCTAGTCCTTTTCTTATACGCGTTGCATACGTAACACGAAATTAATGGCCATATGTCTAATGACCAATCCATCAGGAAAGGTGAGACAAGCTACTGTATGATTGATTTATTAAAGAGAATTACTTAACTCGTCTCTATAAATTGTGTATTTTAGTCGAAAAGCAATGATAAACTTGTATATTCTAGATACTGTTATGACAAATATTTTCCTACGTGACTTTTTTCATCAATAAAAAGACATTGGTAAGACAATTTATATTAAGCATTGCTATCTATACACACTGAGTTTATCACATCTAATGATAAATTTACCGGCTTTAATTTAAGAGGATCGTCAAAATATGATTAGTAGGCTATTTAAATAGTTAACAAGCTTGTTAAAATGCTTATCCAATCTGTTAATGATTGTCCTGGCTGTTTCAGGGTTTCATGTCCCTCATAGTTTGCGTTTTTGTCCCACTTTTACTAACTGTCCCGAAAAATATTCTACTCAGCCTATAAAGCCTGACGGGAACAAATGACCCCCTACTCAAAATTGTGAAGGCAAACATTGCTGATTTGTTGGAGGTGGTCTCTCCTGTTGAGTATATGTTCCTATCTTTAGGTAAATCTGGTGACGGCCACTGCTACTAAAATTAGCAAATGGTCTCTACTTAACAACTTTAAATATTCTACTATAAAAAAAAAGATTGGGGTTAACCATACGTTATTGTGTTTTTGTCTTCTTCTGGGTGGGATATAAAGAGAGATAAAGATTTATAAGTAAATACTGATAAAATGTACACAAAACTCAATTAGTTTTAGGCTTCAATAATATAACGATAAAACGAAAGTTTGAAATATTTTCATATAATTTTTGATTACTAATCAGTTTGATTTAACATGTTTTTTCAATAGTAATTTAGGTAAGAAGAACTTGCCTGTTAGCAAATGTGATCTAAGAAATAATAAAACATATTTAAATAAACTTGAGGTTTTTGAAAATAATTTCGCAACAATCACTTCGTGATAGCTATTATATTTATCGGCATTACATAAACGATTGGCTTACTCTAAATAGTTTCGATTCGAAAATTACGCAGTAAAGTGTTTTAAAATCCCCGTACTCTTCAGATATTATGACTCATAGTATCATGTATTGCAAGTTATGAAATGCATGCGTGGTTTATTACCATTTGTAAGTATATCAAGTATCTACTTATCACAGCATACAAGTAGATACGCTGATTGTATTCAAGGGCGTCGGTAAGAAGGAAATTGCTGTTTGTTTACTTTGAATTTGGGTTACTGTAATACCGTAATCAAATAGACCAAATGGTCTGTATAGCAACAACTAGGTATTTCGTTTATAAATGTATCGATACAATTTGCTATTGTAGACTAGTGTTGTTGTTGTTGTTGTTGTTGGTTGGTTGTTGTTGTTGTTGTTGTTGTTGTTGTTGTTGTTGTTGTCGCTTCAAATATTTTTTCTTTCATATTGCGACGGTGTCTGCTTGAGACAGTATTCATAGCGGTGCCACAATGTAGTATCGTGCCGCAGACACATGCTATGATACCCCACCCAGTCAAATTATACTGATACAGGGCCGACTGGACTTCCTGTAAATGCTGAGCCTCAAGCAGCGAGGAAGCTTCTAGATTAATTTTATTATGCAAGTATATGGTATGACCAAGTCTGGGATCAAACACAAAACTTTCAGTATGGGAGGCACTGCCAATAGACCAGCACTGCGACGGTAACTATTCTGCAGAGAATTATATTCGATTGCCCAAGGCGACTTTTTCCTGTACTTACGGGTAATATTACCTTTGTTGTCCATTTAAAGTCCTGTAAAAAACTCCTTTTTATTTAGTTTAATTCAATTACAAGAACAAAAACAAGTATAAGATATTATAGATGAATGCTGGTTACGATTATTTACATTCTTAAGAAATGTGTTAATTTTGCAGTTTAGTTTCTTAGAGGGTTCAAATCTTGTACTTTTGTTACTATCCCATTCGAGTTGATGTAAATGCAATATATGATTTTAAAATATATACATTAGTTTGTGTATTAGTACTTACATTTAAAACCACGATTACAGACAGCAAAATGTCGAAATTTACCTGAGTAAGTGCAATAACTTTTCCCCTTCCACTGGCAATAATGTGTGCATCTAATCACAGCTACAGAGTCTTCTTCAATAGTAGCAATAAGCTGAGGAGAAGAAAAAAACATATTGATAGTAGATGGGGTAAACAAAGAAACAAAAAATTGAAATTCCATTATTTTACACAATTTACTTTCACTATTATTTTTTATGATCAATAATCAAGCTGCGATAGACTGGCATTATTTTTATATATATTTTATTGAAACAATTGACTCTCTAATGAGACCTGAATGACATTACATGTAAACAGGAAATTCCAAAATACTGATATGTCTGACTGATTGAAGTCTCCGTTGACAAGTGATGGTCGGGGTAAAGTCAAGTAGCATACAAAAACAGATGATATTTTAATTTATGATAATTAAAATTTCGAGTGTTTGTTGGGGTATGAATGCCTCAGAATGAATCTGAATAGAACCACCGTCCTTCTGCAAGTATAACTTTCAATCTTTCTTACATAAAGATTCTGGTTCGAGCAATCTCGATTGAACCCACAACTTGAGTGATGAGAGGTAAGTGACTGCGAGACTCATTAGAATTATCAGATTTAGATGCCGTATAGATGCCATGAAATAATAAATTATATCAAATATGGCTATTTTTACAGTCACCTATAGTTTACTACTATAGGTGATTCAATTCTGTTGTTTAATGTGGCCATACCTGTATGATATTATATTAATCTGTTCACTCTTCCTTAACAAGAAACGAGCAACAATTGAATTTGTATTAGAAATTCAATGATTGGTCAATTTACAGATACATTTTTCCAGAACAAATGTTGTCATATGCTACTTGAAAAAGCATATAATTTACATTGATATTTGCCACAGGGGTTCCTTTTTAATAGAAACTGGTTTCAAAACCTCACTTACTTTGATTACAAACACTCAATGATAAAAAATGGTAGTGGTAGTGATAGAAACAGAATAATATTGCCAGTGGAAATTGCAGTTTTCATTTTTAATAAATAAACAAATGAATGTGACATTTTTATTTTCCCCCACCCCCAACAACGCAGTAAAGAACAGTGACACAGGTAGTGTAAGTAGCAATGGTAGCAGATCACTGTCAGTGTTACCAGCAGTGATTCAAATAAATTAATAAATGGACGATACATGTATCGTGACTTTGTGGCGGAGAAGGAGGCCGAATACCTTATATGCAATTTATATAGGCCCGACCAACATTATAACTATCTTAAATGATCACTTGTAGCTTGAATTCATTTTAAACATATCCACTAGAAAATTAGAACAAGAGCTGTCGGAGAACAGCGTCAACCCTGTCAAAGAACAATATTTGATAATTATAATATGTAACATCCGAAAATTAGGTACATCTTTATCAGTCAAATTAACGTTAACAGCAGCAAAATAGTAAATACATGTATGTGGGGATAAGCAGAGCTTTGGTTTTTTTTAAAATCTGCTTTTTCTAGACTTAGACGATCCAAATATATAAGAAAACACTGAAAAATACCAAATGTAGATTTACTTTACGCGGAACTATATTTGACAACAACATAACACAATATTTCTTTATGTAATTCAGTTAGGCTTGTGAATCGTTCAAACTAGAACCAAGTACTTATGCAATTCGTATTTGGAACATATTGAGGAGAATGTTTGCGAATCAATTAACAAATGCATCTGAATTAAAAACAAAGAATATCGACCTCATTTTATAATGTAATGAGTTCTATTTTAGGATAGAAAAGTATTTGAAAACCTCATCAACAACAATTTTTCGAATTAGAGCGCCTTTAATGCGAATGGTTTTTGATTTAACAAAATTCTTGCAGTTTTTTATATAAACATATCAACAATAAAAGAATAAAAGCGCTTGTCCAACTAAGTTTGAAAACAATAAAATTCGTTAACAGACTAACCCATATAAACTCTGACTAATCAAGATATAATCAAAAATGTGACTAAAAACTTAATTGAACTACCGGAATGTCAATGCTTACGTCTAATTAGTGTTGTCTGTAGTAACAAATCAACAAATTATGGTCATGTAAACTTGAATACCCATACACGCATGCATATTTCTTCCTGATCGAAAGCGGAAATCACATGGCAGTTAGTTTTTAATAATATATATGTATATCTGAATATTTTGCATGCCAAGATAAATGATCGTAGTTTGGTATGTTGAAACTGGCAAACGGCAAGCTTAACTGATTCGAGGTCTTGCAGCATAATATGTATAAGTTGGTTTGAATTGAATTGCAAGCCCTGTGGATATGAGGGTAATACTGAAAGACCGGAAATAAGACAAACCCATAGCACAAACAAATAATATAATACTATAAATAAATTCTGGTGTTTTTTATATTTTTTATTTTTCTTCCGTATGGTTATATACATTTGTATAGAAGAAAAAAAACAACGGACTGACACAACTACAAAGTATAACGCAGGGTATTTTAGAATAGGCTATATGTTTAGAGGCAGTGTATGTCATTTCTGCTCTCCGGTGTTTATAATGTTTTAGGGCTTCGGTCGATGTTGGTTTTAATCTCATAAACGCAAGAGTGTAGCTTGACTGAAAACGATGTAGGCACAGTTGTAAAGGGGGTGGGGGATTCCGGGGGCCTGATCCCCCGATTTTGTTCAGCTATACTGCCGTAGGTGCGTTTTAAAATATATTTCTTATGTCTTAGGAGCCTGGTTATCCTTAATATTTATTTTTTTTATGACCAAATAAATCAATAAATGATGTTAAATATCTAGATTATATATAATGATTTTTTTGTTGCGAATTTATAGTTTCCCCAAACTCCTCCCTACCCTAGAGGTCTAGATTTTTCATTGTTCTTTTGTCATTCGTTGTTGCGATTTCTCAGAAAAAAGTGTAGGCACATGCCTACAGTGCCTATAGACAGATACGCCCCTGTAAACGTCTAGACCAGTGACATATGTATCGTAGCTACATATTAATTTATTGATTCAATGCATTTTCTACTCATCATCAAGTGTAAATGGCGAACAGTTTAAATAAAATTTAAATGATGTCCACGTATACACAATTTCGGCCGTAGAGCCACCATTTATGGTAACTGACACACTAGTTTACTTAATATATTGGGTCAAGATGATTGATACAAACGCATTACAAAAGAGGTGCATGTAACAACCTGGTATGTTTGTAACGTTCGTCTCTACCATGATTGCCAATGAAGTACTAGTGGCCTGTAGTTGTTCACCTCGAACCTCTTACAGTGGTTGCACATGGAGGTACATGTAACAACCTGGTATGTTTGTAACGTTCGTCTCTACCATGATTACTAATGAAGTACTAGTGGCCTGTAGTTGTTCACCTCGAACCTCTTACAGTGGTTGCACATGGAGGTACATGTAACAACCTGGTATGTTTGTAACGTTCGTCTCTACCATGATTGCCAATGAAGTACTAGTGGCCTGTAATTGTTCACCTCGAACCTCTTACAGAGGTTGCACATGGAGGTACATGTAACAACCTGGTATGTTTGTAACGTTCGTCTCTACCATGATTGCCAATGAAGTACTAGTGGCCTGTTGTGGTGCACATCGAGCCTCTTACAGAGGTTGCACATGGAGATAATGTTGGCTTCAACGTAAAAAAACATCTCCATTAAAGAAACATTTCGCCAGAAAGTGCCTGCCCAAGACCATTTGACCTCGGATGACCCCAGATATGTATGTTTGTGTAGTATGTTCTATACGTCTCACTACGTCTCAATACACATTTGTGCCCTTTTTCACGGTTACATATTTATTGCGAAAAAAGGTCCTATGTAGTTTGGCTTGAAATATTTTCTAAATGGTTCATAATTATTAGGGACTGTGATTTCTTGCTGCAGATGAGTAGAGCAAACGCTGGCATAGGATAAACTGCAACAAGACATCACTGGTGTTAAAAAAGTATATTTTTATAGGATTTAAACATGTATTCATGAACATTTGTCGACATATTTTGTAAAAAACGATGAGGGGTATCATTGACCTGTCATTAAAAAAGCAAACAAATCTACTTGTTATCTACCTTTCATTGTGCATTTGTTTGTGTAGATACATTCCTGCTAGGGAAAAATACTTTAAAATCATTATTTGTGGAATTTTGTTTTTACTGTGGAAACTCTAGACCTTATTTTATACAGAGTAAATGCCAAAATTCAACTATGTAATGAATAGTTTTGTACCTATAGAGAGGTAAGACAAACATCTATTAGTTAAGTTAATAATGGTTTATTTTTGCGAAATAAGCTCTTAGTGTATACGGACCGCTCTCGAGTCTGTTTACTGGAAAGAACAAGTACCGAGAGTTATTTTAGAGTGTCCAACAAGTCGAGCAGGGGACATAACACGCGACCTCTAGCGTGAACAGCCATACACTATCAAATGGACTACCGCCCCGTCATTGAGCAGTTTCAAATGTATCGACATTTATATGCTTGTATTTAAAACACGGTGTATTTCTACAACATCAATTTATATGGTCTTTACTTCCCGATCAATCAAATTTATCAATTAATGTAGATACAAAAAAAGCACAGTATTTTATTAAAAGGTACTACCTTCACATCCCTTTCCCAAATCCCATAGCTCATTTTCATTAAAAATACCACACATTTTACTATAAGAAAAAAAAACAACAACATTAAAATAAACGTTGACGTATCCCTTCCGAAGTGCGAGGATGTCTTTACACAGTGACGCACACTACCAGAAGTTGACCCAGGGCATCAACGCTTAGAAACGAATTCGATTTAAAGTAACAAAACGACTTACATGTTTTATTGTTTTTGTTTAATCCGCAATGGCTTGTCCTGCTTTTTTGTTTTTAGCTTGTATTTGTCATCAAAGAGATTTAAGGAGTAAAATTATGTTTCCCGTTTGTCAGATCATGTACGTGTAAAATTAGCTGGACTTAACATTATGTGTAATCAACGTTTGTTCTTTTCCACAACGCCGTCCAATTAGAATCGTGTTTCTATCAATAGTCATCTATATAAACAAATAATTCTTTAAGCGGTTCCCACACTCTATATTAATCTACCCTCATGTGTTAATCAATGGAGACGGTGTGGTGGGGTCCTCTGAAATTGTTAAACGGTGGGAATCAAATCATAAGAATAACAAACACCATGTTTATCATCATTGTTAAAAGGTTAACCAGCACCCGAGAACAAACATATCCGCAGATAACGGATAACTTTTCCACATGAATCAGCGGTAACAGACGAATGACAATGAGACGAATTGTCGTATATCAATCATCACAGAGACTGTGGCAGAGCGGGGATTTGAGGACACGACCCCTTGATTGATTTTCTGACGCGCTCGCTACCGACTGATCTAACCGGACCCGCCAGATATTTAATAGAATAGTTTCTTAATAAAATCACTCTAGAATTCAGCATTATCTTATAGATATAATATATAATGATTATCCGATAGTTTATATTTCGCACGCAAGTCAGTTTTATCAGTTTTGACTGGTCGTGTATCTATCTAGTATGTAATCAAATTTTAAATACTTCGGATCGACAATTAAACATTAAGAGGTACATGTCACGAAAACCACCCAATCTAGTCCATTCATTTGAAATCGATATCCGGTAAACAACTACGCATGCGATATACACTTCCGTAACGGGCAGTTTATCGGTACAGATTTTGTTTATGTTATTATATAGGACCTTGTTAAAAAATAGTAAATAAAGAAGTTAAAGTATATATCAAAAGCTTAATCCCTGATATATTATAAAACTACATTCAAAATCCTTTTCATTTGATGTAAATTTTATGAACAATCTTAATATTTTCTTGCTTCCAATTAAGCTTTCATAGACTTCTAACCTGTATTAAGCAATAACCTGTCTTAAAAGGTCATTTTGGCTCCTTCCACTGATTGGCTGCTTAAGACAAGTTCGACTGTACCTGAATCAATCCTTGTAAATACAATCCGTTTGTGTTCTTGATTAGTTGTCGGACATCCTGATAAAAGTAAAATTTTAATATTACTGTTAATAACGGATGCAGAAGTGTAAAATACACCTAAATGTTGACACATTGCTTTAGAACTTTAGATATTAAAACGTTAAGCAACTCGATGATTGAAAACTACGTGTGTTGTTGTCATTAAATCCACATATATTTGTAATACACTTCCGAATGGTATGGTTATGACACAAGTGTGCGGCCTTTTGTTGTGGAGTGTATATATTCTATGCACATATTGCATCAGACTGCTTGCACGGGTAGAAAGCAATGTAGGGTTGGCTAATGTACAAACAGCTGTATTATTTGCTAGTCGGTTATGGTACGGTTTGGTGCTTTAAATTTAGAGGACGTTACGCACACAGTGCCATGTATATTTATTGATGAGCATGTTAAAGAGCATGTGGATGCAATAAGTTTTCTTAAATTGGGTTAAACGCCATTTTCAACTAATGACATGTTACATATGGCATATATATTTACTTGATTTGGTGGATGAATACTAAGAATGAAAATAAGCAGAACCACAATTTTTCACTTAATGGTTTTGGTCCGAGCTAGGCTAGAACTTGGACCGCGATCGCAGCGGTTCTATGAAAGTGGTCATTAGACGACAACTTTGAAAAGCAAGACCCTTGGTTTAAAAAGTTTAAAATGTATGAATGTATTAGTAGTCCTAACATATCAGGATAATTTTAAATTTCAAAATTAGCTAAAAACATTTTTTTTCAATTTACCATGCTTATATATACTCGCTCACCCCATGTAGCCAAAAGTATATCTATTTAAACATGTCAAAATAATATAATGAAAAAAGCTTTCCTAACTTGAGCTTCGCGCCTAGGCTAGACTCAAATAGATTTCCTAGCTTGAGCTTCGCGCCTAGGCTAGACTAAAATAGATTTCCTAGCTTGAGCTTCACGCCTAGGCTAGACTAAAATAGATTTCCTAGCTTGAGCTTCGCGCCTAGGCTAGACTCAAATAGATTTCCTAGCTTGAGCTTCGCGCCTAAGCTAGACTCAAATAGATTTCCTAGCTTGAGCTTCGCGCCTAAGCTAGACTCAAACAGATTTCCTAACTTGAGCTTCGCGCCTAAGCTAGACTAAATAGATTTTCTAGCTTGAGCTTCGCGCCTAGGCTAGACTCAAATAGATTTCCTAGCTTGAGCTTCGCGCCAAGGCTAGACTCAAATAGATTTCCTAGCTTGAGCTTCGCGCCTAAGCTAGACTCAAATATATTTCCTAGCTTGAGCTTCGCGCCTAGGCTAGACTCAAATAGATTTCCTAATTTGAGCTTCGCGCCTAGGCTAGACTAAAATAGATTTCCTAGCTTGAGCTTCACGCCTAGGCTAGACTAAAATAAATTTCCTAGCTTGAGCTTTGCGCCTAGGCTAGACTCAAATAGATTTCCTAGCTTGAGCTTCGCGCCTAAGCTAGACTAAAATAGATTTCCTAGCTTGAGCTTCGCGCCTTGGCTAGACTAAACTAGCTTTCCTAACTTGAGCTTCGCGCCTAGGCTAGACTAAAATATATTTCCAACTTCAATTTTGTGACGTATTATATGAGCCACGCGATTTTATTTTGATTTCAATTTGATCCGTTATGCATGTGTACATTTGGTAAAAACTGTGTCATATTAGAGAGGGTCCGAATGACGATGCGAAAGTCGTTAAACAGTTTTAGGTGATGTCTATTTTTAGAATGGGGAATTCGTTTTAAGTTTACCACTCTTATTTAATATCGCTATTGTCACGTTTTGGTCGATTTGACATATAAACTATTGGGATTATATTTATTAAAGATAACGTGCTGCTTTTTAACACTTTTGATAATTATTTTATATTTTAAGACATGTATAGCGTTTTATCCTTACATACTCTCTTTAAACAATTGTCATTATATCTGGCGCGTTAAATACAATGCACATAGGGAAGAAACAATTTAACTCTCTCACAATTGGCACAGTCGAAGATATATAAACATAATTAAATCGATGAATTAAGTTGTTGGTTGTAAAGTTAAATTGACATAGGTAAGTTTGGGGTATTACCCTAAATTATCAAAGTCGAAAGTACTTTCTCTTTAGAAATTTGAAATGATTTTGTTAATGTTTGTGTCATTTTTTAGAATATTTATCATATAGATAAATAAACTACTAGACGTATCTATTTTCATTTAAGCGTAGTCATCCGTCTATCCGTCTGTCCTTCCATAATCATAAGAAAATCATGTATCTACCGAAAAGGTCAAGGTGACTTTTTAAAGCCAATGCCAAATGAATCATGGCTGTCCCAACATAATAAAATAATCTTAACTAGACAAAAGTACCGTATCCCCCGAACAAACGTTTTCAAATGGGATGTGTTTATTTGTTAAAAAAACATTGTTTTTAAAAATTGTTTACAAACAACATAGTGTTAATTTTAATTGTTTTACAAACATATACACATTACATTAAGGTTTTATTTTAATGATACGACTTCATAACAAGAAACAAAATTTGGTCCTTAGTTCCTCACCTGATTTCATATGTCCCTTCTTTTAAGATATTGAGAATTATCTGTGCTCATATAGTGTTCCTATGTCCCCTTGCTGGACCCAAATAAACCTTAGCTCCTTTATTTGAAAAAAAATTGAAACCATTTACTCCAAAACATGAACAAATTACGCTTATTTGTTCTTAAGAAAAATATTTTTAGAAATTCACATTTTATGTCTTTTATAGGTGCCTGCTAATCCTTATGTGTATTTAATCTCATGTAAAAGACCCAAATTTCAACTCAAATGACTTAACAATGACATATCAATGCCCCTTGATATCAAGATGTTTGAAACAATACCAAAAATAGATGAGAACAATATAATTTCCTAATTTCCCATAGTAAATCTATTTAAACAAAACAACGTCCAGTTACTGGCTAACTAGCTCATTTACTTGACCAAATTTGAAAACGATATTCGTAGAGATAATGTAAATCAAACATAAACAATTTTTTGAAAAATCATAATTGTATCACTTTCGGGTCCCTATTGGCCCCATAGGGATATTAAATCCCATTTAAGGATCCAGTCTCAACTGTTTCGACTAAACAATACGCTCTTAAGATGATTAAAACAATTTCTACAACAGATAATAAAAAGAGAATTTACAATGTCGCCATAGTATTTCTATGTTAAAACCATATCCACTTAAATGTGCCTCAAAAGATTCTAGCTCCTTCTTCGGAACCAAGTTGACATTCCTACGCAAGTATGTATATAAATGTTTCATTGTCTAGCCGTGAAAGTGTATGTCTTTCTTTCAATGTGATCTTTAGCAAATGAACAGTCGACATGATGTATTTAAGTTATATCAACAAAACACTTTTTTTCACTATCAATATGATATAACGTTCATTATCTAGCCATGATAGTGTATGTCTTTCTTTCAAAAAAAAAAAAACCCAGATATATTGTTCACTTTTTATATATTACAGGGTTCATTATCCGTCTTTCTTTCAAGTTGATAGATAGAAACGCAAGTTTTATATAAACATATCAACAATAAAATAATAAAAACGCTTGTCGACCTAAGTTTGAAAACAATCAAATACGTAAACAGACTAACCTTTATAAACTCTGACTAATCCAGATAGAAGTAAACATATGACTAAAACGTTATTTGAACTGTTAATTGGTTATATTACAGTGTGTCTTGAAATAAAACATATACCAGTCTGTTAATGTTTAAGTCTATTAAGTGTTGTCTTAAGTAGCAAAATAACAAATTAAGGTCAAGTATTACTCGTGCACTCATGCACATTTCTTCCGGGTTGAAGTCGTAAATAACACTGTATTTTGAGATGTCATAATTATGTATATATCTCTATCTGAATAGTTGGCAGGCATAATTGAGCAGTTGTGCGTCGTGTCTAAATTTGGAAGAAAAACAATTAAAGTAAAATAAGAAAAGCGTGAAAATAGTGTAAAGGGTGTTAAAATATTTCAATAAAATACAAAAAGGGTAAATACAATCTCAAAATGATCGTAGTTTGGCACTGATAAACGGCAAGCTTGAATGATTCGAAGTCTTGCAACATAAAGTGTATAAGTGCGGTAGTTGATTTTAACCAAAATGCAAGCCCAGTAATTTGGTTTGAAATATTTTCTAAATGGGACTGTGATTTCTTGCTGTAGATGAGTAGAGCAAAATCTGGCATAGCATATACTGACTGCAACAAGACATCTCTGGTGTTAAAATGGCGATTTTAATAGGATTGAAACAGATAGATGTATAAATGAACATTTTGAAGACTTCTTTTGTTAAAAAAAAACAAGGGTGTCATTTCACTGCCTTTAAAAGCTGGTCAATCTACCCATTATCTACCTACTATTGTGTATTTGTATGTGCAAATACATACCTGCTACGGAAAAATAATTTATAATCATTCTATGAGGAATTTCTGTTTTACTGTGGAAATCCTAGACCTGATTGAGTACAGAGCAAATGACAAAATTCAACAATGTAGTGAAACCTGAATAGTTCTGTACCTATATAGTGTTCAAACATACAACTATAAGTTAAGTTTATACTGGTTTATATTTGCGAAGTAAGCTCAGAGTGTATATGAACCGCTTTCGAGTCCGCTTACTAGATAGAACAAGTACCAGTTGTAATTTTAAAATGATCAACTAGTCGAGCAGGGAACAGAACCCGCAACTTGTAGCGTGGGCGCCGACACTCTATCAACTTCACAACCGCCCAGTCATTGAGCAGTTCAAAATTATCGACATTTATAGGCTTGTCTTTAAAAACACGGTGTATTTCCGCAACATCGCTTATATGGCTTTTACTTCCTGATTAATCAAATTTACCAATTAATGTATATACTAGTACAGGGTTTTAAAGGGTATGACCTTCATCCATCCCTATCCCAAAATTCAATAGCTCATTTTCATTAAAAAAACAACACAGTGTTTTACATGTATAAGAAAAAAAACATATTAATGTTGACATATCCCTTCCAAAGTGCGGGGATGCCTTTACATGATGATGCACTCTACCAGAAGAATTTGACCCAGGGATCCAGGACATCAAGGATTGTAAACGAATTCGATTTAAAGTAACAAAACGACTTACATGTTTATTGTTTTGGTTTAATCCGCAATAGTTTGTCCTGCTTTTTTGTTTTAAGCTTGTCGTCTTTATTAAACGTTTTGGTTCCATGGAAGAGATATTTAATAATCTTATAACACTCTATGTGATGAAGACTCATTGTTATAACAAGAAGCATTTCTGTCTGTGTAAAGGTTAATCTGAAACATAAGCCATTGTAAGGGATAACTGCAAATGTGTCGTTCTCTTTTAAAAGTCTGTAAAACCTTTCGTTTGGAACTTCACTTTGTTCCGTCAAATGTTCAACTCCTCTGAATTCTACAGCCGATGTAATGTCCATAGCAATGTCGAGATGCTTTGGTATTTGCTTGCGCTTTACGAATGAGGTCCATCTAAACAAACATTTGAAAGCAGGCCGTGCTTTGCAAAACTATTTTTTTTTTTATTTTAAATTTTTCCTGTTTCTTTTATTATCGTATTTCGTCTTTTCACCAATTTGACAGATTGTTCCAGTGTTATATGGAATTTTTGTCTAAATCCTTCAGGGGCATTAGGTCGAAAATGTTTTTCTGCTGTTCCCCTAAGTAGATCTGTATCAATGACGTCAAACCATTTTTGAGACAGTATGGTATCGTTTATTACAACATGGGCATAACCAGGTCTATCATTACATTCTCGTTTAATATCTACTCCATTTGCTGCACCGAGATCTGCAATGACAACTTGGTAGTCAAATTCATTTGGTTTGTTGATACTTGTTTCTTCTGGAATACTTCCAGCTGGAAAGATGTGAGATATTGCAAATCGTTCGTCAATGTCACCCGATACGTTTGAAACTGTCTCCACCATTTCGCCAACCGCATTGATGATATATTGTGTTTCATTTTCCTGTCGTCTAAACTTCAATTTGTAGTTATACGAGTCACTAAAGTACATATTTAGTGTATTGTTTTGCTCCTCTTCCGTTTTACTACAATTACTCCTATTACCCATACTTATTATTAGTAAATGTTTGTTACAAGTTTAAACATTAATGAAGATTGCGTCCATAATTTCAAAATTAGATATTATGTCCTTCATGAATATTTCTAGTACCCAGTTTTACTCGCCACAACACAACGCGTTATTCACAAAATAGCTTTTTGGTTTCCCATGTTTATATGTATAGCAATTCAATAAATTGAACTTTTATGTTACTCAATCTGTTTTTATTGTCTTCATATTTGGACCTGGCAAGAGAAAGGAAGCTGCAGCGTCCTCTATTAACAAAAGACACTACTCTACATTGTTCTACTGATTGATGCGCGACTAGTGTTATTCAATTACTCTCAAGTAGTTAAACGCTGAGATGACTGATGAATTAATTTAACTTGTCATACATCTCATTATTTGTCACTATAAATACACTATGCCAAGGTTATGTACTAGCTTGTATACACTGCACTTGTGTTTTATACACACATACAATCATTTTTGTTTACTTGGGAACAGTTGTAAACATTTTATTGGCTACATTAATTCGATACAGGTATGACAGGCAAATATAAACTTAATTATGAATGGCTTGCGTAAGAAAATTATTTCATTGGTCATCATATTCATTGTTACACGTGAACTGTCACTTGTTTATATTTGTTTCTACTTGTGGGCGGTAGTCTAATGGATAGAGTGTTGTCCGCTCACGCCAGAGGCTCTGGGTTCGATCCCCAGCTCGACCGGATACATCTCATAAAGCAACACTCAGTACTGTTTCTACTAAGGAAGCGGACTCGAGAACGGTTCATATAAGTTCTGAGCTTTCACAGCAATCGAGCTAAAATCGATTAATATAATCAAACTTTCACTTGGTGACTCGATTTCATATGTTAATGCAGGAAATTTACTTCTACGTGCACCTTTTTCCGTTTTCTAGTTTGTCCAAAGTAAGTGTGATTTGAATGTGCAACTTTATCTCGACCAGTTGCTCCACTAGCAACATTTTCAGGTAAAGTATGTTTATCAGCTATTTCAGTCCCATTTTCCGGTAAAATTACATTCCTGAGACCTTGACCACTAACGTCATTCCTTACCGCAGAATTACATCTTAATCGGCCTACATTGAATGGCAAATCTGCTATATCGAATTAACGAGCTGAAAAAAGGCGAGCAACGCAATTAACGACAAAGTTGTACATTGCAAACCATTAAAAGATGCAAATATTTCACACCCTTGGTGGAAATTGCCTTAAACCATTTTTGCTTTCTTTTCCACGCGTGTATTGAAGAACCCGCATGTAAACATCACGGGACGTGATTAGCACATTTGATTGGCTGATTGAAATATCGATGTGTGTTGTGGAACCAGTATGCATAAATATAAACATCACGTGACGAGGTCAGCACCTTTGACTGGTTGCTTGAAATTTCGTGCAAAATTTGTTTGGACTAGCTAGTATCATGACTTTTCAGATAGTTTGGAGAACAAATATAAAATACTTGCGTTGTTCTTTTTGTTTTAAGTACAACTGCAATATGTAGTAAGAATTAACGTATTATGTTGATCTCTTGATTATTCAATTTTCGATCCATTGACTTGTCTAAGGGACTATTCATTACAAAAAAAAAAACAAATTTAAGATTTCCTACCTACAACTGAAAATACAAAATATACACTGTAACAGTTAAGGTACTTGGAAATGTTCTATCTATGATAGATTTATCTTATCTTTCAAAATCATCATGTGTGAAAATCTTTTGTTAACGTGTATTGTTTAACGCATGTCCTTGTTTTTGGGGGCCTCAGTTATATTGCTATCTCCATCATGCTGTCGTGCCGTCGCGTGGATACGCGATATCATGTAAATATTGACAGTTTCACTTATGATCTAGCAAAACAAAAACAACGAGTCCTTGACCCAAATATAGGCATTATATGCTGTTCAGTCGGACTACTCATGCACTCGTCACTTCTGTAAATCTGCATATATGAATATGAAGAAAGGTACAACGTTTGTCTCCCTTAAAAGTGTCGACAATGTTTTTTGTCGTAGTGATTACTTAAATACGATTAAATAAGATATCGGGGTAAATTAAACTATTTAATTCAAATGAGGTTTGTAACGATATGAATGAGAGGGACACACTGATTCGTTTAACGTATAGCATAACGTTATGGTCTACCAGCGCTTATGATGGAAAAGCAACCATCAATATATGCCTGGAACAAGTTTTCTGAATAGAATGATCAGTTCAATGCATGACTGTAAAGTTACTGGGTAGTTCGCAGTTGGTAGTTGGGGATTCGAATAACCAACTACCGACAAGCTGCCAGGTGAGGATTCGAATTCGTTATAATAATTACTATTTCATTTATACTCGTGTTAATATGTTTAAAAATATAATCAATAATAAATGTATGTCAATTAATATAAAATCTGGATCCCCAACTGGCAGCTGGTTGGTAGTTGGCGATTCGTGGCGAATCCCCAACTGGACATTTTGACTCGCCGTCTGCTGAGTATACTCGTTATATTGAAGAACAAACCAGGCAAAAGTGTGTTATTTATTATTATAAACTTATTTTATATGAATTGATTTGTTAAAAAAATAAAACAGCGATTTAAAAAAAAAAACGATTATCGAATCCCCAACTGGAAATTTCGAATCGCCTCCTGGTGAATATACTCATGGTATTAAAGGAACAGCGCAGGAACGGTGTTTATTTATTATTATGAACTGTTTTTCTATAGAATTGATTTGTTTTCGGAAGCAAATATCGATTTGAAAAAAATCCGAATCCCAAATTGGCCATTTTGAATCACCGTCTTGTGAGAATGTTTGTTTCATTGAAGAACCGAACCACCATTGGTGTTATTATTATCCTAAACCTGTTTTCTTTATTGAATTGATATGTTAATATAATAAAACAGCGATTAAAAAAAATAATCCGAATCCCCAACTGGCAGCTGGTTGGTAGTTGGCGATTAGCGGCAAATCCCCAACTGGACATTTTGAATCACCATCTGGTGTGTATACTCGTTATTTTGAAGACCCAACCCGGCAAAAGAGTGTTATTTATTATTATATATTATTATTGTATTGAATTGATTTGTTAAAAAAATAAAACAACAGTTTAAAAAAAATCCGAATCCCCAACTGGCAGCTGGTTGGTAGTTGGCGATTCGCCGCGAATCCCAAACATGAAATTTTGAATCGCCTTCTGATGAATATACTCATGGTATTGAAGGAACAGCGCGGGAACGGTGTTTATTTATTGTTATGAACTGTTTTTCTATAGAGTTGATTTGTTTTCGAAAACAAATATCGATTTGAAAAAAATCCGAATACCAAATTGGCCATTTTGAATCACCGTCTGGTGAGTATATTCGTTTTATTGAAGAACCGAACCACTATTGGTGTTATTTAATAACCTAAACCTATATTCTTTATTGAATTGATATGTTCAAATATTAAAAAAGCATTAAAATAAAAAAAAATCCGAATCTCCAACTGGCAGATGGTTGGAAGTTGGTGATTCGCGGTGAATCCCCAACTGGAAATAATGAATCGCCGTCTGCTGATTATACTCGTTATATTGTGGAAACAACGCGGTTCTGGTGTCTTTATTATTATTTTAAGCTGTTTTTCTATTGAATTGATTTGTTGAAATAATAAAACAGCGATTTAATAAACAGAATCCGAATCCCCAACTGGCAATTTTGAATCGCCTCCTGATGAATATACTCATGGTATTGAAGGAACAACGCGGGAAAGGTGTTTATTTATTATGAACTATTTTTCTATAGATTTGATTTGTTTTCAAAAACAAATATCGATTTTAAAAAAAATCCGAATCCCAAATTTGCCATTTTGAATCACCGTCTCGTGAGTTCATTCGTTTTATTGAAGAACCAAACCACCACTGATGTTATCTATTATCCTAATCCTGTTTTTGTTATTGAATTGATATGTTAAAATATTAAAACAGCATTAAAAAAAAATCCGAATCCCCAACTGGCAGCTGGTTGGTAGTTGGTGATTCGCGACATATCCCAAACTGGAAATGTTGATTCGCCGTCTTTTGAGTATTCTCGTTATATTGTAGAAACAACGCGGTTCTGGTGTCTTTATTATTATTTTATGCTTTTTTTCTAACGAATTGATTTGTTAAAATAATAAAACAGCGATTTAATAAACAGAATCCGAATCCCCAACTAACAGTTGGTTGGTAGTTGGCGATTCGCTGGGAATCCCCAACTGGAAATTTTGAATCTCCTCCTGATATATTGCTTTTTGAAGTATTTAATTGTAATGTAGTTCAAAGAACTAATCATTCAACTATTAAATTAAATATAAATTAGCAACAATAAATGTTATTAATTTATATCTAATTCTTATAGATATTATATTAAATGTATACCTCCGAATCTGAATATCAATTTACTACTAGTATTTAGAGCAGAACATGTTATAGACCAATACATTTATACATTACTACTTTGAACTGTTTCACTATCTATCATATTTGTTTTTCAGAATTCATCATATAATAACACAAAGTTATGTATTGCTATTATAAGAGTTAATATAACCTGTCACAATCTTGGTTTTGCACGAGTTTATATGTCCTCACTTAGGTCTGTCTTAGTCAGATTTGATACATTTGTGCATCCAAAACCCCTACACTCTCCACAACCATTCCCTTTAAATATGGTGGTTAGAAATATAACATTTTAACAAATTTCCCCTATTTAGATTTTTCTAGACTTTTTTCCCAACTTTTAAATACGTTTAGGTTATCAAAAATTCCAGGAAATAATTCTTTTGCAATTAGTTTGACGTTGAGCTAAAATATCTCATAGGCTGACTGGGCTATGTACAATTCAATCTTATTCATCTAATATTACTATATTGTATTACTTTCTTATATTATCTCGGAGAACATAATTAAATATATATGATGGCGTTTGTCTTGTAGGTACTCCCATGTATTGATTAAAACATAATAACACCAGTGGTGGTTTGGTTCTTCAATAAAGCGAATAAAATCACCAGACGGTGATTCAAAGAGGCCAGATGGGGATTCTGTTGTGTTTTTTTTCAAATAGTACCGAGCAAACAATGAAACTGCGTGTCAGTTGGGGATACGAAATGCCAACTACAAACCAGCTGCCAGTTGGGGATTCGGATTTTTTTCTTCAAATCGCTGTTTAATAATTTTTACAAATCAATTCAATGAAGAAAACATGTTTATGATAATAAATAACATCAGTGGTGGTTCAGATCTTCAATAAAACGAATAAACTCACGAGACGGTGATTCAATATGTCAAATTTGGGATTCAGATTTTTTTTAAATCGATATTTGTTTTCGAAAACAAATCAAATCTATAGAAAAACAGTTCATCACCAGAAGGCGTTCCAAATTTTCCAGTTGGGGTTTCGCGGCGAATCGCCAACTACCAACCAGCTGCCAGTTTGGGATTCAGGTTTTTTTTTAATCGCTGTTTTATTTTTTTTAACAAATCATTTCAATAAAAAATCAGTTTATAATAATAAATTACACACTAATGCCAGGTTGGTTCTTCAATATAACGAGTACACTCACAAGACGGAGATTCAAAATGTCCAGTTGGTGATTCGCCGCGAATCGCCAACTACCAACCAGCTGTCAGTTGGGGATTTGGATTTTTTTTAAATCGCTGTTTTATTTTTTTAACAAATCAATTCAATAAAAAATAAGTTAATGACAATAAATAACACCCTTTTGCCAGGTTGGTTCTTCAATATAACGAGTATACTCACCAGACGGCGATTCATAATGTCCAGTTGGGGATTCGCCGCAAATCGCCAACTACCAACCAGCTGCTAGTTGGGGATTCGGATTTGGTTGAAATAGCTTTTTTGTTTTTTTTAACAAATGAATTCAATAAAAAATAAGTTTATAATTATAAATAACACACTATTGCCGGGTTGGTTCTTCAATATAACGAGTATACTCAATTGGGTTACCGTTTATTACATATTCAAAGGAAAAACGAAACACACAACTGGAATAAATTTAATTATAAATCATTTATTGTTCTTGTTTTTGTTAAATTGCTTAAATATGCATAAGTAAAATGCATTGGTTTAGAGATTTAAATTGCACCATAATAAGCGTTATGTACAGACTATCATTGTTTCATACAATAAGCCTCTCCAATTCACGGCACAATGCATTAACATATAAAAACATAATGTATCAATTTACTTTAAATTTCATATAGTTTTGATGTAAAATGTCCGTGTTCCGTGTATTGACTGTCAGTAAAATACACAAAAGGTCCATTTAACTTGATTAAGATAGTCTGAAAGATTCATATTCCGCGTCATTCCAAGAATATTTTACTTATTTGTTAAATAATTAGATGGAATTAGTACTATAAAAAGAAGCGTTCAATGCGAAGATTCTACTTATAAGTGTAAACGGATGTTAAAATACAAATGAAACAATGACCAATTAAACTAAATTCCTTTAAGTAAGAATCATTCTCAAAACACAAACTTGACACAGTGTCAAAACAGTTAATTGTATTTGGCCATGCTTCGTGTATAATCCAGGTCATCCAGCACCTCGTTAGAAAGACTGGGTTGGTGTGGTGTGAACTTGCTCTTTAGATGTTTTTTGAGTAATCAAACATCTGCTGGTCGTTTGGTGATTTCCTACCGGTTTATTGTTCGCAATTTGCCTGGTGTTGGAGGCAGCAATAGTATAACTATAACTTTAGAAAATATACTAATTTCACCTTATTCATCTTCTTAACAGTTCAAGTTGCTTCCTTTATTAACTTGTCTTTTATTTCAAATAGTTTCTAACGATGCATATATTCGACTTTCACATTTCATAATCTGTCCAGGACACAATGTTGTAAATTACACAAAGGTGAGCACTACTCATACTAATCCATTGACAAAAATCTATACAAACGTTCATTATGGTATCAGATAAATAACTGTTTTGATATTCCGTTGGTTCATGGTTTCAAAGTCGTTTTCCAATTTGAGAGTCAGGCGTTGACGGTCTAACGTCGCTTCTTGTCAATACCTTGAAAACATAAAAATAAAATAAATATTTTGACATTCCTGTTTTTATAAGTGTCTTTTGTGTACGTGCTTCTTTTGTCGACTGTTTCATATGAACTCATGATTTTTTCAAGTGCGTATTTAGCTGTGTTGTAGTAGTACTATTTTTAAGACATTTAAGTTAATGGATTGTTCCTGAAATTTGTTGACCGTGTATAGTGGAGTATTTCATGCACTCAGTACATTACTCACATGTGTTTCTAGCTTATACTATCTTCAAGAAACTGCCTATTAATTCCGTGGTATGTGAAACGTGTTATATATATATATTTATATATACAAAAATCTATATTACAAACCTGTAACAGAAAATAGATATTGCAACTGCCGACCATAAACTTGGTCACTGTTTGATGAAATATATATATATATGTGTGCTAGTACACGAACTATTGCTTTGTTATATAAATACGAATAATAAATCGTTACATTGGGACAAAAACGACTCACTGCTGATATAAGTCATATAGATTTAGACAGATATTCCAACAAGTTAACGATATATTATAGTTTAACATAAACATGCCACTACATTTTCTACTGACAAAATATAGCTCCTTATTCAATCTCTTATTCTAAATCGTCTATCTTTTTAGTGAAGCTCGTGAACAAGTACCATAAACAATGATACATTTGATTGAACCAATGTCGTCTTGTCAATTACAAGAGGTCTAGAGGGCCGGGATTGCTCTACTGACAACATATAGATAAAATTTCTGTAAAAAAAACATTTTTCCTATATTAATCTATATAAAACAGTGCACGCTATAGCAGCCCTAAATTCGATCCCAGGGACCAGAATTCAACAAACTATTAGGGGACTGTCATAAAATGCCACATATCAATATCTAAGGTCTGGACTTTAAACTTTCAGAGAAAATGTTGTTTCTAAATTGCGCTTAAAATGAGTTTATAATTCTTTTGGCGGGAACATTTGTAGTGTAATTACTCTTGTTCAATAACACGTTATCTTGTGGCTACGTAACTTCTGTGAAAATTTAGTTAAGATCTGATGAAACATGGGGGTGCTATCGTGTTTACAAGAAAAATGGTTAACATACGGGCAACAGAAAATGTACCATGACATAAGAGCAAAAAACTTACTACATATTATACAAAAGTAATCGATGCTTACATTGAAATATAAATATGTTTAAAACGATATAAAGCATTAAAAACAAAATAATCACCGTTTTGTTCCTCGCCTGCCCCACCTCCGATACACACGTTACATTCGCATTCCTTCATGGGTGTGATTACCCCCACCCTGGAGTATGTTTTACGGCCTTCTGTACAGGTCATTTTTACATCAATTCGGTCACCGGGAATACCTGAAATTTAATCATGAAGAATAAGTATAACACATTATTTTGGTACCTGTCGATCTAGTACTTTGTTGTGGTTCATGCTGCAATTAATACAAACCAAACATGGCACACACTGCTTTAATATTAAGCTATATGTATACAGCTACATAATTATATCATATATAATCAAGTCACTGGTTGATCTCTACACAATATTAATATATATTTTGTGTCGGTAGTGGAATGAACGCACATAACAGGCAACCTACGTAACTGCTTATGAAAATGTATTAAACAAACCATGGCTTACCAGCGCAACATTTGCAGGTGCTGTTAACACTGAGAACATCGTCAACATCCAGAAGAAGTCGGGGCATTGTTATACTAACACCGCAGGTACCGGCGCAATAAGTAAACACGTGTTCTTTGTTGGAAACACAATTCCCGCTGACAAGTTTCTGCTTTGGTGTTACCTTCAAGCTACATTTGTCTGGTGCCTCTGGAAGTAGTAAATCATTAAAATATAACTTGATGTGTCATTTTAGATGTTTTCACAGAAGGTTGAAGAAGACTTTAATAATTTATATTTAAATCAATCTTTACACTTTATATGGACATACATCTATATGAAGATGCTGACGTCAAAGTGTTACTGTTTGGAACCTTATATTGAAGAAAGTGTTAATCGTTTCTTTATGAAACTAGATGTGTCACACAGGTTTTAAAAATATGATTGTTTTAAAAAGATATTGTTATGTAAATGACAATTGTTCTACCATATCATAGGAAACATTGATGGACATGAACTATCTACAGTTACTAGACGTTTTGTCACATGCGACATACGATGCTTTTCAACTATTTACAAAAGTTATGGCCCTTTACAAAATATAATCAAGATTAAGAGACGACACAATACAAGAGGTATCGTAATTACATATTATATCCTGCATTTACCGGGTACATAATTGTCAGAAAAAGAGTTATGTGAAACTTTTTAAAAAATAATAGTGCGTCTCTTTAAATCATTTGCTAGTAAAACCCCCACCCCCGCCCTCTCACTTACCTTCTGCTGGTTCACATTTTGGACAACACATGTCGTCATCGTAGTTGAGTGTTTCCCCTGCCTGTAAATAGATATCGAATATAATTATTTTCAAATTATTTACGAAAAATAGGCTAACGTTGAAAGTATATCGAAAATGGGGTTTTATCTTGGTTTTAATTTCGACTTACAAGGATTAAATACAAAACGATCTTTTCATAAAATGAAAAAAAATGTGAAAATTTCAATACAATTTTTCTCCGTTTAATTAGTCCACGATTTAGACAATGTAATTGTATAATAACATGCCTTATGATAATGAGTGTTAAATTTAAATAAAAACATTTATATGAACGAATGTCCATATTAAGATATAGTGTTGTATGGTGCTGAGCCTCGCTTTTAACCATTTTACAGTTATATCGCGACGGTGTCCACTTGAGAAAGTATTCCAAGCGCTGCCACGCTGGAGTATCAAGTCACAGACACATGGTTTGATATCCCATCCAGTCACATTACACTGACATCGGGTCGACCAGACCTAGAACTCTCCTCTAAATGCCGAGCAAGGCAGCTCTTCTATCCTTTTTCAAGTCTTTGGTATAACCAGTCCGGTGATCGAACCCACGACATTTCGCGTATGAGGTGGACGCTCTACCACCAGACCACCACAGCGGTATATTTATATAAAAAAATAAACATTAACAATGTATGTACCTCGCATTCTGGAATGACACACACTCGTTGTTCAATTAACTCTCCTGAGACGCAGACGTATTCATAACACGGTTTGTCTTCACTTGGGAAGGTTTCGCCATTCTGAAATGTATTAACAATAGGTATTTGTTAAACACTGTATGAAGAATATGGCGTTAAAGGAAAACAATTTTTTTTCTCTGAGACTTCAGGTGTTAGGGTTTTGATATTTCACTAGTTGTACCAGTACAATGCTCGTTCACAACTGTGTTTATTGTTAACATCGGTAAACCAAAACGACCGCTAGGATTTTGTTTCTGTCCGTTTTAGAAACGTTTTCAAACATATATCTTCTAAAACTTTAACATCCCCTCTGTAAATAGTTTCTATTAACGTTTGTTACAATATTTCTTAACTGACTGCAGCTACATGTACCAGCGTAGTCTTGTTAATCGCCCTGGTAAACAAGATGGCTGCCCTGGCTTGGCTTCGTGATATTGTTGGCAGTTTTCTACCGAAATATTACAATATAAAAAAAATATACTAGGGATGAATTCTTATGGTAAACGCAACACGATCCTGTAGACTGCTTCGTACATTTATGACGGACAAAACAACAGAGCAGTAATGGTATTCTTTAACTAAGGTCAAGCTTAATATCAGCATTCCCTATGAAAATTTATCACCTAAGTTATCAAACATTCAGTTGAGATGTATATTTATTTTTAAGTTAAAAGTTGTTTACATATTTCTTTGCACATGTCAACCGTGACATATAATATATCCAGTAACACTGATAAACACCTGGTATGTAATGTTATTATGCACACATTCGTGACATTTCTCTGCCGGTACGCACTCTCCATCACGGAGGAAGTAATTGTCTTCGCACTTGCATCCGTACATAACGTCTTCACAGCTGGCTGTGTTGGGCACACCGTATAACACCTCGTCACACGTGTGGGTTTCACATGCATAGTATATGGTGTACCATGCATTCGTAGTACAATCTGAAAAGAGCATAGTTGGAACAATGTGATACAACAAGATTTACACTATCAATGATTACTATAAATATACGTGCATATATAGATCACATTCATGGTAAACGTTAACATCATATTTCGGTATTTTATATAGAGATGATCTTACATGAGTGCACATGTATTATTGAATTTATTAAACGAATTGGCAAAAATATATTATGCGAGGCTATGCTCGACTTTATCCGCCTACTTACGAAACTTGTAGGCGGAAATGGCCGAGCGGTGTTCCGATTGGTAGTCGGAGTTGGAAAGTACACATTTGAAGGAATATCGCGTATTTGTTCCAAATAAATGATTATGAAAAATGTGCTTTTAACTTAATTAATAATAAAAATCTTAAACAGTTCTCAAACCACATGTTTATTAAAGGTAATCACACATTTCGTGTGGTCAAGGTAAGAAATATATAGTTAAAGAAAATATGTATTTTACACTTTAGATAAATATCAAACTGAATATATAAACATATGCAGTTGGATATAGGCAACTTAAATAATAGTTGTCAGATATTACAATAACCAACACCTGATCAAACTCATTATTGCTATAAGCACTACAGGTTGTTTTCATTTACTTTAAAGCCGGGCCAGGTTTGCTCTAAATCCAAAGATCGTGAGTTCGAATCCCTGCCCGGCATTGCGTCTTACTGTCCTTCGTCTCTTAACGCTGATTCAAGTGGGAAAGTTATCAGTTACTTGCGATGATGGATGGGCTCGAGTATCGGTTAATCTTCCAGGATCATAGAAAAAGGTGATTAGGTTAAGTGATTGTCTGTTAGACCTCGATGGCATAAAAATGAAGCTGAACAATCAATCAAACACAATACTTACTGCAAGGTTCTTCGTTACATGAACTGGACTCTGTTAAGTTCACAAGATCACAGTCGTTGGCTGTAACGAGGATGTCACGTTCTCTTGTCTGTACGCCACCGTCACACAGCGCTGAACATTCATTCCACTCGCTCCATTCGCTTACGTTGCACGTGACTATAGACACATTGGAATAGAGAACACACGCATTTTAATATCAGAAGAACTGTAAGATTCACTCCATTCACATGCTGCACATTTCTAATTAAAACGGAATCTAGAATGCACATTTGCTAATATTTATAAGTAAAGCTGTCACCGGAAGATTAATGTGAAAGTATTAAATATTAATAATCCGTTCTACATTAATTTACGACTCATGACAACGGACTGAAGTTAGCTTGGTATTCGTTGATCGTCCTTCGATATCTAAATACATAACTCATCAGTACAGAACACATTTGAGAGTTGGGTTAGATTTGCTTCATGTTGAATATCAAACAATGAAGCACGACATGCCGACTGAAGGAGATTATTACGACTTACACAAGGTGTATTTGAAGGAGACTATACCAACCTACACTTAGTGTGTTTGTAGAAGATGGTAACGACTTACACATAGAGTATTTGAAGGAGAGTATGCCGACCTACACAAAGTGTATTTGAAGGAGATAATTATAACTTACACATAGTGTATTTGAAAGAGAGTATGCTGACCTACACATAGTGTATTTGTAGAAGATTATGCCGACTTACACTTAGTGTATTTGTAGGAGATTATGCCGACCTACACTTTTTGTATTAGATGGAGATTATGCCGAATTACCCTTTGTGTATTTGAAGGAGATTATGCCGACCTACACTTTGTGTATTTGTATGAGGTTATTACGACCTACACACAAATTGTCTTTGAAGGAGATGATTACGACGTACACATCGTGTATGTGAAGGAGATACTGAATTCATAAAAGTGTCGATATCTATACTTACTGTTGCAAGGATCTGTATTACAGGTCTGTACTTCTGTGCTGGTGACATTTTCACATTCGAATCGGTTTTCATCATTTACATCGTTGAAATACCGTGTCCTGTTTTGTACACCGCCCTCACATTCCTCTGAGCATTCCGACCATTCTGACCAGGGACCCAGTTCACAGCCTAATTAGAAATATTTCAAGAACTTATAATTGACCAATCAATGAACTTGTTCAAAAATAAATAACTATGTTACCATAACTAAGCGAAAGCACATCTGTGTGAACAATCCCGTGATAACCTATAAATATTAATTGTTTGTATAACTGATACACTAGAAAGAAGGACATTTTTTATCTATCTATCATATGTCAAAAGATATAACACCATTTAGTTAAATTGTTTTCCGCTTGTAACTGGAAAATACAATATTTGGACATCGCTGTACTCGAACCGGCGAGCTAATTGTTTAGAGGTAAGTGATATTGAAAAGGCGCAAAAACATACTCGTCCACAAGGGAATTCTGACACAATAGACAATAAGTCAACTCCAAAGTTAAATGAGCTGGCAAATGACAATACTTACAGCTAATGTCGTCATTGCAGGGCATTGTTTCGACTACATCACCCTCGCATGGTTTTCCACCACACGTAGGCTCTGGCATATTACAAGCACGGTATCGGTTCTTCTGTCCGCCCGTACAGTCTTTAGTACACTCTGTCCATTGAGTCCAGTTACCCCAACTTCCGTCAACTGAAATACGTTATTTAGACGGATAATTAATATACCAACCAAAAAGCATTTGTGAAAGGATAATTAAAGTAAAAACGTTGTCGACATTCTTTTAAATTTCATTATCCAAAAGTACTTAAAGTCCTGTTATTCTATTTCAGTGTATGCATACAGATGTAATAAAAATGTCCCTATGCTGTAGAATAACAAATATTTGAAATTTAAAAGTGTATTTTTCGTTTGTAAATGTATATATAATTCAAATTTTATCAAAAAAATATAATATATTACCAATAGCATCTTGGATTGGATAACATACACGTCCGCCGATAACAGCAACCTTCTCGCAGTAGCTGAATAAAGAACATTAGTTTGTGTAATATAATGGTGTAGTCATGGAGAAATTCACACACACACACACACACACACACACACACACACACACACACACACACACACTGTAGATATATCAACAACAAAAACATGTTTCACAACTTTATATTCTATTTACCAATTTGCTTTTAATGAGACTTTAAATAATTAATTTTAGTACAGTCAAATACAAATATTGAAATACAGTAGAACGTCGATGGCTCTAACCCGACGGGACTGGACAAAATAATTCGCGATAAGGGCTGTTCAGGCCAAGTATCGTTCAACTTGTACATACATGTATATACACCGAAAAAGGATTCTACCCACTAGGAAGCGGCCTCGAGAGCGATTTATGTTAGCTTTATGTCCCTGTTTCACTGGCTATAGGGACGGTATTAGTAGCTGTAACTCACCATATTTCACACAGGGACGAAGATATGACATCTCCGACACTATATTCCACTCCACCGACAATACACACTGGAGGACAGGGACCACTGCTACAGGGTTCTGATTCTTGAAGATCAGACGCATCACAATCGTCTCCGCTTCGTGAATTTCTGAAAATCGCAGTACACTACTTAAACAGTGTTCTAACATACATTATTGTGTTAAATGTTCATGAAACTGCGCTCTAACAGACCGTATTGTGTTTTATTATTCATAGCAATAAATTATCATACTTATAATGACGTGTAAATAATAGTAGGGAAGTAAATACAAATATTAAAAAAATGCATTCTATTTCATTCCGTAGGAAAGTAAAGATAGATATTCAGATAAAGTTGTTATATTTTTTATAGTGTCCTTCTTAGGAAAATAAATATAAAATTCAGATAAAGTTATATTTCCTGATAAGTCCTCCGTAGGGGAGTTAACATAGATATTCAGATACAGTGGTTATATTTCATTTTAGTGTCCTCCGTAGGAAAGACGAATACTTTTATATTTCTACATGTTTCAGAATACTTAATGTATTTCAGCATTGACATTGCAGAAACAACAAAACAATATAGAGCAATGCAAGTTTAAAGAATTAGTTTTTTTTGCAAAATATAAAGAACATACTTTTCAAACATATGACGAAATATATAATTATGCATCAGTAAATTTAGTATTTGAGTTATTTTACAGATTAATACGGAAATAACGACATAAAACGAGAGTTGAGCTAAATAACGTATCTTTGCATGTCTGTCAAAAGGGCTCTTGAAGCTGTCAGTGCACTGAAAATATATACCTGTATCTGTATCTGGTACCGTCTCCACATTCCGCGTGGCATTCGCCCCATTCTCCCCACTCGCCTTCTTCACAACCTGACAGAAAAAAAATCATATTAAATAGTCAGTATACTGTACAACGGCACAACCATGACAAATGGCTGATGCCACAGCGTTACGTTTATGCAAGAATGGAAGGTAATCGCCAAAGGAAAGGGAGGTATGACTCCGTGTATTAGCTCCCCGACAAGCAGTATTAAGAAGTTTACCATAACATGAGGCGCCGTCTTGTAACTATTAGTTTGTTAAAGACGCAACTGGACAACTTAAACCTGACTGTACTAAACCTCGTTCTTCCAACGTCATCATGTCATATGTCGAGACAGCGTGAATAAAAGTATCACCACCAGTCTATTCTATAAGACTATGGTAGCAAGTAAATGCATATTTATTTTTTTTTTTAGAAATACTGAGGTAAATTTATACAAAAAAACCCCAAAATATGAGATACACAGATGTGCCCGATGGCTTTCACAAGTTAAAGCAGTAAAAGAATAATAATTACGAATACGTTAAGACGCAGACCCATACTATTTTCGTTTGATATGTGGTTTCACACATATTTAAGTATGTATAACCTATTCAAACCTATATTTTCCACAAGACAGAATAACGTTAAGACATTCAGATATAAGATAAATAGAATAGCAGTTAAATAGTAATAAAATATTATACTACATAGATTAATGACAATTTTATTCAGGGAAAAAAGTACATGCTAGTATATTAAGTATGTTAAACTTACATCCTTCTATTGTTGAGCAGTTTATGCTGCCGTCATATTCGCATTTACTGAAACAGACAAATAACAGAGTTGAAAATTGAGAACCTTTTGAAACCCATCTATTCAACTATCTAATTGCAGTTTTGCTAACAATATCACAAAGCATTTATTCAAATAATGTGATTAAATACATAGAGATGGTTTCGTTTGTTTATCGTGTTAAGCCATGTTATACTATCCTATCAGAATGGAACTTTTTTAAAAAAGGAAAGTTGAACAGTGAGTTGATGCTTCCGTGATATTTGCTTGACCATAAAAATAACATTGGAACTCCTAATCAATTACCAGATTTGTCTTTACTCGACATCCTTTATGCCTAGGAGCCAAAACAAAAACTCAAACTCGTTAACGGACAAACCAAGTATTCTGCTTCTTCTAAATATCAACTATTTTTGAATTAAAGAAAATGCTCCCCTGACAACGACAATAACAACTGTCTGAAGCTTTACACTGTATACTAATCAGGTTAGATGTCATTAAAGAATTGAAAATTACTTTTAACTATTTTTTCTTATAACGCTTTATACGTTTAAATTGCGCTGCCACGTTCGGAATATATACAGATTCATCGTATGTCTGCGTTAAAATGTCCTGAAAATTACTTCAAAAACGAGTTTACACGGCACATTACGTACAAAGTGGTAAAGTATATGTTTGCATAACAGTTAGTTGAGACAAGACTACTTTAAGGTATAAGGTATACCGTACCATATCTCACACTCGTTACTGCCTTGTATTGTGGCACCGAATGGTACAATAGTTCCATCTTCTTCTGTGTAGCAAGGACAGTTTTCTTCTTTGATACATTTGCCGTTATTGTCAAACACCATGCCTGGTTTACACGCGCATCCTGGCTCACACTCAGTGTTGTTGTCGCAAAGCTGACCCAATCGGTAATCCTTGCAGCTAATTGTTGTACACATATTAGAACAGTTGGAAAACACTTCGTCTTTGTGATCGCAGACGGCTGTAAATACAGATAATAACTTGTTAAACTGCACAAAATCAGATCACGAGGACTGGAGGCTGAAATAATACCGAACGGAATAGCACTTATGTTAACATGTGTATTTTATGTCTCTCTGACAGGGAACGGAATAGCATTCCTGTTTATTTTAACATGTATATTTTATGTCGAGCTGACAGGGAACGTAAAAAACACTTTTGTTAACATGTGTATTTTATATTTCGCTGACAGGGAACGGAAAAGCATTTTTGTTAACATGTGTATTTTATGTCTAGCTGACAGGGAACAGAAAAGCACTTTTGTTAACATGTGTATTTTATGTCTCACTAACAGGGAACGAAATAGCATTTATGTTAACGCGTGTATTTTATGTCTCATTAACAGGGAAAGGAATAGTTCTTATGTTAACATGTGTATTTTATGTCTCACTGACAGGGAACGGAATAGCATTTATGTTAACATGTATATTTTATGTTTCGCTGAATAGAAACATGTCTGTTTTATGTTCTGATGATTACGAAAGGATTAGCACTTACGTAACCATGACAAAGCAAACACGATGTTTTCTTTGCTAATCTGTCATTATTTACAATGCTAGTGTATTGCACTATTCTTATTTTGATTATCTGTCATTATTTACAATGCTCGTGTATTGCACAACTCTTACTTTGATTATCTGTCATTATTTACAATGCTCGTGTATTGCACAATTCTTACTTTGATTATCTGTCATTATTTCTAATGCCAGTGTATACACTATTCTTATTTTGATTATTTGTCATTATTTATAATGCCAATGTATTGCACTATTCTTACTTTGATAATCTGTCATTATTTACAATGCTCGTGTATTGCACTTACTTTCGTTACAGCCTTCGGGTTGGCAAGCTTCCAGCTCCAAGGAGTCTCCGTCGCAATCCTCAGGGTGTGTTTCACACCACCTGATACGTAGAGTCACACCGGGTATACACGGGTCGGTACTTGTACATGGTGTCCATGACGTCCATGTGGTCCATGGAGGTGGAGTGGATGCTGAAAATTTATCATTTTATTTATTTAAAGTATTAATAAACTACATAGAACTTTTAGCATGTGCTTAATAAATATTTGACGTCGCATAATATTTTGGTAAAGCATATCTTATTTGTATAATTATATCGCTTAACTAGGCATACTTCTCAGTGCGTTGAGTTTCAGCATAAATCTGCATACAAAAATAATATGTGAGTACGATAAAAACAACTATAATTTTGTAATATTGTAGACCAATATTGAAAGCAATACTTGATCATTAGTCCAGGCAGAACCAGCTTGCAGATAAACAAGGAAAACTTCTTACTTAATTATGTACTCTTATGTTCTGTGTATTAGATATATTTATGAATATGTATTCTTATCAATGATGAGAAATATCATTTATGTGAATTATAGAAACATATAACGTACTTGTGCAAGGATCTGTATTACAGTCTTTGGATTCGTAATCGAGCATGTCACATGTGACGTCACCAATAACTTCACGTGTTCTCGATGTAATACCGTTGTCACAAGGTTTGGTGCACTCGCTCCATTCTGTCCATTCCGTAAAGACACATTCTGCGAGGAAACATTTAAATATATAATACGATGTGGAATAAAGTGACACATGCTTGATGACAACGTCGCCGGATCAGACGAAATTAGATTACATAAAACTTTAATTCATTCAGTGATCTTTGACACTTTTATTTGTTTCACTACAATACTATTAATGACAATATCGTCATGTCGATTTTATAAAAGTGATATGTCGACCTAGCGTTGACTTACCGCTTTGCAAATTTATAATATACATCTCCAAAATCGTGATATTGTGACACGTGACTGTGAAAACGACACTTATCTCTGTAATTAGCGCTACAGTAGTGTCATATTAATTTGAAAATAAATACAAACTATCATACCGTCGCACTCTTCCTTTTCCATGCACTCTATTTCTGTGTCCACACACGTGCTACAAATAAAATACGAAGTTTTAGTCAACTGACCAATAAGTTATACAATACAAATATTTTAATGCCATGTACAGTAGCGAGTGATTCTTGTGCCCGATGATCAAACTCTGACTTTCTGTTATTTGTATATTTTAAAGTGTTGCGAGCAGAGAAATAGTAAGGTCTCTTTTACCCGTTGCCCAGCTGCAATTTACATAGTGTTGTTTTTACAACTGGTCGTTCAAAGGCAATTGTATATGTTGTAATTATCTTTTGTATTTTCATTGGTTGAGTTAAGCTGATTTGGGTGTGTCCGTTGAATATTACAGGATGATGTGCATTTATATTTTTAATAATTGAATTCATGTGTTTGCTAGATAGCAGGTTTGACAAATATGCACAGCGTGCTGACAAAACTATTCAGTATTGTATTTACACGAACGAACAAAGGCTTACCAGTTTTTACAAAGAATATGCAATACAGTATCGGCAGGTATTTCATCACCAATTGCAAATGCCTCTTCGGCAGCTGAAAACTCATTGTCGCCATCCAAATCAATAAAACCAATTCTGTCCTGCGTTGCTACTTCCTTAAACAGTTCTTCAAATATTGCGTCAGTGAAAACACAAACAGCTGTAAAACAAGTTAAAGTTTATATACCCATATAAAAGTAGATTTTCGATAAGGATAGGATTTTAATACGTTGTGGGGTGAAACGGTAAAACACGATTTTAACGATACAATTTTCAGACTTGGGGCGTTATAAACGTATTTGGCACTTTATTGGGCGTACCCGTTCAAAACGCCGGATTTTAAGTAAATTTTATTATACATCCCAACTTTTGGCCTCAAGATCCGCTATTGATGGTACGCACCTTCTGTGGTTGAATAAGAAGTTGATGTTGGCTGGGTGGTTGAGGCAGTCACTGGGTGAGAACAAGCCTCTACTGTCAATCCCTTTACTTGTTGATTGTTTTTATTAGAATCTATATCAAATTCAAACTCTACAACGGCACCTGTCTTTCCTTCAAAGTTCACTATGATATTGGTCATGTCACCGGAATTGTCTACCGCATACTGAAGAAGCGAAAAAAAAAAGAATCAAGATAATTAACTAACACACATCTTTATAACAACTTGTCAGTTTCATTGCAAGGGTTAGGCATTATTTCTCTTGATTTATTGAAATGGTTTAAATTCACAGTCACAATGAATAAGCTTAATTGCACCCACTTTTTCTAAGCAATATCTCGGATATCAATCTCTCCAAATATCTGATATCTGAAATTTCATTTACCAAATTGTATTGACAAGGTTTAATGTTTGAAAAACAGCATATATTATCTTTACACCATACACGCTTAACCGCTTAATATAAGAAAAATATATATCAACAAGGCATTACGCGACAATATGTGAATAACAAATTGTTCCGAACAATTTAAGAATTTCATTTTTCATGCAATACTCAGAATATATGTAATATATACATGTCAAAATATATTGTTTACAAACAATTTGATATACTCTTTATTACACACCTTTCGGGAATCAACAACGTCGTCATTGATGTCTTTCAAATATACTTCCAAAACTTCGAAACCTCGAATAGATACAGTGACGGCATATACTTTGCTATTTTCATCGTTTGTATCAGCGGATATAAGTACAGACGTATCAGTGCCAGCAACTTTCGGTAACCATCCAAGGTCAGGCGAAGAATTGAAGGCATCATCCAAGGTAGATCCAGACTTGCTCGGTGTTTCAGATTCCAAATGCACGGATTGGTCGGTTAATTCTTCCACACAGATTTCTGCAAATGCAAATCTTACAATTATATTCATTTCCTTTTATCAAACCGTGTATCGTGTCTCAAACTTGAATCCTACCTCACATCTAGATGTTTTAAATTCGATAATACCTAACAACTATAACTATGTCCATACATATAAATGCAACAGTATTATCAATGCTTTTAATGTTATCAATTAACACTAAAACAAGTTAAAGGACAACATTAGCATTTAGTGAGCTACAAGGAGATAGTTACATACTACTCATAAAGAAATGCATGACCAAATTCTAAAGTCTAAATAGACCATAAATGGTATGTTTAACTTTAAAAAGATTCTTGAAAGGCCATGAAGACATTTGAGCCGTATGTCAGTGGGTAATGAAATAACTACTCTTGGCTAATGACAAGTCCACCATAAATCTGTCTAACTCAAAACAGAGTAATGTATCTTGTCTGACAAGATCCCCTGAGAGATTATGAAAATATTTTTTTAAGTATCAATGATGATGGCTAGTAGTGAGAATGAGATTCCTCTAGTTGAACCACCGTCCTTCCGTAAATAACAGGCAAACCACACGAACCGTATCTGGATCGAACTGAACTCGAACCCACAACTTAAACCGTGATAGATAAGTGGTCACTAGACAAAAGCGTCTTCGAAAAAATCGGCCACGGTGGACCTCATATGAGAAAGTTAATTACATATTTCTATTAGCAGTAGTGTATACAATACAATTTGAAACATAACTAGTAAATCATCCAATATGGTAAGTTGAGTAGTTGAGAATGAAACTGTGTACATACCCTTGGGAACATAACATGCTTTTATTGCCAGTTGACTTATTTCAAGTGGATTGTTTTCGTTATTCCGTCTTACTAGTTCTATTTCAACGACATATCCCATTGCAATACCATTAGGAATAGAAAATGTTATCACTTCTCCGTCAATGAGGTTGGATCTGACCTGAATTGAAAATAACATATTAAATAGAAATGACTCAATTAGTATCAGGTTTTTGTTTCATCAGCGTATTTACATATTTAAGAAAACTTACACATATTGAATAAAAAAATCTGCATATGGTGTTATTGGTGATGACTAAAATTTATGTTAGTTTTAATTGTTTAAATATTTATGTCTAATGTAATGTTATTAAAACAACATTAATTTATTGTAGCAGGTTAATAAAGCCGATATGAAAAATATATATCTTGTTTCCATGAACAACAATTTACAGATATATGAAACCGATATAAATAATGATTTTGTACCTCTTCGTATACTGACAGGAGTCCCTCACTCGGCAGAACGTTTACTGTAACAGACTTTGCATTTTTGGTGGCGAATGTTATTTCCTCTATAGTTGGGGTATCCAGAGAAGATATTGTGATGCTCATTATTTCAGTTGATGCAAAAGGAGAGGCGGAATAGGAATTTCCTGACCCTTCGAGGGCTTGTCTAGGTTGGTCCACGAATCCGGACGAGGATACGGTAAATGACACATCGTTGGATAGGACGTCAATTGCAATTTCCTCACAAACAACTGTAAATAAATATAACTGAAGAACCGACGGACGCCACTAAAACATTCAGTAATATACTGTGGAAATAATAAGTATTTATTTAGTGTATAATTTAGACAGGATGATTGAATATTGTCATAGCTAAAACACGTTTCATTTCAGATATGATCGTCAACTTCAAGTACGCTTTTAATATATCAGTATCGATAATCGATATACTTGTGTGGAAACGGAAACACAGCAAAGTTGAAATGCCTTGGATTCCTTGGAATTATGAAGTTAAAACAGCGCTGTTTAAAAACAGAATACCGCTTAGGCCGGTACTACGACTCACAGGGGTCGTTGCATGTTTCAGAAACTTTTATAAACAGACACAGTAAAACAGGGTGTGCTATTGTCTTCTCTTGGTTGCTTTCTTTACTTCCCATATATCTTTATCAGATTAAATTCACTGATATTCAAACATCAAATCAATTTTTACTCAAGTGAACGCATAACCATATGTAAACATTAGCATCTCAAGTGAACGCATAACCAAATGTAAATTTTAACATCTCAGGTGAACGTATAACCATATGTAAATATTAACATCTCAAGTGAACGCATAACCATATGTAAATATTAACATCTCAAGTGAACACATAACCATATGTAAATATTTACATCTCAATTGAACGCATAACCATATGTAAATTTTAACATCTCAAGTGAACGCATAACCATATGTAAATGGTAACATCTAAGTTTTACAGAAGCTTTATATTTGTTTTTGTAATTTTGTAATTAACAACCGTCACATTAGTCTTTGGAATTATATTTTGTTTAAATTGTCTCTTAATCTTAACGATGGAACAAGATTAAATTTAAATATATTTAACAGTTTTGTCACACTTAACAACAAATCCAAAACACAAACAAATGGGAAAACTGTAGTTGCTAGATGGCTCAAAAGAACACATCTCACAATGTTGATGATTGGAGGGTCATGACTTCGACCTTATCAACCAAATTTGGCCAGTTCAATTACTTATCTGAGATGGTATAATTATATAGCTACTGTGTAAGTACAGTAATGATAACATGATAACTGTTAGGGAAATAGAGCACACAAGGACAAATAACGCAATTCTTGACAATTAGAGAGCCATAATTCTAATATAAATATCACATTAAGCCATTCAATAACGTGTCCAATATTTTACAATTATATAACCGCTGTATAAGTTTGATGTAAACACAATGAAACACAACTCGTATTGAGCTAGCTCAAACTATTACAAATATGACATTGTTTTAAACGTAGTTCAAAATAACTAACAATACCAATATGTGATATAGAACCTCGAGTAACCTAATACTTCATGTTTTCTAAATAAGTTAAATACTACCGCAACCAATACCATATACAAGAAACAGGACCGCTTTGGCAAATTAACAAATTTAAACATACACGGCGTTGAAGATACGGAAGTAGATGATGTAGAAGACTCTGTTACGGTAGTTGACATTTGTGTGGATGTGGATAATTCCTTAGGATGTGAACACGCTTCGACAAACAGAAGCTTCACAACAGGGGTATATCCGTCACGAGCCTCGAAATTAACTTCAATATAACTGCCAACTGTACCGAGGAAATTGTCGATAACAACTATGTCGTTACTTGATACTGGGTACTGCAAGAAAGTAAATAAAGTCAGTTTAAATCGTTACTTTGTAGATTAAATGTATAATATGTTGAGGATTATGAAAATAATAATAGTAGTAAGTGTCAATTAAATTAACTTTTCAAGTAATATATCTAAAACGTCATTACTTATAGGAAAACAACTCTGTAATCCGGAACAATTTATGCATAATAGTCATTTTAAAAAGAATACACTTGTGCAAATGCTATACATGTAATAAATTGTCATTTTAATAGTGCAATGTATTGGAGAATGAAAATAAAAAAGTAAATAAAAAATATTTTTGATATATATATATATATATGCACAAAAATAATGAAGATATATCAAACACTGCATTTATACTTTAATGATTTGGTTTTGAACGTTTAGTATATTTCTATCGTTTTCCATGTGTTCTTATACAAACATGGTCAAAGACATGTAAAAATGTTTATACGATTTGTACTTACGATTAATCCATTAATTATTTAAATTATTTGATTATAAAATATCATCAGTAAGTGCACACATAGACAATGTGAAATTGAAATACCTCTCTTGCGTCAACCTCAAGATAAAATGAATCCAAGACAGTTATTACTACTGGTACTCCGATTGCAACATTCTTAATTGACACTTCGATGTTATAAACATCAGTGATGTTTGGTGCTCCAAAGTTCATGGTTATCGTGACCATATCTTCATCATCTGGTATTGGCTTGAATCCCTTAGATGTCGTTATATCTTGTGGAACAGTATCTACAATTATACATAAATACATCTTATATACACAATGTTTCAAATTATTACTGTTTGAATCGTTTTACAAAACAACCGAGTTATGTTTACAGTTAAAAACGGAATAAAGACAACATCAAAAGCGTTTCCACGTCTGGTCAACAACATGCCTTTCGCTCCACACCCCACCCACCTCTCTCTCTCTCTCTCTCTCTCTCTCTCTCTCTCTCTCTCTATATATATATATATATATATATATATATCTTCCTCTCTCCATGCACGCATTAAAATAAAATTGAAAAAAAAACAAAAAACTTTGAAAATCATATATTTGCTAGTAAATATTATGTTTTGTGTTTTAGAATGTTTATACCTACTTTATAGTTTACGGCAGCTCGTCCAATATTGTTTTTAGCACTATACATACACGTACCATATATTCCCATATTGTGCAAACACTATAATGTAACCCTGTATTACTGAGAGCAAATTAATTTTAAAGATGACAATCTATTTATATATATTGCAATAAAATGATGTTGACTTTTTAGGGTTAGTTTCGTGCGTGATACGCATACTCATTGTTTTTGTTCATATTCTTTTAAAACGTTCTACATTACTTTTAAAAATATGGCTCAGTGACGAATGTTTCGGACAAATGAAAAGTTTTTCTAATATATCTTTCAGAATGCAAGAAGTGCACATAAAACTGTTTTAAAAATGTCACAAACATACCTTGTTCTCCTTCAGGACCGGTGGCGACCATATGAGAGTCAGATAAATCTTCATAACACACCTCTGTCAATAAAATGCCAAAATAATTAGAATAAGACAATATAAAGTATTGCAACACTTTATCCGATCGGGGGACATTTTCAGCACGAGACGTGAGCGATTATCCAATTGAACCTATCGTATTCACCAACCTTTCTTGAGAATATTCTTAGACTTTAGCTTGAAAATCCAAATTTCAACCATAGATAACTAGTTTACAATGACAGATAGAGTAATTGTGAGAGTTTTATTATAGTTTTATTATATGTTAGGGTGTTCCTATGTGCTTGCAAATTTTGGCCTCAAAAATAGTATTGAAGTGTGTTGTTCAAAATTCATTCCTGAGTTAAAGTCTAGAAATAGTCTTAAGAATGGTTGGTGAATACCAACCCAGTAATCAATGTGTTGATATTGAACCATACACATGGAAATGCAATAAACGTATATATTAGATCTGTATTCAATAAGCGAAACACACTTACCTGTTGGGAAATAACAAGCCTTGACCAAGACTTCCGAAATGATTGGTTGATTCACCTCGCCTTCACGTTTGTCCATTATCAGCTTCACAACGTTACCGTCACCGTTGATGTGGATATCAATAAATTCTTCATCGGCGACATTTTTAAACGTCTTAAAATAAATAAATATACGTATGAGTTAAAAACAAGCTTCTCACTTTTACTTATATATACTTATACTATATAATTTAATATATAAACAAAATCAATTAGAAAATTAGAATTAGTTTTATTAACTTTTACCTACAACGGGAAATAGTTGTTATGGATTAATTCCGGTTATAAGGTGTCCGTGGGTTTTATTATTGGCCAAGTTCTCCCAAGGTTGAGTCAGTTTTTGTCATATAAAATTAGCATTTTCTTTGATAAGAAATAAACCACGATAATTATGGTAGATGTAAATATGTGTTGAAGCAGTTATATGCATCTATAATAAGAACACTATAAGCTATGAAGTATACAGTTGCAATGTTTAAAGTAGTAATGTTTGTAATACAAATGTAGTTTGTATTGTATCATAGCTGTATTAAAAATTCCTATCAAATACGGGTACAGCCATACAGAACTTCGTATTTTTCACTCTCATAGAACCATTCAAAAGTTCATGATCGTACATTATAAATATTTAAAGAATATCAGGAAAAATAATAAAAATATTAAAATGAATAAAAAGCATCTCATTATCATTAATAATGCAATACGAATGGTTTTGTATGTCAAATCCACCAAAACGTCACAACACTGATATCTAAATTGGATAGGTAAACTTGAAAGAAATCCCCATTCGGAAAATAGACCGCACTTAATACTGGTTGACGTCATTCAGACTCTTTCTAAGATGAAACATTGTTTACTATGTGTAAGCCTGTATCAATGACGGGAAATCTATTTTTGTTTAACCTAGGCGCGTAGACCAAGTTTAAGATCCCTTTTGCACATATTATTTGCACATATGTCCTTTTGGCAATATGGGGTTTAGAGAGTATATATAGGCATGATATATTGGAAAAAATATGTTTTTAGCCAATTTTAAAAGTTTGAACATTCCTGATGAATTCCCTTTAAGAGTTTAGATGCTAACACTTCTGATCTATATGTATTTCAAGTGTGTTTGGATTTAAAACGTATCGGTTATAGGTTACTATACACATACATTTTACACTCTACTGTTTAAATGTTAAATCCACATATCTCACCTTGTCTCATCTTGTCTCACATTGTCTTACATGCCTTACCTTTGATTTAGTTGGTACTGTATCATCTTCAGTTTCATATATTGCCAGTGTCATCTTGGACACGTACGAGAATCTTGCCTGTACATCTGTTACGGTAGATACGTCGTCGGCTTCTATAACAATAACGTAAGCTGCTTCTGTAACTCCTTCTTGAAGAGTGTAGGATGCTCCCGATCCCAGAAGCGCTTGTGTTGGCGCTCCTTTCGGTTTTTCACCACTCTGTCGTTTCTGACCCCCTTCGAGGTTTTCTACATATATTCTTAATCCGTCGGTATGGATAAGGATGTGGTCAGGGATACAAATCTCTGTTTAAAGAAAGAGATAATATGTTTATCTATCGGTAACAGTTCTGGTATAAACATATTATTCTAACAAAAATGATGTCATAGTTCGAGCGATGCGAAACCAGTGATCACTCATTTCTCGTATAATGAAAAACATCAGTTGAATAAATTATTACACTTCGCAAGTTAAATCTGACACTGAAATGTCATTTTTCAAAGCTAAATACGTACGTACTGTACCATTATCTTCAATTCATTATGCGTCTCAATACAGCAGTCTATATACGAACACATAGTGCCGTTGATATCACCGGTTTGCTCAGACTCGGATTCAGGAAGAAGAAACATAAGTTGAAGATAAACTCCAAGTCGTTAAAATATTTACTTAATTAACTGAATATTTTATTCAAGAGATCTTAGTAATTTATCGTTAGGAATAAAATGAAATGAAATTATCTTGTTATTGCTGTACAACTGTATTCATTATACATTCGTAAGAAATAGGACATAGGTAACATGTATGTTTCCTTAAACTACATGCATCAAAATGTACATAGTAGATATTTCAAACACAATGTATTCTGATTGTACACAATACATATGTGATGTAATATTGTGCATGTTTGCACAACACTACACATACGGTTATAATGCAAAACTATGTTTTATTACATATAAGGTATCAATATCTACAAATATGTTAATAAGACATATATTAATCGTTAAGCTTTCATTTTAATTCTTAAAACATTTCTAATATTTGAAATGTTTATATTAAAATGTTTCTATAACTTTGTATTTTTGTTATAAAATATTGTTGTTTAAACGTATACCGACAAAATATAATTTGAATTCAACTTACACACGGTGCACCAGTTTGACGTGACCTACTAAAATAGATATGTTTGCTATTATGTGCAAAATACATACCGGTTGAAGAAACTGGTGTTGAGGTGGAAGATATTAGAGGTTCAGAACAAGCCTCGACCTTCAGGTCATGAACTGATGGAGATTTGCCAGCCTCTGCCAAAAACTCTATTTTAATCTCTGCTCCAACTTGGCCGAGGAAATCAACAATTGCATGTTCCGGGGAAAAGTCCAACGGATACTGAAAAATATTGGACATGCCTTATGTTATTGTACATTTAATTTTATTTATCAAATAAAACGACTTGTTTGTTACGGTCATAACATAATGTATTGTCTTTTTGATATCAGTCAATACTGTTTTAATATCTATAGCAGTTTATTTAAACTTTTACCTGTTATTTCCTGTCCAGAGTAAGGCGACCAGTCGATACAAATTCGAATAATTACGTTAAAATATACATTGTATCTCATTAAAAGGTATTTAGCATTTGAACTGACAAATGTGCGAGTACTTCAAAATACGAAAACACTTAACTTAGAAATATATATAATATGTATGATTGCTTTACTTAGAAATATATATAACATGTACGATTGCTTTTCTTAAAAAATTAACATGCAATGTACTTATTATGCTTTCAAATGCGATTAAAAATACTTTAGTCAATGCCTGTAAATATTCATAATCTGATCCACTGCGTTTGCATCATCCGTTAAAAAAGTATAATGACTTACTGCTATTCTTTGCACGGCAATGTCATCCGACGTCTTTAGTATAAAGTTGACTTGAATCATATCAACAGCCTTTAACTCGACATTATAAACACTTGCTGAGTCGTCTTTTAAATCCACAACCAAAACGGTTTTTTCCAAAGGTGTTGGGTACCAACCGCTGCCACCTTCTAAAGCATCAGAAGGTTCAGAACCATCTTGAATATCAGTTGAATTAAGACCCAAGTGATGATCAGCAAGGTATTCCATACAGGTCTCTGGAAAGAAACAAGTCAACAGATGCATATTATGCAAACTACACGGCTGAAAGTACTTTATACATTTATGTGTTTACAATGATCACTATTTATATGATTTGTTACATTATTTTCTATTCAAATTCGTCAGAAAATAGCTCTTACCATCCGTGCACCGTGTCCTTGACATTTCGTTTGGATGACAAGAAAATATTTATTGTAACTGGTTAGCAAGTAGCATTTATGGTGTTGCATTATTTAGGCTAGTATGGTGTTTATAATATAGGTGAATTAAAAAGTATTTAATAGTATAATGTTAGAACAAAGAACGGAAGAGGAAAGGAGAACAATAAATTAAATATTTCGCAAAAATGAGACTGTGGGAGGCGCCAGCATCAGTTACTTTGATAGTAACAAACATACCCACTGGCTTGTAACAAGCTTCAATTAGAACGTCTTCCACTTTTACAGTCGCATCTTCCTCTTCGCCAGATCTCAGATAGACAGTCAGTTCTATGATACTTCCAATAGATCCCTCCAGGTCGAATGAAACCTCATCGACATTTTCTAGGTCGGTCTTTGTCTATCGAAAGAAGCGTTTGTTAAAAAGTTGTTGAAACACATAGAGACTGACCGATGCTATTTAACATTAATTTTATGATCGAAAAATAGCTACATTGAGTACGTAAAGGGTAATTGGTTGCAAAGGAATTTTCAATATATAGTTTTGATTCTTGCACTTGGCACTTCCACCCATTGATCTGTACCCATGTTCAAAGTGTCGTTCAAATTCAATTCCTGGAATTCATTCCAAACTTATATCAACTAGATATTTCGGACATGCAAATATAACAGAAAAAAAGATACAAAAGGGAAGAAATTATGTCATTATTCAAGATAGAATTATGATATGTTCTCTCTCCATCTCAACACACTGCTATTAATCCATGTTCAAATTCGCATTTCAATACATTCGCTTTCAATACATTCGATATTTTCTCCGGAAAAAGCAAAAAATAAAAAAAAATGAAGGTGAGACTATTACGTCATTTCACTACGATTAAGGTTATCTCGCCCTGTACTTCCACACACTACCCTCTGTCATGATTCAAGTGTATCGAGGTTCCTTCAGAGCTTTTCCAATTATTTTCCGGACAAAGACTCGGACAGACGTTCCGATATACAGATAGACAGACAAAGCGGTAGCTGAGCATAAAAAAACTATTTCATGAATACAATTACTCGTATTGCATATGAAGAGTTTTGTGGTACTACTTGTATTGACCCATTGTTAGGTATTTGTGTCTTACAGTTACATATATTGTTACATTACATTTTATTTTTAACATATACTGACATTCAGCTTGTGGAAACATGTTTGCACTTTGACTGGCGATTTTTACAACCCTTCGGTTCGTGATACGTATATAATTTCACTTATCGTTCCGATAACTGTGCCCTTTATATTTCTGATATTAAAACATTTCGACTTGCTAACATTATGCTCGTTAGAGCCTCTTACTATCTAATATGGCAACAAGTTTAATACATTTGATGATAAAATGACATTATTGTCTGGTCATTTTTAAACTGTGATATTTGTTCTCACCTGTGTGGTCACGGCATCTCTTGTGAACTTTTTGAACTGTTCTAGGGTTACTGAGCCAACTCGTTTGGTACTTAAAGACACGGTCATCACCTCTACATCAACAGATGACGAAATCACGTAGGTCAATACAACCTTGTCATCTACAGGAACAATCTTGAACGGTGTTTCTGATCCATGCAGCGACATGTAAGCCAAGTCGGAAACTGGATTTGAAGATACTCGAATGTCGTCCGACCAAATGTCTACTATGTCCGTCTGACAATATGCTGTGGGAATATAAATAAGTACGTCGACGTATCTTTTTTTGGCAAAATAGCTACATTATTTCTTGTACACCGGCTATGGATATCTCCATTATTTCCGGAGTAATGTGTTTCTATCACAGCATAGGCCAAGATAAAATTATTACGCTGTGATGTAACGTCATTCATAAAATCCTTGCGCAATGACGTAACGTCATTCGTAAAATACTTATGCTATGACGTATTCATTCATAAAAAACTATAGTATATTGCGCTACTATCATTAATGATCCGGAATACAATATCTAAATAATACACAGTTAGGTTTGCATACAAGAGAAACTATCCTTTATATGCTGTTCGGTGCTTATGGAAAATTCCGTCCCTCGGTAGAACCTCGTTATCGTTAAAATAGTTTTCCTTTGGGATGGAATTTTCCATCTGCACATCAAACACATGGAAAAGAAATATCAACATTATACTAATGAAATAGATCCAAAACCATCACAATGCTAGCATATTAGAATAATTGTCTTTCAAATACAACAGTGTCCACACATACATTTCTTAGTATACGTTCGCGACCAGTTCATTATATTCTTCTCACAGTATGTTGTAGATATATAAATATGTTTATCAATTTATTTTTCACACAAAAACATAACAAACTGTATTTACTTTAATACACAAAAAACGAATACGAACTATCAGCATTTTATACATGATAAAAAATGTCAAATACGTCATAATGCAAGCATCTTTGAATGACCTTCTATCTATTATAATAGGATTCAAATATCATTTGCTTACTGGTATCAACATATGTTTTAGCAGACAGGATATCTTGGCCAACCAGTTAAGACACTTAAACAATGTATTCAAATTCCAAGCCAACTATTTCGTTAGCATTGTATGTGTGTGTTATTTGCCTACATTTATTCCATACAAATGTTTTAAATCTGGATAAAATATTTTAGTTTTGCTCTTGCATCAAATATGAAACCATTAGCTTTTCATTAATAACATATTATTTCACAGATAAATACTTTATAATAAAGTCATCGTGTAAAGTTGTGTTATGTTATTTGTTGTTATGTTATATCGTGTGTACGTTGCTTGCATATTTCCTGCTATTCAATTATTCCAATACTATGCAATGACCACCGATAAGATTTGCCTTCTAATGACGTAAACTGTTTGGATATTAATGTCATGATTTAAATGCAGTAGCATGTGCAGAGTATTTGCAATTTCAAACTTTGTACGTCGTTACATGTATGGGCAAACATCGCAAACGTTTAACAAATAAAACTCTTGTCTTATATTTAGTACTGATATCACTTATTTTAGTATATAAATTTGCCAACATATGTGTCTAGTTTATCAGTGCTATTAAGCGTCCATATACACATAAACTTCATATTTTTGTATGGGTTCAGTAGCGGTGTAACGTCATGAACACGTTAAATATGACAGAATACTCGTAAACTATATATTATGTTTCTTTGATCTATACGCATCACAATGTGCCAAGTAGTCGTGTTTAGGTTTCCTTAAACTGTACTCATCACAATGCACCTAGTAGTCGTGTTTATGTTTCCTTCAACTGTACTCATCATAATGCACATAGTAGTATATTTTGACAACAACTCGAATCTATAAGTTTGTTATATGTGCAAAATACATACGAGTTGTTGAACTTGTTGGTGTGGTGGGTCCCGAAGTTGAAGATGACCTTGTAGTCGATGACGATGGTGTGGTCGTCGATGACACATATGAGGAAGTTGACGACAGAGGTTCAGAACAAGCCTCGACCTTCAGGTCATGAACTGATGGAGATTTGCCAGCTTCTGCCAAAAACTCTATTTTAATCTCTGCACCAACTTGGCCGAGGAAATCAACAATTGCATGTTCAGGTGAAAAGTCCAACGGATACTGAAAATATTAGACATGCCTTATGAATTGTTATTGTACATTTAATTATATGTCACGTGGACAACTAAGAGTTTTTTAACAATCGTTATAATATATAATGTCATATTGTAATCGGCCAATACTGTTTCAATCACTTTAGCAGTTTTAGTAAACTTTTATCAGATATTTCCTGTTTAGCGTAAGTCAACAAATCAATACAAATTCAAGTAGTTAATTAAAAATGTATCTAATTAAAACGTATTTAAGCATTTTGATTGACAAATGTGCGAAAAGTACAAAAACGCTTTACTTAGAAATATATATAATATGTATGATAGCTCAAGTCAAGATTTACCATGCAATTTACTGATGATGCTTTCAAGCGCGATTAAAAAATACTTTAGTCAATGCCTGTAAATATTCATAATATGCTCCACTGCATTTCTATCACCTGTTAAAAAGTATAATCACTTACTGCTATTCTTTGCACGACGATGCCATCCAAGGTCTTTAATATAAAGTTGACTTGAATCATATCAACAGCCTTTAACTCGACATTATAAACACTTGCTGAGTCGTCCTTTAAATCCACAACCAAAACGGTTTTTTCCAAAGGTGTTGGGTACCAACCGCTGCCACCTTCTAAAGCATCAGAAGGTTCAGAACCATCTTGAATATCAGTTGAATTAAGGCCCAAGTGATGATCAGCAAGGTATTCCATACAGGTCTCTGGAAAGAAACAAGTCAACAGATGCATATTATGCCAACTACACGACTGCAAGTACTTTATAACATATTGTGTTTACAATGATCACTATTTATATGATTTGTTACATTTATTTGTATCCAAATTCGTCAGAAAATAGCTCTTACCATCCGTGTACCGTGTCCTTGACGTTTCGTTTGGATGACAAGAAAACACATATTTTATTGTTACTGGTTAGCAAGTAGCATTTATGGTGTTGCATTATTCAGGCTAGTATGGTGTTTATAATATAGGTGAATTAAAAACAGTATTTAATAGTATCATGTTAGAACAAAATACGGAAGAGGAAAGAAGAACAACAAATTTAGTCATTCGCAAAAATGAGACTGTGGGAGGCGCCAGCATCACGTACTATGACAGTAACAAACATACCCACTGGCTTGTAACAAGCTTCAATTAGAACGTCTTCCACTTTTACAGTCGCATCTTCCTCTTCGCCAGATCTCAGATAGACAGTCAGTTCTATGATACTTCCAACAGATCCCTTCAGGTCGAATGAAACCTCATCGACATTTTCTAGATCGGTCTTTGTCTATCGAAAGTAAGCGTTTGTTAAAAACGTGTTGAAACACTGAGATATTTACCGATGTTATTTAACAAAATAGACAACTTTATCTGTAGAACCGTTGGATGGAAACTACTCGTACACGTACTTGTCGATGATTGAGAAATAGCTACATTGAGTACGTAAGGATTATACGGTACAAAGGGAAGATATTTCGGAGAATGTTCAGGATATAGCTTCGGTTCTTGCACTTAGCACTTCCAGACATTGACCTGTGCCCATGTGCAAAGTATCGTTGGATTTGTTCCATTCCATACTTGTATCAATAAATATTTCGGACATGCAAATATAACCGAACATAAGATACAAAAGTGAAAATAATTATCTCATTATTCCAGATAGAATCATGGTTTACTCTATCTGCATATTGTCACATTGTCATTTATCGATATTCAAAGTCGCATTGGATTGCTTTCAATATTAACTCGCCCTGCAGTTTCACCCAATAACCCTCTATCATGATCCAAGTGTCTCCAAATTCCTTCAGAGCTTTTCCAACTATATTCCAGACAATGACCCGAACGTTCCTACGAATGGGTATTTAGGTGGCTACTTTGCGCCAAGCTTATTACTTGTGTGTTTAAATTTTAGCCACCGAAAAGGAAAAAGACCCCATTAAAGCTGTTTTTTTTCAACTGCTTTTCAACCGTCCATAAAAATTACTAGCAATTAACCCTAGACACTTAACTACCCATTCGTGTGCACGGACAGACGCTCCAACTTACAGATAGACGGATAAAGTGGTAGCTGCGTATAAAACAAATCTATTTAATGAATACAAAAAATAGTATTGCATATGAACAGTTTTATAGTACTACCTGTATTGGTCCATTGTTAGGTATTTGTGCCATACAGTTACATATATTGTTATACTACATTTCATTTTAAATATATATTGGCATTCAGCTTGTGGAAGCATGTTTGCACTTTGAGTGGCGGTTTTTACAACCCTTTGGTTAGAAATACGTATATAATTTCACTTAGTGTTCCCATAACTTGAATTTTGCGCTAAAAAATAATACGACTTGCTAACATTATGCTCTGAAAAGCTTCTTATGACATAATCTAGCAACAAGTTTAATACATTTGATGATAAAATGACATTCTTGTCTGGTCATTTTTAAACTGTGATATTTGTTCTCACCTGTGTGGTCACGGCTTCTCTTGTGAACTTTTTGAACTGTTCTAGGGTTACTGAGCCAACTCGTTTGGTACTTAAAGACACGGTCATCACTTCTACATCAACAGATGATGAGATAACGTAAGTCAATACAACCTTGTCATCTACAGGAACAATCTTGAACGGTGTCTCTGATCCATGCAACGACATGAAAGCCGACTCGGAAACTGGATTTGAAGATACTCGAATGTCGTCCGACCAAATGTCTAATATACCCGTCTGACAATATGCTGTGTAAATATAAATCATTAATTTCAGTACATTATTTTCACATTATATCTACACTTTTCATGCACATCGGACAGGAATATCTCCATTTTTACCGGGGTTAGGTGTTTCTATCTCACACTTGGGCCGATATTTATAAAAGTTTTGCGCTGTGACGAAACGCCATTCATAAAATCCTCGCACTATGACAAATTCCTTGCGCAATGACGTCACGTCGTTCAGAAAACCCTCGTGCTATGACGTATTCATTAATAAATACTATGGTATCCTTGCGCTACTAAAAAATAATCCGGAATAAAATCTTAAGAAAAAAAGTTATGGTTGTATACAAGAAAAAAGTATCGTTTATATATTATTTGATGCGGATGGAAAATTTCGTCCCTCGGGATTTGTGTTTTGGCGGTAACTCGTAACCTCGTCACAACTAAAACAGATATTTCTCGTGTTTTCCATTCGAACCTCAAACCCATACTCATAATCGTAATTGATATAATACAGTCATAATATAATAAGTCATTGTCTAAATGTTGTGCAATATTACTTGTTTGTTATAACGTGTGTACGTTACTTTATGTTATTTATTTATTTCAATACTATGTAATGACCGCCGAAAAGATCTGCCTTCTTATGACGTAAAACCTTAGATATTAAGGTCAAGATTTAATACAATTTCGTGTGTACAGTCTGTAAAATCCCAAGCTTGTCCCTTAACTGTAAGGGCACACGTCGCAAATGTAAATCACATAAAATGCCTTATATTTGTATTATAATTCATCTAGTGTTTTTGTATGGATTCAATAGCGGTGTAACGTCATGAATATGTTGAATATGACATAATTCTCGTATACGGTATATGTTTTTCATTGAACTGTACGCATCAAAATGTGCCTAGTAGTCGTGTTTATGTTTCATTGAAATGTAAGCATCAAAATGCGCCTAGTAGTCGTGTTTATATTTCCTTTAATTGTACCCATCAAAATGCGCCTAGTTATCCTATATATTCATTGAAATAAACTGATCAAAATGCACCTAGACGTATATATTGACTACAACTAACACACGGTGCATAAGTTCGACGTGATATTTTACACCATCGAATATATGAGTATTTTCAATGTTCAGAATACATACGTGTTGTTGAACTTGTTGGTGTGGTGGGTCCCGAAGTTGAAGATGATCCTGTAGTCGATGACGATGGTGTGGTCGTCGATGACACATATGAGGAAGTTGACGTTATAGGTTCAGCACACGCCTCAACCTTCAGGTCATGAACTGATGGAGTTTTGCCAGCCTCTGCCAAAAACTCTATTTCCATCGCATCACCAACTTGTCCGAGGAAATTAACAATCGCATGTTCAGGTGAGAAATCCAATGGATACTGAAAGTATTGGACATATTATACTTAGTCTAATGTTATGTGTTTTTTTTTTCATAAATGGAACTTAACACAGATTACAGGGCTTTTTTTAATCAATCTCTTTAGCATATTCAATTATGCCATATCAAAACTTATTTCGAAGCCATTACAGCCCATGGTACCATGCATCGTCTTTTTGCGATTATTCAAGGAATCGGAAATAATAATAACACCGTGTGAATGTACGTAATGACTATTCATGCCCGGAATACAGTCAGGATTACTACTAATGTGATATTTCATACTATCTGCGAACAAATCCTTTGCATCACAAAACGTAACCAAGAAATAACATTACTCAGTTTTAAAGAGTCTTATCATGATTTGTAATGAAAAGCATCTGAAATGTGGTTTGGTATTTGTATAAAGTCTACCAGATATGATTAAAGATAATTTGTAATATTTTATGGGAGCTATTGTATTTTTTTTTAGTTTGTATTCACATACAACATAGACATGGTATTCGCAATTGTTATATATTACTTGTAAACAAACAGTTACTGTTTTATATGGCTTGGACCCAACCTTATGTTGGTAATATTTGGCTATTTTTTTTTACTTCAATAAAGTTAGTTGCCCGTCAATACTTTCCTTTCGAAAAATTGTTTACCCTATGTCTTTATACTTGCTGACGTAAAAGAAAACAAAGACGTTATGATGACGTTATAGAACACATACTTCCGCATATTTCTTCTTTATCTGACATTTTCGTATAACAAAATAATTTATCGTGTAAGAAACGACTACATGGATTTGCATTTACCATCGTCAACGGGTAAAACAAGCGTCAATTGGGAAAACTATTGGCAGATAACATTTTTCACAACTAGTCGTGTGTTTCGGACCAGTAGTCATTCTTTTGGAAAAATAGTTTTAGCCGTTGATCTATAAACAAGTAATTTGTCCTATATCATTCGCACGGCAACATTTAAGGACAGTTACCCGTAATGCATACATGCGTAATGATGAAACACTCTGGAAACGCATTTGGCTTAAAAGGACACTTTCAAGTTCGGAACAAAAGAGCATATTTAATTACCGGTATGGTTTGAACAACAGTGCCAGCCGACGTCTTCAGAATAAAGTTGACTTGAATAACATCGACAACCTTTAACTCGACATTATAAACACTTGCCGCCTCGTCTCTTAAATCAACTTCCAAAACGACCTTTTCGGAAGGTATTGGGTACCAGCCACTTCCGCCTTCTAAAGCATCACTAGGCTCGGAACCGTCTTGAACATCAGTTGAAGACAGTATAAGATGTGCACCAGGCATATATTCCATACACGTTTCTAAAAAGAAAGAAAATCAGACTATATTTTCATATCAGTATAACGTTTTAAATAGGCGTATAATGAACTCAAATCCTTGGGTGGGATTTCTTTATCCAGAACCCAACTTGACTGCATTTTTTTCTTTAATGTTAATTTCGTAATCTGCGTTAGCATCATCATCTGAGGTATTCTACAAAGCCTTGTGTAGAGAATGGATATTAAAAGCATATGGCTGTGTTCATTTTACAATGTTCTATAATGACGGCAGACAGCATTGTAACAGTGCTTAATTTATGTAATAATATTATGCATTAAAACGATACATTTTGAAATTAGAACAAATTTCTAACAAAATACATTCTTTTACTAAAAAATTTTTAAAATGTATTATATTTAGTATCAATGTAATGATTTCAACTACAAATTTTAATGATGGTTTTACAATTGTATTGTAACAACTGATTAAAGATTGCATTTCGTAATGCTATCTCATTATTTAATGGTATGCTAAGCTATTGCTGCAATACTTATTAACAATTTAATACGCCATTAGACATTAAAACTGCAAAACATTTGACATAATTTGTTGTAGATCAAACTTGTATTTAGGGTTTCTGGGAATGTCAATGTTACTGTTTTTTTTTATCATCAAATTTTGTGTGTTTTTTTGTACATTGAGAAAACAATCAAAAGTTAAGCTAATATTAGAATGGATCCCCGTTTTATGTTGTTTTTATTTTCGATGAATAATTGATTGATTGAATGTTAAGCGTCATTTTATGCCATCGAGGGCTCACAGACGATTAGTTAACTTAACCACTCTTGCCTAGAATTCTGAAATGTTAACGAGTGCTCGAGCCAATCTATCGCCGCATATAACTGAAGTTTCGCACTGGAATTAGCGGTGAATGATAATGATACACAATCTCGTATAATGCTAATCACGGGGACCGACCGAACATGAGTTCGAGCTCACGACCCTTGAATTGATAGTCAAATGCGCTACTGACTGAGCGAGCCGGTCCAAACTCGATGCATGAATTATTAATCCTGTCAGATATATGTTATTCTAATTGGATTACCAGTACGATCACTATCATTTGCCTACAATTGAACATTTGTGTAGATGTTTGTAAAATTATTGTCATTGAGAAGAAACTGAAAGAATACCTGTTGTTATTTCAAATCGACTTGTTTGTTCATAAACAAAGACTATACTACTATACTGAACGTAACAGCTAACCTGCTGCCCGACATTTCATGTGCCTGACACGTTATGTATTTTCTCGTTTGAAACGTATCAAAGCAATTTCCTTTAAAGTTATACTTGAACTAGAAAGCATATTTAGGTTATGTTAAAATATAAAATACAAACTGTAATAGCGCTACTCCACATTTTGAATATTTAAATTACAAAGTTGGCGGGGTGGCCGTTCCGTTCAGTATACTTAAACATTTCAAACGCAAAGGACTAGAAAATTCATTCTGTTAACAATATGTCATTTCAGTCTGTTATCAACATACCCAGTGGCTCATAACACGCTTCAATTAGAACGTCTTCCACTTTTATCGTCGCTCCTTCCTCTTCACCAGGTCTGAGATAGGCGGTCAGTTCTATAATGCTTCCAATAGATCCCATCAGGTCAAATGAAATCTCTTCAACATTTTCTAGATCGGTCTTTGTCTATCGAAAGTAAATACGTGTTAATGAATTAGTTTAAACGAATAAAATGAAAAACACCATAGAAATTGTCATCATTAACACCAGATTATCTAAAACACGAATTAGATCAATGCAAAAACAGGAAACAAAAACTCAGCGTTGAAAAATGATTTTAATATAACAAGGTGTAAATGTTTGCAACATAAAACCATATGCAGAGCTTATTTACCAGGTCTGTAACTCTAAGGTCAAAGTCAAACGTAGTTAAAATTATAAAAAGTAGTATATATAATGTATACAGGACATTGGTTCGGCGTGTGTAGGCTGTCACAACTTTCAGAGGGCATTGTATTTTCAGCATACGTGTTTATCATTTTCAGATTTGACCATTTTCGGCGAGGGGTCTAAATTTAAACGATTTATCTTATTTCGTAATATATTGGTAGATAGAACATGTTCCGATGTAACCACCGGTAATGTAATAATAATAATAATAATAATAATAATGAAATAATAACAATAGTATAATGTTACAACTAATAATGATAATAGAATAATAATAACACTAATAATTCGAAATGTATGTGCGAAAATTATTAAATATGGGTCCATTTCGACCACTTAAGGTATAAAAATGCTATCTGCAAATAAAACATAAAAGTACGTTTTTCTCAGGCACATTTTCTTAGATTTATTCGTACCTGTGTAAACACGTCGCTGTCGTCAGGGTTAACGAACTGTTCTAAGGTCACTGAGTCAACTCGTTTGACGGTCAGCGACACGGTCATCACCTCTACATCAATAGATGATGCGATCACGTAGGTGAGTATAACCTTGTCATCAACAGGGACAATCTTAAACGGTGTCTCGGATCCATTTAATGACAGGTAAGCCGAGTCAGAAACTGGATAAGAAGACACTCGAATGTCGTCCGACCAAATGTTTAATGTGTTCATCTGGCAATATGCTGTCAACAAATATGGAAATTGATGTAATTTCTATTCAAAAGAAAATATATTCAAAATATAATACATAAGGCATATCAATATCTTCCATGTAAGAACAATGTTCACACGCTCTCTATATTCATTGGGCGATTTATGTTTCTCTACATAAACTCTTAAATGCGACATTATCCTAAAACGTACAAATCTCCAGTAATGACTTCGCACAACAATGTCGTTCCAATAATGGTATCTACACTATAATGATATTTTTCTTTTATGATTTAAATGCCGTATTCATGTAAACAATTTCTTAATGTAGAGCGAGTGGTCGAGTAGTAGATTGATTGATTGGTTAAGTCTTTAGCGTCATGTTTATGCCATCAGTACGGTGTTCCGCTAGGGCCATCGTGCTATAGCTTTGTCACGCGTGATGCCACGATAACACGATCGAACGACAGTACGATAGCACGATGGAGGTGGAGCGATGACACGATAGGGACGGAGAGATGGCACAATGACGATGACACGAGGGTGACTTCGTCATCGTGCTGTGGTGGCATCGCTCCATCACCATCGTGCCATCGTACAATCATAATCGTGCCATCGTTACAGCATCATCGTGCAATCATTCCATCACAATCATGCTGTCGTGGCATCGCTCCGTCACCACCGTACCATCGTACCAACACTATCGTGCTGTCGTAGCATCGCCTTCCTGTTGTATAAGTTAGTTTAATATATGACTTGACCTCAAGTTGGACGTATACAAACTTAAAAAAAGAAACTATACACCGTGTATCTGCTTATAAAACACCAATATAGTTAATTTAATGTTTCGAATCAAACATGTAACTATAATTAAACATATACTATGCAGATGCGTTGTCAATAAGCGAATTGTGTATTTATTTAGCCATTTTCAAGTTAATTCCATGTCTATAGTTTGCACGAGCATGTATGGTTTCTGTTTTAGTTCGTGTGTATAAAGAGATATATTATGGTCCGATAAGACTACATAGAGGATCTTACATGATACCTCATTTTAAACTGGAATTATTAATCGAGCTGGCAAAAATATGTTAAGCGGGGCGGTAGTCTAATGGATAGAGTGTTGGCCGTTCGCGCCAGAGGTTGCGGATTCGATTCCCCGGTCGACCCGATGCCTCTCATAAAACAACACTCAGTACTGGTTCTTCCCAGGAAACGGACTCGAGATCGGTTCATATAAGCTGTGAGCTTTCATCGCAATCGAGCTAAAATAAATTAGTATAAACTAAAAATATGTAATGTAAGTCTCTGCCGAACATTTAAATAGTTTAGTTTAGTATAAATGAGTAGGAATGTGAGATTTCGTAATTAACTTATTTTAATTTATTTAGTCAACCTTGACTGGGAAAAAAATTACAATTTGTAAAAACCACGCTCAAAGTCTTCCTAGAAGCGAGAAATGTGTCATGCCCAAGGACACCACACATTATCGTAGCGGAGGGTCGAAACGACCCCTCCGATCAAGTGGACGATGATTTGCCACTGACCCGGGCGATTTAGAAAAAGTTCCACATATATTGCAGACCATCTTTATAAGTTACAATAATAGGATGTCATTAACACATAAAGCTGTAACCACGTGACGGTAACATATCAAGCTTATAACTCGTTTCCCAGAAGCCATCTTGAGGATCACAACGTCGTTAAATTCTCATGAGTTTGTCAGAAAGTTTCTTCAGTTCGTGTGTTCGCTTAAGGTGTTAAACGTTCATTAAATGTGACCGTGTATGTGTGAAGTGCAAAGTAGGTAAATCGAAGTTAAATATTAAAATTCCACGTTACATGAAAGTTCATGTCTCATGAATAGTCAACAAATAATCCTGTGAAAGCGGTCTTCTTTATCGAATATCCACTTGTCTTGAGCAACATCATCTGCTATTTCTCATCTCTATGCTTTCAGAGCAAATTAATCTACATTTAGCAATAACCTCTCTCAAAAAGTCACCTTTGTCCCTTCCTTCGACTGGCTGCTTATGACAGGTTTGACTGTATTTTCTTATAAATTTAGTAGTAATGCATTCAATTAACACCGCCATGCGTCGGTTTTCATTGATCTTGTATTCCGAAGAGCAATATTATTTAGTCCTTAAATCTTAAGCTGATGAACGAAACACGATTCTTGTACACTACTGCTTTACATGTACATGTATACACAAACATACTTAAGAAACGTAACACTCAGATAAACAGCAATAACACATTGAATTCTTTATGGATTTCTTCGAGAAAAAAAATGATAATATAACATTGTTCTACTTTTTCTGGAAAGTTTCATCGAAACCTATTGCGAATATTACTTCTTTTTATTGATTTTAAACATAAACGCAATACGTTTATTGTTTATATAATTTCGTTTAGAACAAGCTGATCTTTATTGGAACTGGAAGATGTTGAAGAACTTCCAGATGACGATACAGATGTCGAGGGTGTCGAGGAACTAGACGGAACACTACCCGAACTAGATGTCGATGACGAACTTCCAGACGTTGAAGAACTTGATGGAACACTTTTTATTGATTTTAAACATAAATCTTCGTTATCTACATTCACAAAAAACGCAATACGTTTATTGTTTATATAATTTCGTTTAGAACAAACTGATCTTTATTGTGGTATTCAGATTTTTTTTTCTATGGTATTTTCTATCACTTTTGCAAAATAATATTGAAATCAGCGTTCAAGTACTTCGCTAAGCGCTTCTTCAATAGTAGAAACATATATCACAAGCCCGGATTTTAATAGTATCCATTCAATGAGAAGTCGCTGTCATACGTGCATCAATGCGCAAGAAGGTTATACAAGAAAAAGATTTTATGAATTTAGTTAACGTATATAATTTCTATATGCATTCAAGAAAATGTCAAAGTATGAAATAAAAGTTTTCATCATTAAGAAATTACTAACCGAAGGTCGTAAATGACGACGATGTCGAGGGTGTTGAAAAAGATGACGAAATGGAAGTCGACGGTGTCGAGGAACTCGATGGGACACTTCTCGTACTGGATGATGACGAAGAACTTCCAGATGACGATATCGATGTATATGCTGTTGATGAACTGGATGGTACACTTCCCAAACTAGAAGTAGAGGATATAGTTGTAGATGTTGCAAGACTTGCATGTGATGACACACTACCCGAACTCATTGTCGAAGAAGAACTTTCAGAGGTCGTGGAACTCGATGGTACACTACCCGAACTAGTTGTCGAAGAAGAGCTTCTTGAGATTGAGGAACTCGATGGGACACTTGTCAAACTGGAAGATGATGATGAGCTTCCAGATGACGATACAGATGTCGACGGTATCGAGGAACTAGATGGAACACTACCCGACTTAGATATCGATGACGAGCTTCCAGAGGTTGAAGAACTAGATGGAACACTTGTCGAACTAGATGTCGAAGAAGAGCTTCCAGAGGTTGAGGAACTCGATGGGACACTTGTAGAACTAGAGGTCGATGATGAGATTCCAGAGGTTGACAAACTCAGTGGGACACTTGTCGAACTGGAAGATGTTGAAGAACTTCCAGATGACGATACAGATGTCGAGGGTGTCGAGGAACTAGATGGAACACTACCCGAACTAGATGTCGATGACGAACTTCCAGACGTTGAAGAACTTGATGGAACACTTGTCGAACTAGATGTTGATGAAGAGCTTCCAGATGTTGAAGAACTCGATGGGACACTTCTCGAACTGGAAGATGTTGAAGAACTTCCAGATGACGATACAGATGTCGAGGGTGTCGAGGAACTAGACGGAACACTACCCGAACTAGATGTCGATGACGAACTTCCAGACGTTGAAGAACTTGATGGAACACTTGTCGAACTAGATGTTGATGAAGCGCTTCCAGATGTTGAGGAACTCGATGGGACATTTATCGAACTAGATGTCGATTTAGAGCTTCCAGATGTTGAGAAACTTGATGGGACACTTGTCGAACTGGAAGATGATGAATAACTTCCAGATGACGATACAGATGTCGAGGGTGTCGATGAACTAGATGGCACACTACCGGAACTAGATGTCGATGACGAGCTTCCAGAAGTTGAAGAACTAGATGGAACACTTGACGAACTAGATGTCGAAGAAGAGCTTCCAGATGTTGAGGAACTCGATGGGACACTTGTCGGACTAAAGGTTGATGAAGAGCTTCCAGAGACTGACGAACTCGATGGGACACTTGTCGAACTGGAAGATGTTGAAGAACTTCCAGATGACGATACAGATGTCGAGGGTGTCGAGGAACTAGACGGAACACTACCCGAACTAGATGTCGATGACGAACTTCCAGACGATGAAGAACTTGATGGAACACTTGTCGAACTAGATGTTGATGATGAGATTCCAGATGTTGAGGAACTTGATGGGACACTTGTCGAACTAGATGTCGATGAAGAGCTTCCAGATGTTGAGGAACTTGATGGGACACTTGTCGAACTGGAAGATGATGAAGAACTTCCTAATGACGATACAGATGTCGAGGGTGTCGATGAACTAGATGGCACACTACCCGAACTAGATGTCGATGACGAGCTTCCAGAGGTTGAGGAACTAGATGAAACACTTGTCGAACTAGATGTCGAAGAAGAGCTTCCAGAGGTTGAGGAACTCGATGGGACACTTGTCGAACTGGAGGTCGATGAAGAGCTTCCAGAGGTTGACGAACTCGATGGGACACTTGTCAAACTGGAAGATGTTGAAGAACGTCCAGTTGACGATACAGATGTCGAGGGTGTAGAGGAACTAGACGGAACACTAACCGAACTAGATGTCGATGACGAACTTCCAGACGTTGAAGAACTTGATGGAACACTTGTCGAACTAGATGTTGATGAAGAGCTTCCAGATGTTGAAGAACTCGATGGGACACTTGTCGAACTGGAAGATGTTGGATAACTTCCAGATGACGATACAGATGTCGAGAGTGTCGAGGAACTAGATGGCACACTACCGGAACTTGATGTCGATGACGAGCTTCTAGAGGTTGAAGAAATAGATGGAACACTTGTCGAACTAGATGTCGAAGAAGAGCTTCCAGAGGTTGAGGAACTCGATGGGACACTTGTCGAACTAGAGGTCGATGAAGAGCTTCCAGAGGTTGACGAACTCGATGGGACACTTGCCGAACTGGAAGATGTTGAAGAACTTCCAGATGACGATACAGATGTCGAGGGTGTCGAGGAACTAGATGGCACACTTCCCGAAATAGATGTCGATGACGAGCTTCCAGAGGTTGAAGAACTAGATGGAACACTTGTTGAACTAGATGTCGAATAAGAGCTTCCAGAGGTTGAGGAACTCGATGGGACACTTGTGGAACTAGAGGTCGATGAAGAGCTTCCAGGTGTTGAGGAACTTGATGGGACACTTGTCGAACTGGAAGATGTTGAAGAACTTCCAGATGATGATACAGATGTCGAGGGTGTCGAGGAACTAGACGGAACACTACCCGAACTAGATGTCGATGACGAACTTCCAGACGTTGAAGAACTTGATGGAACACTTGTCGAACTAGATGTTGATGATGAGCTTCCAGATGTTGAGGAACTTGATGGGACACTTGTCGAACTAGATGTCGATGAAGAGCTTCCAGATGTTGAGGAACTTGATGGGACACTTGTCGAACTGGAAGATGATGAAGAACTTCCAGATGACGATACAGATGTCGAGGGTGTCGATGAACTAGATGGCACACTACCCGAACTAGATGTCGATGACGAGCTTCCAGAGGTTGAAGAACTAGATGAAACACTTGTCGAACTCGATGTCGATGAAGACCTTCCAGAGGTTGAGGAACTCGATGGGACACTTGTCGAACTGGAGGTCGATGAAGAGCTTCCAGACGTTGACGAACTCGATGGGACACTTGTCGAACTGGAAGATGTTGAAGAACTTCCAGTTGACGATACAGATGTCGAGGGTGTCGACGAACTAGATGGCACACTTCCCGAACTAGATGTCGATGACGAGCTTCCAGAGGTTGAAGAACTCGATGGGACACTTGTCGAACTAGATGTTGATATAGAGCTTCCAGATGTTGAGGAACTTGATGGGACACTTGTCGAACTGGAAGATGATGAAGAACTTCCAGATGACGATACAGATGTTGAGGGTGTCGAGGAACTAGATGGCACACTACCCGAACTAGATGTCGATGACAAGCTTCCAGAGGTTGAAGAACTAGACGGAACACTTGTAGAACTAGATGTCGAAGAAGACCTTCCAGAGATTGAGGAACTCGATGGGACACTTGTCGAACTAGAGGTCGATGAAGAGCTTCCAGATACCGATGTCGAGGGTGTCGAGGAACTAGACGGAACACTACCCGAACTAGAAGTCGATGACGAACTTCCAGACGTTGAAGAACTTGATGGAACACTTGTCGAACTAGATGTTGATGATGAGCTTCTAGATGTTGAGGAAGTTGATGGGACACTTGTCGAACTAGATGTCGATGAAGAGGTTCCAGATGTTGAGGAACTTGATGGGACACTTGTCGAACTGGAAGATGATGAAGAACTTCCAGATGACGGTACAGATGTCGAGGGTGTCGATGAACTAGATGGCACGCTACCCGAACTAGATGTCGATGACGAGCTTCCAGAGGTTGATGAACTAGATGAAACACTTGTCGAACTAGATGTCGACGAAGAGCTTCCAGATGTTGAGGAACTTGATGGGACACTTGTCGAACTGGAAGATTTTGAAGAACTTCCAGATGATGATACAGATGTCGAGGGTGTCGAGGAACTAGACGGAACACTACCCGAACTAGATGTCGATGACGAAGAACTTCCAGACGTTGAAGAACTTGATGGAACACTTGTTGAACTAGATGTTGATGATGAGCTTCCAGATGTTGAGGAACTCGATGGGACACTTGTCGAACTAAATGTCGATGAAGAGCTTCCAGATGTTGACGAACTCGATGGGACACTTGTCGAACTGGAAGATGTTGAAGAACTTCCAGATGATGATACAGATGTCGAGGGTGTCGAGGAACTAGACGGAACACTACCCGAACTAGATGTCGATGACGAACTTCCAGACGTTGAAGAACTTGATGGAACATTTGTCGAACTAGATGTTGATGAAGAGCTTCCAGATGTTGTGGAAGTTGATGGGACACTTGTCGAACTGGAAGATGATGAAGAACTTCCAGATGACGAAACAGAGGTGGAGGGTGTCAAAGAACTAGATGGAACACTACCCGAACTAGATGTCGATGGCGAACTTACAGACGTTGAAGAACTTGATGGAACACTTGTCGAACTAGATGTCGATGAAGAGCTTCCAGATGTTGAGGAAATCGATGGAACATTTGTCGAACTAGATGTCGAAGAAGAGCTTCCAGAGTTTGAGGAACTCGATGGGACACTTGTCGAACTGGAGGTCGATGAAGAGGTTCCGGAGGTTGAGGAACTCGATGGGACACTTGTCGAACTGGAAGATGTTGAAGAACTTCCAGATGATGATACAGATGTCGAGGGTGTCGAGGAACTAGATGGAACACTACCCGAACTAGATGTCGATGACGAACTTCCAGACGTTGAAGAACTTGATGGAACACTTGTCGAACTAGATGTCGATGAAAAGCTTCCAGATGTTGAGGAACTGGATGGGACACTTGTCGAACTAGATGTCGATGAAGAGCTTCCAGATGTTGAGGAACTCGACGGGACATTTGTCGAACTAGATGTCGATGAAGAGCTTCCAGATGTTGAAGAACTTGATGGGACACTTGTCGAACTGGAAGATGATGAAGAACTTCCAGATGACGATACTGATGTCGAGGGTGTCGATGAACTAGATGGCACACTACCCGAACTAGATGTCGATGACGAACTTCCAGATGTTGAAGAACTAGATGGAACACTTGTCGAACTAGAGGTCGATAAAGAGCTTCCAGATGTTGACGAACTTGATGGAACACTTGTCGAGCTAGATGTTGATGAAGAGCTTCCAGATGTTGAGGAACTCGATGGGACACTTGTCGAACTAGATGTCGATGAAGAGCTTCCAGATGCTGAGGAACTTGATGGGACACTTGTCGAACTAGATGGCGATGAAGAGCTTCCAGATGTTGAGGAACTTGATGGGACACTTGTAGAACTGGAAGATGATGAAGAACTTCCAGATGACGAAACAGAGGTGGAGGGTGTCGAGGAACTAGATGGAACACTACCCGAACTTGATGTCGATGGCGAACTTACAGACGTTGAAGAACTTGATGGAACACTTGTCGAACTAGATGTCGATGAAGAGCTTCCAGATGTTGAGGAAATCGATGGAACACTTGTCGAACTAGATGTCGAAGAAGAGCTTCTAGAGTTTGAGGAACTCGATGGGACACTTGTCGAACTGGAGGTCGATGAAGAGGTTCCAGAGGTTGAGGAACTCGATGGGACACTTGTCGAACTGGAAAATGTTGAAGAACTTCCAGATGATGATACAGATGTCGAGGGTGTCGAGGAACTAGATGGAACACTACCCGAACTAGATGTCGATGACGAACTTCCAGACGTTGAAGAACTTGATGGAACACTTGTCGAACTAGATGTCGATGAAGAGCTTCCAGATGTTGAGGAACTGGATGGGACACTTGTCGAACTAGATGTTGATGAAGAGCTTCCAGATGTTGAGGAACTCGACGGGACATTTGTCGAACTAGATGTCGATGAAGAGCTTCCAGATGTTGAGGAACTTGATGGGACACTTGTCGAACTGGAAGATGATGAAGAGCTTCCAGATGACGATACAGATGTCGAGGGTGTCGATGAACTAGATGGCACACTACCCGAACTCGATGTCGATGACAAACTTCCAGATGTTGAAGAACTAGTTGGAACACTTGTCGAACTAGAGGTCGATGAAGAGCTTCCAGACGTTGACGAACTTGATGGAACACTTGTCGAGCTAGATGTTGATGAAGAGCTTCCAGATGTTGAGGAACTCGATGGGACACTTGTCGAACTGGAGGTCGATGAAGAGCTTCCAGATGTTGAGGAACTTGATGGGACACTTGTCGAACTGGGAGATGATGAAGCACTTCCAGATGACGAAACAGATGTGGAGGGTGTCGAGGAACTAGATGGAACACTACCCGAACTAGATGTCGATGGCGAACTTCCAGATGTTGAAGAACTTGATGGAACACTTGTCGAACTAGATGTCGATGAAGAGCTTCCAGATGTTGAGGAACTCGATGGGACACTTGTTGAACTAGATGTCGATGAAGAGCTTCCAGATGTTGAGGAACTCGACGGGACATTTGTCGAACTAGATGTCGATGAAGAGCTTCCAGATGTTGAGGAACTTGATGGGACACTTTTCGAACTGGAAGATGATGAAGAACTTCCAGATGACGATACAGATGTCGAGGGTGTCGATGAACTAGATGGCACACTACCCGAACTTGATGTCGATGACGAGCTTCCAGAGGTTGAAGAACTAGATGGAACACTTGTTGAACTAGATGTCGAAGAAGAGCTTCCAGAGTTTGAGTAACTCGATGGGACACTTGTCGAACTAAATGTCGATGAAGAGCTTCCAGATGTTGAGGAACTCGATGGGACACTTGTCGAAATGAAAGATGTTGAAGAACTTCCAGATGTCGATACAGATGTCGAGGGTGTCGAGGAACTAGATGGAACACTACCCGAACTAGATATCGATGGCGAGCTTCCAGACTTTGAAGAACTTGATGGAACACTTGTCGAACTAGATGTCGATGAAGAGCTTCCAGATGTTGAGGAACTGGATGGGACACTTGTCGAACTAGATGTCGATGAAGAGCTTCCAGATGTTGAGGAACTCGACGGGACATTTGTCGAACTAGATGTCGATGAAGAGCTTCCAGATGTTGAGGAACTTGATGTGACACTTGTCGAACTGGAAGATGATGAAGAACTTCCAGATGACGATACAGATGTCGAGGGTGTCGATGAACTAGATGGCACACTACCCGATCTCGATGTCGATGAAGAGCTTCCAGATGTTGAGGAAATCGATGGAACATTTGTCGAACTAGATGTCGAAGAAGAGCTTCCAGACTTTGAGGAACTCGATGGGACACTTGTCGAACTGGAGGTCGATGAAGAGGTTCCAGAGGTTGAGGAACTCGATGGGACACTTGTCGAACTGGAAGATGTTGACGAACTTCCAGATGATGATACAGATGTCGAGGGTGTCGAGGAACTAGATGGAACACTACCCGAACTAGATGTCGATGACGAAATTCCAGACGTTGAAGAACTTGATGGAACATTTGTCGAACGAGATGTCGATGAAGAGCTTCCAGATAATGAGGAACTGGATGGGACACTTGTCGAACTAGATGTCGATGAAGAGCTTCCAGATGTTGAGGAACTCGACGGGACATTTGTCGAACTAGATGTCGATGAAGAGCTTCCAGATGTTGAGGAACTTGATGGGACACTTGTCGAACTGGAAGATGATGAAGAACTTCCAGATGACGATACAGATGTCGAGGGTGTCGATGAACTAGATGGCACACTACCCGAACTCGATGTCGATGACGAACTGCCAGATGTTGAAGAACTAGATGGAACACTTGTCGAACTAGAGGTCGATGAAGAGCTTCCAGATGTTGACGAACTTGATGGAACACTTGTCGAGCTAGATGTTGATGAAGAGCTTCCAGATGTTGAGGAACTCGATGGGACACTTGTCGAACTAGATGTCGATGAAGAACTTCCAGATGTTGAGGAACTTGATGGGACACTTGTCGAACTAGATGGCGATGAAGAGCTTCCAGATGTTGAGGAACTTGATGGGACACTTGTCGAACTGGAAGATGATGAAGAACTTCCAGATGACGAAACAGAGGTGGAGGGTGTCGAGGAACTAGATGGAACACTACCCGAACTTGATGTCGATGGCGAACTTACAGACGTTGAAGAACTTGATGGAACACTTGCCGAACTAGATGTCGATGAAGAGCTTCCAGATGTTGAGGAAATCGATGGAACACTTGTCGAACTAGATGTCGAAGAAGAGCTTCCAGAGTTTGAGGAACTCGATGGGACACTTGTCGAACTGGAGGTCGATGAAGAGGTCCCAGAGGTTGAGGAACTCGATGGGACACTTGTCGAACTGGAAGATGTTGAAGTACTTCCAGATGATGATACAGATGTCGAGGGTGTCGAGGAACTAGATGGAACACTACCCGAACTAGATGTCGATGACGAACTTCCAGACGTTGAAGAACTTGATGGAACATTTGTCGAACTAGATGTCGATGAAGAGCTTCCAGATGTTGAGGAACTGGATGGGACACTTGTCGAACTAGATGTCGATGAAGAGCTTCCAGATGTTGAGGAACTCGACGGGACATTTGTCGAACTAGATGTCGATGAAGAGCTTCCAGATGTTGAGGAACTTGATGGGACACTTGTCGAACTGGAAGATGATGAAGAACTTCCAGATGACGATACAGATGTCGAGGGTGTCGATGAACTAGATGGCACACTACCCGAACTCGATGTCGATGACGAACTTCCAGATGTTGAAGAACTAGATGGAACACTTGTCGAACTAGAGGTCGATGAAGAGCTTCCAGATGTTGACGAACTTGATGGAACACTTGTCGAGCTAGATGTTGATGAAGAGCTTCCAGATGTTGAGGAACTTGATGGGACACTTGTCGAACTAGATGGCGATGAAGAGCTTCCAGATGTTGAGGAACTTGATGGGACACTTGTCGAACTGGAAGATGATGAAGAACTTCCAGATGACGAAACAGAGGTGGAGGGTGTCGAGGAACTAGATGGAACACTACCCGAACTTGATGTCGATGGCGAACTTACAGACGTTGAAGAACTTGATGGAACACTTGCCGAACTAGATGTCGATGAAGAGCTTCCAGATGTTGAGGAAATCGATGGAACACTTGTCGAACTAGATGTCGAAGAAGAGCTTCCAGAGATTGAGGAACTCGATGGGACACTTGTCGAACTGGAGGTCGATGAAGAGGTCCCAGAGGTTGAGGAACTCGATGGGACACTTGTCGAACTGGAAGATGTTAAAGTACTTCCAGATGATGATACAGATGTCGAGGGTGTCGAGGAACTAGATGGAACACTACCCGAACTAGATGTCGATGACGAACTTCCAGACGTTGAAGAACTTGATGGAACATTTGTCGAACTAGATGTCGATGAAGAGCTTCCAGATGTTGAGGAACTGGATGGGACACTTGTCGAACTAGATGTCGATGAAGAGCTTCCAGATGTTGAGGAACTCGACGGGACATTTGTCGAACTAGATGTCGATGAAGAGCTTCCAGATGTTGAGGAACTTGATGGGACACTTGTCGAACTGGAAGATGATGAAGAACTTCCAGATGACGATACAGATGTCGAGGGTGTCGATGAACTAGATGGCACACTACCCGAACTCGATGTCGATGACGAACTGCCAGATGTTGAAGAACTAGATGGAACACTTGTCGAACTAGAGGTCGATGAAGAGCTTCCAGATGTTGACGAACTTGATGGAACACTTGTCGAGCTAGATATTGATGAAGAGCTTCCAGATGTTGAGGAACTTGATGGGACACTTATCGAACTAGATGGCGATGAAGAGCTTCCAGATGTTGAGGAACTTGATGGGACACTTGTCGAACTGGAAGATGATGAAGAACTTCCAGATGACGAAACAGAGGTGGAGGGTGTCGAGGAACTAGATGGAACACTACCCGAACTTGATGTCGATGGCGAACTTACAGACGTTGAAGAACTTGATGGAACACTTGCCAAACTAGATGTCGATGAAGAGCTTCCAGATGTTGAGGAAATCGATGGAACACTTGACGAACTAGATGTCGAAGAAGAGCTTCCAGAGATTGAGGAACTCGATGGGACACTTGTCGAACTGGAGGTCGATGAAGAGGTCCCAGAGGTTGAGGAACTCGATGGGACACTTGTCGAACTGGAAGATGTTGAAGTACTTCCAGATGATGATACAGATGTCGAGGGTGTCGAGGAACTAGATGGAACACTACCCGAACTAGATGTCGATGACGAACTTCCAGACGTTGAAGAACTTGATGGAACATTTGTCGAACTAGATGTCGATGAAGAGCTTCCAGATGTTGAGGAACTGGATGGGACACTTGTCGAACTAGATGTCGATGAAGAGCTTCCAGATGTTGAGGAACTCGACGGGACATTTGTCGAACTAGATGTCGATGGAGAGCTTCCAGATGTTGAGGAACTTGATGGGACACTTGTCGAACTGGAAGATGATGAAGAACTTCCAGATGACGATACAGATGTCGAGGGTGTCGATGAACTAGATGGCACACTACCCGAACTCGATGTCGATGACGAACTTCCAGATGTTGAAGAACTAGATGGAACACTTGTCGAACTAGAGGTCGATGAAGAGCTTCCAGATGTTGACGAACTTGATGGAACACTTGTCGAGCTAGATGTTGATGAAGAGCTTCCAGATGTTGAGGAACTCGATGGGACACTTGTCGAACTAGATGTCGATGAAGAGCTTCCAGATGTTGAGGAACTTGATGGGACACTTGTCGAACTAGATGGCGATGAAGAGCTTCCAGATGTTGAGGAACTTGATGGGACACTTGTCGAACTGGAAGATGATGAAGAACTTCCAGATGACGAAACAGAGGTGGAGGGTGTCGAGGAACTAGATGGAACACTACCCGAACTTGATGTCGATGGCGAACTTACAGACGTTGAAGAACTTGATGGAACACTTGCCGAACTAGATGTCGATGAAGAGCTTCCAGATGTTGAGGAAATCGATGGAACACTTGTCGAACTAGATGTCGAAGAAGAGCTTCCAGAGATTGAGGAACTCGATGGGACACTTGTCGAACTGGAGGTCGATGAAGAGGTCCCAGAGGTTGAGGAACTCGATGGGACACTTGTCGAACTGGAAGATGTTGAAGTACTTCCAGATGATGATACAGATGTCGAGGGTGTCGAGGAACTAGATGGAACACTACCCGAACTAGATGTCGATGACGAACTTCCAGACGTTGAAGAACTTGATGGAACACTTGTCGAACTAGATGTCGATGAAGAGCTTCCAGATGTTGAGGAACTTGATGGGACACTTGTCGAACTGGAAGATGATGAAGAACTTCCAGATGACGATACAGATGTCGAGGGTGTCGATGAACTAGATGGAACACTACCCGAACTCGATGTCGATGACGAACTTCCAGATGTTGAAGAACTAGATGGAACACTTGTCGAACTAGAGGTCGATGAAGAGCTTCCAGACGTTGACGAACTTGGTGGAACACTTGTCGAGCTAGATGTTAATGAAGAGCTTCCAGATGTTGAGGAACTCGATGGGACACTTGTCGAACTAGATTTCGATGAAGAGCTTCCAGATGTTGAGGAACTTGATGGGACACTTGTCGAACTGGAAGATGATGAAGAGCTTCCAGATGACGAAACAGATGTCGAGGGTGTCGAGGAACTAGATGGAACACTACCCGAACTAGATGTCGATGGCGAACTTCCAGACGTTGAAGAACTTGATGGAACACTTGTCGAACTAGATGTCGATGAAGAGCTTCCAGATGTTGAGGAACTGGATGGGACACTTGTCGAACTAGATGTCGATGAAGAGCTTCCAGATGTTGAGGAACTCGACGGGACATTTGTCGAACTAGATGTCGATGAAGAGCTTCCAGATGTTGAGGAACTTGATGGGACACTTGTCGAACTGGAAGATGATGAAGAACTTCCAGATGACGATACAGATGTCGAGGGTGTCGATGAACTAGATGGCACACTACCCGAACTCGATGTCGATGACGAACTTCCAGATGTTGAAGAACTAGATGGAACACTTGTCGAACTAGAGGTCGATGAAGAGCTTCCAGATGTTGACGAACTTGATGGAACACTTGTCGAGCTAGATTTTGATGAAGAGCTTCCAGATGTTGAGGAACTTGATGGGACACTTGTCGAACTAGATGGCGATGAAGAGCTTCCAGATGTTGAGGAACTTGATGGGACACTTGTCGAACTGGAATATGATGAAGAACTTCCAGATGACGAAACAGAGGTGGAGGGTGTCGAGGAACTAGATGGAACACTACCCGAACTTGATGTCGATGGCGAACTTACAGACGTTGAAGAACTTGATGGAACACTTGCCGAACTAGATGTCGAAGAAGAGCTTCCAGAGATTGAGGAACTCGATGGGACACTTGTCGAACTGGAGGTCGATGAAGAGGTCCCAGAGGTTGAGGAACTCGATGGGACACTTGTCGAACTGGAAGATGTTGAAGTACTTCCAGATGATGATACAGATGTCGAGGGTGTCGAGGAACTAGATGGAACACTACCCGAACTAGATGTCGATGACGAACTTCCAGACGTTGAAGAACTTGATGGAACATTTGTCGAACTAGATGTCGATGAAGAGCTTCCAGATGTTGAGGAACTGGATGGGACACTTGTCGAACTAGATGTCGATGAAGAGCTTCCAGATGTTGAGGAACTCGACGGGACATTTGTCGAACTAGATGTCGATGAAGAGCTTCCAGATGTTGAGGAACTTGATGGGACACTTGTCGAACTGGAAGATGATGAAGAACTTCCAGATGACGATACAGATGTCGAGGGTGTCGATGAACTAGATGGCACACTACCCGAACTCGATGTCGATGACGAACTTCCAGATGTTGAAGAACTAGATGGAACACTTGTCGAACTAGAGGTCGATGAAGAGCTTCCAGATGTTGACGAACTTGATGGAACACTTGTCGAGCTAGATATTGATGAAGAGCTTCCAGATGTTGAGGAACTTGATGGGACACTTGTCGAACTAGATGGCGATGAAGAGCTTCCAGATGTTGAGGAACTTGATGGGACACTTGTCGAACTGGAAGATGATGAAGAACTTCCAGATGACGAAACAGAGGTGGAGGGTGTCGAGGAACTAGATGGAACACTACCCGAACTTGATGTCGATGGCGAACTTACAGACGTTGAAGAACTTGATGGAACACTTGCCGAACTAGATGTCGATGAAGAGCTTCTAGATGTTGAGGAAATCGATGGAACACTTGTCGAACTAGATGTCGAAGAAGAGCTTCCAGAGATTGAGGAACTCGATGGGACACTTGTCGAACTGGAGGTCGATGAAGAGGTCCCAGAGGTTGAGGAACTCGATGGGACACTTGTCGAACTGGAAGATGTTGAAGTACTTCCAGATGATGATACAGATGTCGAGGGTGTCGAGGAACTAGATGGAACACTACCCGAACTAGATGTCGATGACGAACTTCCAGACGTTGAAGAACTTGATGGAACATTTGTCGAACTAGATGTCGATGAAGAGCTTCCAGATGTTGAGGAACTGGATGGGACACTTGTCGAACTAGGTGTCGATGAAGAGCTTCCAGATGTTGAGGAACTCGACGGGACATTTGTCGAACTAGATGTCGATGAAGAGCTTCCAGATGTTGAGGAACTTGATGGGACACTTGTCGAACTGGAAGATGATGAAGAACTTCCAGATGACGATACAGATGTCGATGGTGTCGATGAACTAGATGGCACACTACCCGAACTCGATGTCGATGACGAACTTCCAGATGTTGAAGAACTAGATGGAACACTTGTCGAACTAGAGGTCGATGAAGAGCTTCCAGATGTTGACGAACTTGATGGAACACTTGTCGAGCTAGATGTTGATGAAGAGCTTCCAGATGTTGAGGAACTCGATGGGACACTTGTCGAACTAGATGTCGATGAAGAGCTTCCAGGTGTTGAGGAACTTGATGGGACACTTGTCGAACTAGATGGCGATGAAGAGCTTCCAGATGTTGAGGAACTTGATGGGACACTTGTCGAACTGGAAGATGATGAAGAACTTCCAGATGACGAAACAGAGGTGGAGGGTGTCGAGGAACTAGATGGAACACTACCCGAACTTGATGTCGATGGCGAACTTACAGACGTTGAAGAACTTGATGGAACACTTGCCGAACTAGATGTCGATGAAGAGCTTCCAGATGTTGAGGAAATCGATGGAACACTTGTCGAACTAGATGTCGAAGAAGAGCTTCCAGAGTTTGAGGAACTCGATGGGACACTTGTCGAACTGGAGGTCGATGAAGAGGTCCCAGAGGTTGAGGAACTCGATGGGACACTTGTCGAACTGGAAGATGTTGAAGTACTTCCAGATGATGATACAGATGTCGAGGGTGTTGAGGAACTAGATGGAACACTACCCGAACTAGATGTCGATGACGAACTTCCAGACGTTGAAGAACTTGATGGAACACTTGTCGAACTAGATGTCGATGAAGAGCTTCCAGATGTTGAGGAACTTGATGGGACACTTGTCGAACTGGAAGATGATGAAGAACTTCCAGATGACGATACAGATGTCGAGGGTGTCGATGAACTAGATGGAACACTACCCGAACTCGATGTCGATGACGAACTTCCAGATGTTGAAGAACTAGATGGAACACTTGTCGAACTAGAGGTCGATGAAGAGCTTCCAGACGTTGACGAACTTGATGGAACACTTGTCGAGCTAGATGTTGATGAAGAGCTTCCAGATGTTGAGGAACTCGATGGGACACTTGTCGAACTAGATTTCGATGAAGAGCTTCCAGATGTTGAGGAACTTGATGGGACACTTGTCGAGCTGGAAGATGATGAAGAGCTTCCAGATGACGAAACAGATGTCGAGGGTGTCGAGGAACTAGATGGAACACTACCCGAACTAGATGTCGATGGCGAACTTCCAGACGTTGAAGAACTTGATGGAACACTTGTCGAACTAGATGTCGATGAAGAGCTTCCAGATGTTGAGGAACTCGATGGGACACTTGTTGAACTAGATGTCGATGAAGAGCTTCCAGATGTTGAGGAAATCGATGGGACACTTGTCGAACTAGATGTCGATTGAGAGCTTCCCGATGTTGAGGAACTAGATGGAACACTTCCCGAACTAGATGTAGATGAAATTGATGTAGATGTTGCAAGACTTGCATGTGATGAAACACTACCCAATGAAGAAGTAGACGTTGAGGAACTCGATGGAACACTTGTCGAACTGGAAGATGATGAAGAACTTCCAGATGACGAAAGTGATGTCGAGGGTGTCGAGGAACTCGATGGTACACTAATCGAACTCGATGACGAAGAAGAGCTTCCAGAGGTTGAGGAACTCGATGGTACATTTCTCGAACTGGAAGATGATGATGAACTTCTAGATGTCGATGTTGGTGGATAAGTCACAGAAACTGAAATGCGAAATTGACGAAAATGACGTTTTCCAATTGATATGCTTTTTTTCGAAGTGATTATCAACAAATGAATGCCATTTTAATTTAATAGTCGTTACTAATGTGTATAACTTTTAACATTACAAGTGACATAGTAAATTATCTGACTGGTATATGTTGATTATGTAAAACACAAACCTTCCGGATGCACACACACTTGAAGTGTTAGCCCTCCAATGGTTAAAGTGGACTCCTTGCTAAGGTAGACAACTAGTGAAAAGGAATAGACCTCATCCTGTGGTTTGAATGCATCAGGAACGGAGTATACATTAGGTTCCTCTTCTGTAAGCATCTAAACAGATAGACAGAGAATAATGCAGTGATATAATAAAACTAAATATAAATTGTCATATATTGTATAGCCATGTATCGGTTACAGTGACAATGTACAACCATAAATAAACTGTAGTGATAGTGTACAGTGATATATAAGCGTTAATGATGGCGTACTGTCATATATTAATTACATCGATATATAAGTGTTGAAGATATTGTATACAGCCAAGTTGTAATATAAGTTGTAATATTGTGCAGCCATATATAAACTGTAGTGGTTTTATTCAGCGATGTATAAACTGTAGTGATATTGTATACAGCGATGTATAAAGTAAGTTAAGTAACATTGGACAATACTTTATAAGCTGTAGTGAAATTGTACAGCAATATATACCAGTATATTGGTGTTGTCCAGCCATATATAAACTGTAGTGGTATACATGTATAAGCAATATATATAAAAAATATTTGACGGCCATATATTAGCGTTAATGATATTGTATAGTCATATATAAATTACAGTGAAAGTGTGCAGATATGTACAAGCTGTAGTGAAATTGTATAGCCAATTCTAAGTTACAGTGATATTATACAATCATACATAGGTTACAGTGATAGTGTACATCCATTTATAAGCTGTTGTGATATTTCATATCAATATATAAGCTGAAGCGATATTGTACAGCCATATATTAGTTACAGCCATAAATAAGGTGTAGTATAATGTACATTCATATATAAGTTGTAGTGATAGTGTACAGCCATATATAAGCTGTAGTTATATTGTACAGCCATATATAAGCTGTAGTTATATTGAACAGCCATATATAAGTAACAGTGATATTGTACAGCCATATATAAGCTGTAGTTATGTTGGACAATCATATATAGGTTACAGCGATATTGTATAGTCATATATTAGTTACAGTAGTATTGTATAGCCATAAAGAAGCTACAGTCATATTGTACAACCATATATTAGTTACAGTGATATTGTACAGCTATATATAAGCTGTAGTTATATTGTACAGCCATATATAAGTAACAGTGATATTGTACAGCTATATATAAGCTGTAGTAATATTGTACAGCCATATATAAACTGTTGTTATATTGGACACTCAAATATATGTTACAACGAGATAATATATAGCCATGTATCAGCTGTAATGATATTGTGCAACCGTATATAAGAGGTTGTGTTTGTTTTAGATCAGTATAAGAGCTATAGTGATGGTACGCATCAAAATATACATATAAAACAACGTATAAAACATTATTATGTTACGTCGCACGGGTTCCATCCTAGACTTAATGGGATAGCCGCTTAATAATAACACTGAATACTAATGTGACCAAGAAGCATATTCGGGGCGATTTATATAAGCTCTGAGGTTTCGCCGCATGCAAGCCAAGATAAAGTTAAAACGAAATCCTTAGGGCATGAAGTTATCAAGCCTCTTTTAAACAGCCATCCGTGTCACTCTAGCCACGTACCATTATTCCAACTACATCGTCAATCTCGTCTTTTAATCTTAGTTCAACCAAAGTAATTGAGGATTTGCCGTTGTCTACTAAAATATCAACGGTAGCGTCAATCACCGTTGTGTCGGTTGTTACCATAACGAATTCTGCATCCAAAGTTACAATGTTCGTCTTATCTACAAAATATATACATAACTGTAGCTGTAAAGCTATGTTCATCAGTAAATAAAGCCGGATACGGCTTTCCGAATATTGTTTTTTATACTATTATATATAACTTTATGTAAAGATTACATTTATATAATTGTTCTCATTGCCTACCTTACAATAATTTAATATTTATGTTAATGAATTTATTGCGGGTTACAATTATATTGATTAACCTTGATAGAATGTAATACTTGTGCTATTACATTCTGTTGAGAGTGACAATTTTTTTGTCTCACTGTCAACCTTGCTAGAATGTAATATTTATGTTATTACATTCTGTTGCGGGTGACAATTATATTATCTCTTATATTATCTCACTGCCAATCTTGCTAGAATGTAATATTTATGTTATTACATTCTGTTGCGGGTGACATTTATATTATCTCACTGTCAACTTTGCTAGAATGTAACATTTATGTTATGGTATTTTGCTGCGGATGACAGTTATATAACATCACTGGATGTGGAGCGGTTAACATTATCAAGACGTCATTTCCCCCTGGATGGTTAACAATACTTTTCCATGAAATATTACAAACCGTTACCTGTCAGAATAAGAAGACCTAACATTAGTGTTTACGTGAATTTTGTCTGCAATGTATACGTAGTATCACATTATAAATAATACAGTATGTATATTTATACATTTATAATTTCACTTACGAAAATCTAAACGGATTTCTTGTATCAATACAAGACAATTGGATAGAACAAAGAATGAAAACAAGTTTTTGAAACAAAGATGTTGTTTATGCTTGCTTTTATTTTACTTTTCGTGCTTACCAATTGTGTTAAACGGTGTTACGTCGTAGACTCCTTGTTCGCCAAGAGCGTCGTTGGCGTCAACGGTGCTTCCGTTCTGCAGTGTGTACGTTATATCTATGTTCTTCCAATTTTCATTAACGTCTATGATCACGTGCTCGCAGGCTAGACGTTGAAGAAAATGCAAATGTAAGTTGTACATCAAGTTGACTTGCTGTTTATTTGTAATAAAAAATATTTAATTAAACGCCAGAGCTATTAAATTTGGAATACCGTACACCTTATGATCACAAAATGTATACATACAAAGGTGATTATGTACTACAGTTAATATAAATCTAAAAAAATGCAGTTACTTTGTGCGATAAATATTGAATATTTCTGAAAATTTAGTTGTCCTAATACATACACTGAATTAAATATAAGTATTAATTAGGTAAAGTTCTTTTGTATATTCATAATGCATATATGTATTAGTTCATTATTATAATTGTTATTTCATCGATTTAGTGATCCTTAGTGTTGAATGAGGTTATAATTTTTCATTTAACTGTATGATATTTTTATTTATTGTAAAGGATTGTGTATAATTTCACTCTAACTCGACGACATTTTAATAATTAAAATTAATATCAACGTATTTGATATTATTCATCACGTGATTATCAAGCGTTTATTAATAGTGTTTACCTTCCGGTGTTGTTGCTGTCGAGGTCGTCACAACCGTGGAGGTTATTGCTGCAATAATAGGAAATATTAAATGACAAAATGAATATAAGCATATAGATCTACTCAGATATATTGTTTTTATATGTTTTCTACTCTGATGCAATGAGGATTGATCACAGTTCGTAGACATTTTATTTTGTTTTAATCAGGGGTATCGACAATGATCAAATAACCAATGACCTTGAAATGAGTAACACCCGTCTAACCTTAATTCATAATTTCCTCATGTGAATACCATGAAGTCACACCGTTCGTCATTTTGCTCGGTATTTCCCGCGTAACTCCGCTCTCATACGTACTTTCGACTTGACAGAATATCTAAGGGACGTTTATTTACATATCTTAAATTGATGACGTCATACCAGGACTGATGAAAACTGATATAAATATAACGTTATTCGTAACATCCAGGAAAAAACAGCATTAGTTCTCGTTATTAATAGAGGTGATCTGAAATAAAACTTATCCCCTAATCATGTATGTCAAAGAAAAGAATCACTCATTCGTGCTCACTTACAATTTTTAACTCTCAAATGTTAAAAAATAAATCAAATACTCGGCATAGATTCGCTGAATAAATTTTTGCCAAGTCATTTAATAAATTAAATATTAAATGAGAACGTATAAGAGATCCTCATTGAATTGTATATTAATATGTATTCATCAAACGACGTACTTAGCTCAGCGCACACTTCGACAAACATTCCCCCGAGTGTAACTGTGTCGATCTCTTCTAGTTCTATCTTAATCAAGAACCCGTATGTTGGAATAGACACACCTTCGGGGAAAGTGTACGTGTCTGGGTAGGTATCTGGAACTAACTCCTAAAAAGAAATTGATATTTATGTATCATATTTGGTTTCTTAAAGCCGATAATATAAATACAATAAATGGTTGAAGCTCTGTTCGTGTTTTAGACAGTCCATATTGTTATGTGTCGTGCTGCATAAACCATATTGGCAGCGTGCTAAACTTAATGTGTCGCAAGTACCATTAAAGGGACATACGACAATGTTGCAATAGAAGTCAACTCAGGATTATTTACAAAACATCTTCTAATATTCAAAAAAAAATTTTTTTCATATGGAAATTTAAAGTGACACGCGAAACTGTTGAAATTGATTTTTATTCATTTTTACGCATCAAATATTTCCTTACACCTACGTTAGGTATAGCTCCTATAAGAAAGTATTAATGCCCAAGTGTTACTATCTGAATTTTCATATTTATGAAAATTGTAATATTTATATATACATATATTGAGAATCACGTAATGGATAATATATATATATATGAAACTATTTAAGCCATGCTATTTTTTAAAATCTGAGTAATAATTTTTATAAAAATAGAAATTTGATATTTGTCATAGCATGTACTGTAATAAGATATCACTGGTGTTAAAAAACGTGATTTTATCGGATTTTAACTCATGGATGCATTAATGAGCATTTACGACTTCTTTTTGTTTGTTAAAAAACTGAGGGGTTTCACTGCACTATCTTTAAAAGCACCAACCTGGTAAACCCACCAGTTATTGAGCATTTTTATATGCGGATACATTCATGCTACTGAAAATTATTCACAGTGTCTGCCATGATATATTTCTGTTTGTGTATCTGTACGTATATACGTCAGGGGTGTTCCTAGATGGTTTGAGTATTCATTAGGGATATTGAATAATATAATTGCAAATGGGTAGTTATTAGCAACTTTCGCACGGACTGTGAAGTCATTCATATTGCCTTTAATTGTACGGATTTTTTATTTCCTAAAGCAGAAACTCCTTACCAATACCCCCTCCCATCTCTTCGACTTCATTTTTATTGCTTTTTCCGTATTTTAACATAATTTTAATGTGCAACATTCAACTCCGAGTTATACGCCAGGGCGTATAGGAATGTGGCTAGGAACGCCCCTGTGTAACGTGGATACTATATTCAATAATCCAATACCGTCTCTTCTCCTGTTGGCTCCTCCTCTTCGTCTATGAACACAACTACGACTGACACGATGTCAGAGTCGGACTCCACTTGAACCGAAACATCTTCTGTTACTGCACCTTCTTCCACACTTTGGTACACAACCTTAATCACGTGCTCATCGGATTCTTCCGGAGAATCAAACGGTTCTTCGTCCTCAACGTCTGGCTCTCCTAATATATCCACGGCCGGTACTTCTTCACCAGACTTAACAACATACACAATGTCTAATAGTTCGTCGTTTTGCTCTTCGTGAATCATTTTGATCTCGCAAGCTGTATTAGAAAAAAAGGAGTAACTGTCAACCTCTTTCTTTCTGAATAATATGTGCCAAATGTTTGTGTTCAGGTTATATTCAGGTTATATATGACATATCCAGATTTACTGGTGGCGTAAGACCTCAGAATGAACCTGAGAAGAACCATCGTCCTTCCGTAGATAACAGACAAACTCTCACATACTGTTTTTTGAGCGAGCGGGACTCGAACCTACGACCTTAGCGATGAGAGGAAAATGAGCTTGAGACAGCGCCTTGGACGATTCCGTCACGGATGGCACACTAACCACTCCGTCACGGAGAGCACACTAAAACGCAAAACAATATATTAACGTGCGCCTTGAACCACTTCGTCAAGGAGGGCACACTTAAACGCAAAACAATATACTAACGTATATTACGAATCTCGGTTAACTGAATTTTTTTAACTAAAATTTTTCATATTTTTGATAATAACTCTTATGAGATTCAATTAACAGGTTGCGTGGATCCATTTGATATTGTGTACATATATTTTGTATTGCTGTATACATATACTAAATACACGAATTGACAAAAATACATTTTGTATACAAGTCTTTTGACATATTACTGTATCATCAGTGTACACAAAAAAGTCGATTTGTCATGCTTCCCGTATTTCAGCTACCAAAATTAACAATTATGAAATATCAGCATCTGAAACGTTTTAGTTTTTTGGCTTGCTTATAGCGAGCATTAATTCGTATTTGAAAAACAGTTTGCATTTTTGTTTGGAAACATTATTAACGTTAGTTGATATCTTAAGTATTATAAATTCATATCAATAATTGTTGTTGTTGTTGTTTTAATGGGATTAAATGCCACATTCAACACATCACAAGTTAAACATGGCATATCTTATTTTGCTAGTGGAAGAATACATCCGAATGAATCTGAGTAGAACCACTATCCTTCCGCTAGTAGTTGGCCAACTTTCTCATATAAATCTCATATAAATATTTTTTATGCTGAACTGGGCTTGAATCCACGACATTCCCTATGACCACTCGGTCACAAAAGACCCCCATAACAAATGTGCAGAAAGATGCTAGAAATACTCACGTGTGACTTGTGTAGTCGATGTTGGCGTAGAGCTGGCAGTTGTTGAAACTGTTATGAATAAATTGAAAAGCATACGTTAATATCAGTGAGTCATTACTATTTTTCATGTTTTGTTTTTGGAGCGGGAGTGTAATCAACCCATGATATCATATTGATATCAACCTAGAGTAACAATGCTACCTAGTCATCGTTTGGCATTTTCTGTCGTACGTAAAATACCGAAGTGCTTTCGGACTTGCCAAAACTTATAAATAACGACAAGTTGTCAAGATAAAATGACGTCATTTTAAGACGTTATATCATACGATAACTGACGGTCACTAATATGCGCGATATTTTCTCATGCTTTATTGAGGTTATCTGAATAATAATTGGTAAATGTACCAATCATGTGATAAAATGAATCTAACATTCGTGTGCATTTATCAAACCCGTTGCTAAAATAATATGATGCCCAGCACAGCCTCGTATACAATATACTATTATATTATATCCAATAATAAATAAGCACTCCTCTATATATTGCACGTTTACCTGGTTCGAAGCAGCCAATAACAGACACGGAGACGGTTATCTTCCTCTCTGGATTATTTGGGACAATGATTATCACAATGGATGTTACGTCCTCTTTCTGGATGGCAACAACCTCATCGACCGGAACCTATGAGTGTAAACATATATTCATATTATGCACATATGTGTTACATGTATATTGCAATCGGATCACCTCAGCCTTTATGCTACGCAATAAGAGTATTATACGGAGGATACGAAAATACCCGATGTTTCACGATTGACGTATATTGGTGGAATAAGTAAAATAAGTGAAATAGGTTTAAATAAAACATACACCCATATAAACAACATACAGTTATTGATAGACCGATGACAAAGTAAATGATTTATTATTATTATGAATTATACATTTCTGTTGTTTTGCTAAATCGATAAAAATACCCATTTAATATCATTTCGCAATCTAATGTAAATTTACGTTAAAAATTTAACATACTCGTATTAAATGTTTTAAGTCGTGTCAACTGTTCTACACTATAAATTGCCATTTCGCAATAATTGAAAAGCTTGTAAAATGTTTTATATTCTCTACAAAGGCTGATATATTATTGAGTTGTTTTTTTTTGCAATTTTTATGATATAAAAATTCAATATGTTTAAGCATTTGTGTATACAGATTTTAATAACTCCAAAGGTCACTGCGTGTTAACTTAATGAGATGATATGTCAAGTAAAGGTAGCCTTAAGGTTATTGTTATATAGAGATGACATGTCATGTTGGGGAAATATATGGGCGTGTTTAATATGCGCTTAGTAATTAAAAGATTGACCAATGGGAAAGTAGTATAAATGGACCAATGAGAAAATAGAGCACGAGGCTGTTTTGGTAGAGAGGACAGGCAGTGGTAGACATACCTTGGTTTGAATAACACGTAAGTTAGAGATATACCTTGGTTACATTAAGATCTTAGCATGTGAATTAGAACTTATATACAGATATAAACAATTATTGATAACTATATAAACATGTGAACAAAATGAGTTAAAATGATACCACCCTAGTTTGAGTGGCTATTATGCCACAAGGCAAGACGGTAAATCAATTACATATACAGCAGTAAACTGCAATCATGTCACTTCCAGAGACCCTTAATCATATTAGTTTTGATCATATCCGACGCTTGCTTTTCTAAAAGACAAACGTCTTGACAAGTTGTGCAGAGGAAACGTTTGGATTTGGAAGTAAGATCTGATTTGCTTAAACAGACACACCTCTGCAATGGTTATGTTATATTAATATTTAATAAAAATATTTCTTCGGACGGAAGTCATGCTATTTATGTTGTATAAGATCTTAGAAAAAAACATCTAATAATATGAAAATAATATGAATATAGAAATAAACATCCAACCGATACTCTTTTGAAATACTGTAGAAATCTCCGAGGTAGTCCGATTGTTCGAATCAACCAATTAAAAAACGTTAATCGGTTTTCGCGAAACAAAAATGATTTTTATTCTCAGCCGAACTTGTAAAGACGTTTGTCTTTTCGAGAAGCAAGCGTAGCAATAAAAGTTATGATCAAGACTATAATAATATGGAAACAACATGAAATATCCTTTTTCAATGAAACTTACATCGGTGTATGAATCCAGTAGTAACTCATCGCTACCATATACCTCAACACTGACTGTGTCGAATTTCTCGCTTATTGGAAAGCTCACTTGTTCAACAAAGATAGTATCAATTGGAATGACAAATTTGACCTCATTTGTAGCAAGAATTTCGACTGGCTCTTCTGGGGATCCAAGCTCAAGACTGTCGTCTGGTACATTATCGACAATGATCTGAAAAACAGCAATGGATACGTTTACTTAATTATTGTATGTCACGTTTTGTACGAGTACTAAGCTGAAATAGTAATGACAGTATTGCAACTAAAGTATTAATAGTTTAATTTAACATTTAATCACTTGGCATTTTATTTCCTGTGACTATTGTTGCATTATTAATTTTCATTATCAGTATATGTTTCATTCCAAATGTGTAAGTAGTGTGAAAAATGCCGCATTTGACGTGATTTTGTAGAGGAAGCAGGTGCCATATTGCTTGTGGTAGTCATAAAATATTGTTACTATTGTTGATCCTGGTGTTAATTGTTTCTATTGCTCTATTATATATATTAACAGCACTTTTAATGATGGATTGACGCCATGTTCAACTCATTGCAGGTTATGTTTGTCATCTAGGTTTATATTGCTTTATGATAACGACCTCATGCTGAACCTCTGCTGTAAAAATACCATTCTTCATGTGTTGTACAACTACCGTTGTTCAACAAGTAGTTGGCAAACAACAGTAGTAAATGTAGTAAAACGCATAAAAATGCATCAGTTTATAAACAAACTCTTACCTCGACATTTTCTAAATCGACCTGCCTGCTGTCGCCCATTCCTTCTACCATATTACAAACTGTTGTTGTTTTAACAGTCGTTGTGGTTGGAGGTGTTGTTGTTCTTGGTGTAGTACCTGTCACTGCAACATAAAGTATTTGTTTTAAGTTGAATGTACTTCGGGCTAAAACATGCATGATGCATTATTTCTGAATTACTGCCACGTTTTACAGAAACTGTTATTTATTGAAACAGAATAATTTTTTAGCATAAAGATACATATTTTAATTCCATATAAAGGGTTACTGTGTTCTTAAAACGGATATAAAATCCTAACGTTTTTTTCAACAAAAGCAGTGAAACAATACAAAGTATACTACTAGCCTATACCCTTATTTAATATGTCATTTTCTTGAAATTTGGACTCGAAAACGAAGATAAATACATGATTGTCTGTTTATGTCATATGCAACTTTGAAAACGCTAATTAATAGACTGACAAAGATATTAAAAATACAAAAGTGTCGGGTCTGCTGTTTACTTCAGTATACAAATAACGTTTGACTTGGCAATCAAATTTAGAGTTAAAATATCTAAATGTTTGGTGAATGCTATTATAAATGGCTATCGGCTTCAAAAAAAAACCTCAAACAGGGAACGCTGCTGACGAAGGAAGTATGAATAACGTGGTTGTTCTATTGTTCTAGTAGGTTACAGTGACGATATATTTTACTATATTGTTTAAAAAAATAATAACGAACAGTTATATAATACATTCATGGTTCCATTTGGTGGCAGTTGTATTAAATATAATAGTTTGGTGATATACTGAACGGAACAGCGAACCCGCCACTTTCGTATTTCCAATATCAAAAATATTGAGTAGCATTTTCAAATGTGTTTACGACATTAGCAGACAGTATGACTTTGTATTGAATTTACATTACCTAAATGTAGAATCTTTCTAAGTGAAGTCCAAATTTCAAGGATATTTCTTTTTGAGAAAATACACATATATGTCAGGTACATAAAATGTCAGTTGACGGGTTAGCTATTCCGTTCAGTTTATTATAATTATGGTGTCAATAAAATCTTTCATTACTATTGTAAGGATTATTGCCCATTAAAAATTGGATTGTAGTTTATAAACTAACACGTGGCACGATCCTACAGTAATACTTTTCAAAAAAAACAAATTCGTGTAATAATCACACCTGATGCCGTATACAAATTTTAATAGCGCCACTGCATATTTTGACGAAAACATTGGAAATACAAAAGGGATGTTCCGTTCAGTACATAATTTATATATGTACCTTAAAAAAGAAACAAGTGATGCTACATGTGTATAAGTAGATTTATTATCACATCGACAGACACAACTAAACATTTTACCTCCCGCTTCAAAGCAAACTTTAAGCTCATATTCGCTGACAGTTATCGACGCTTCTTCAGATAGCTTAACTATCAGTTCAAACCGATCCATATCCATCACTTCCGCACTGCTTGCAAATTTGAATCCATTTTCCTTGTCAGGATTTGAAACGAGTTCCTAGAAAAAATATAACCATACATATATATAATTGGTTTTAGATTCAAATCAATAAAAAGTCAATGACGATGTGTACATTATTATATGCCAACTGACAAACAGAGTATTGCAGGACTCACACCACTGTTATCACCTTTGATTACTCCAAACCTACAGATGAAAGAGGTAGAAATAGTTCTCTTTTTCTTCTTTTTACAAGGCTTTGTTTAGTATTTGAAATAGAAATCAACACTGAAAGTATTTTGATGATACCGGATTTCTAAGCAATTCTGTGTCATTTTAAAATTGTTGGTTCGAGCCGCATCGTGGGCAAACAGATGACATATTATTACTTTGGAAAGGTATCACAAAATCAATGAATTAAAAAAAGGTCAAGGTACCATTTTTTTTTCTTTTTAACTGCAGACCTTGAACCAATGAAGAAATGCACCCAGACACATGCTGCATTTCTTTTCACTGTGTTTTGGACATAAATATTACAATTTAGCCCTATGGGAAATGTAATAATGGTGTGAGACGTGTATAACATTAACATTCAACAATTTGAGGGTCTCAACAACACTTCGATATCTGTGACGTAAAAGTTAATATACTTTCAATCAAACCTTAAGATGGTATTTTATGTATGTTTTGTGTAAGCATGTTGCTATAGTATTTTTATTCATTTATTATTTATTCGTTATGCTTACCACACCATCCCCAATGTCTAGACCTTCCTCGTCAATTGGTTGTACCACTACTTTGACGTCCACTGTCTCGTCATCAGCAGCAACTACAAGCTCCACCGCAAACACTTGGGGTGGTTCAACAAAATTTTTGAAGGAAGTAATGAAGATGTATTTCTTCTTTGGTTCCTCATCAGGCGTGAACGACAATATGACTGGGGTGAGTTCTGGTGACAGTAGACTTGTGTTTGCGTTCACCAAACCGTCATTGTTGTCGTCATATAATACGTCGAGATGGCCATTAAAAGAATCGGCGTTGACATCTTCGTATTGACACACTAGATATGATATGACGAGAATGATTGTCAAACTGTATTTGATGAAGTTGTTCAAATCTTAACAAGCTTAATACCATTAATTATTAATTGCTAGATTCGCAATCTTTTTTTTTTCTTAAAAAGGGAGAGTGGGTGATGATTTTATTTATGTTTTTTATTTATCTATTTTTCATTTATTTATGTTTTTATGGAAATAAAAAGGGTCGGGGCGGCATGAAATTTAGGAAGCGAGCGAGGGCGATAATCAAGTAATTAATTTATCATGGTCTAACCTAGAATAACTTAATACTTTTCACTAAAATAAAAATATTGACATTCCTCAAAAGCCTTTAGTACAGATATATCTATGTAAAAACATATAATCGAAAATATATTGAAATATAGCTATATGATATATCGAAATAGTAGAAATAGAGTGTAACCAAATTCATATACAGTCAAACCTGTCTTAAGCAGCCAATCAGGGGAAGGAGTAAAAGTGGCCATATAAAACATGTTGTTGCTTAATAAAGGTTAAATTGCTCTGAAAGCATAGAATTTGATAATAGCAAATGAGGCTGCTTAAGACAAATGACTGCTTAATAGAGATGACCGCTTACTGTAACAAAGTCAGGAATCCAACATGAATTTATAAGAATCATTTGGATTTCTGTAGCAAGAATAGGTTTGATTTCTGTAACAATGCAGATTTATAAGGAAAAAATGAAAAATAAAAAGCTTGCATAAAAAAATGCAGAGTACACAACAATTTGTACCGTCGCCCACTTATCCTATTTAGCAAACAACTCATTAGTCACGGACAGGCGTATTCGCATACATCGCTCCGCTATAGCAATTAACTAAAACAAGAATCTGTCACAACTAATGGTGGACATGCGGACGCGTGATACACTTAGCTAACAATAGACGTAGGATATGGGCACGGCTGGCAATTAACAAGCAATAAGCAATTAATCAAGGTTGTTTTATTGCAAAAATGACTTGACAGCCGTGCGAGGCTAACGGTATATAAACGACCAAATTTACTAACACGAGGAGTCGGTTTTCGAGATACTTTGAACTACGTCAAAATTTGACGGAACTAAATTAAAACTGCGGGCACTTAATTAAAACTGCGCTCCGTGAACTTTTATGTTAAGAAATAAGAACTTGTGATTACTTATAGATCTGAAACAACTTTAGGAATTGTAATGGTGATAACTTTGGAAACTAAACTTATAGTACTTTAGAAATTGTACTTGTGGTAACTTAGATTTAGATGAACTTGTAATATACATTTATAATCTCAACTAAAGTGTGAGCTTATGTTTAAACCCTCATTACGCTACATTACACCGGTTTGACTGTATTGATAGAAGTGTAGGTGCTTAAATACATAACATGTTGTTAGGACGTACACTTAAAGATATTGCAAGAACTGTAATTGAACGCCATTGTGATCATATGACACTTATGTTAATAAATAAACTCAAAATGAACCATTTGAAAGTGAGTTTTAGTGGGTAAAAACATAACAAACGTATGCAAGTTACTTGCATTAAGACGGCGGTTCAGCTCAGATCCATTCAGCGGTATTCATTCATCCAGTGAGGAAACCGATTGCCGTATATAGCATTGTATATGCGTATTGTCCTTACCTTCCTACATAATCTTTCTTTTGTTATTCTTCCGCGAATTATTGCAAGAATAGCGTATGTATGTGTTACTGACTTTATATTCAATTATCATTAATTTGTATTAAATATGTCAGAAATGGCCGATTTGCTCATGAAATGTAATACTTGTATCAAATTTAAGATTTATACTTTTTTCGTCAATACATTTCTTTTCCCATCAAATGGCTAGGTAAACAGAGCCTGATCATATCAATGAAAACATGCCAGTGTATTTAATTTTAGTATGATGTGTACAACACAACTCTCTAATGATTTATTTCATACAAACAGTATTGCACAGTAAGTGTAGACAAGTTTTAATACGTACCCGTAACGACAGATGGGGTGGTGAAGGTCGGACTGACTGTGGTACCTATACATCAATATAAATATTTATTAAATTACACCCTAGTTCATAAATTTGTATCGTGTATTTAGTCTTCTTTTGGGTAACTTAATTCAGTTTCTGGTTCTTTAAGACAAAGAACATAATCATACGAAATGGTTAATAGTACTTCTTATTATAAATGTTTCATTTATCAATTCACGTTAAAATAAAAATCATTTTCAATAATATATATATAAATATGCTTTACATTTATTACCATGAATGTGACACAGCCTATATCCGAGTGCTGAATATAACAATATTGCTCTACACAAAGCAGCACAGGTTCAAATTCATGCCCCGGTATTGTAAGACTTAATTGTGGACCGAGAATCAAAACAGTGTTTGAAGTGGCCGGCGTGAATATATTTAACTTCCCAAAAAATCATAAAAGTAGTTGTTGCGAAGGATACACATATATTTAGACTGCGTTTTATCTTAAATCAGTTTTCTGGTCAACTTTTAGAGAATCGGTCTATGCGTTACTGCGCATCCTCAAACATTATATTTGTTTATATAAGAAACATCCTGTACATATATTTTTTTTCTCCAGTTTTTGACGTTAATAAACAATTTATCGGAGATATTTTGTCAATTTCATTTTAATACTCATGTCATTACAATCGGTGCATGAAGACATAACGCTCATAAAAAAACTCTTTTTGAGAGGCGAAAAATCAAGAATACGCCAAATACTGTAATCCAATATCAAGATACATATATAAGTTACGGATCGCTCCTTTCGATGATTTTAATTTATAGAAGCCATTTTGTTATATAAGACAATAAGGTTGTTTGTAAAGCAATTTATTTAATAAAACACAAAAAATGCCACTTACGACAAGACTTCTCATCCGAGCAATCTACACAGTCACACACATTGTTACAAAGTTCGTGGTCATCCACACACCCATAACCGTTCGTACATGAGAATTCTTCCTCAGTACATACCTTCGTTGTAGACCCTGAAATGGTTTACACATTGTAATGATAAAATAGGAAGGCTTTCATTTTTCTTTGCATTGTTTGTGGAGTATATTTTATAAGAGTATTCGTTAAAAGAAAAACTAGTACTGTGACTGTTATTAATGTTATATACAACATCATTTATGCTAACTCAAAACTGTGTTTTGAACATTCTATTGTGAGCCACAGCGAATGAATCCGAAGCTTCCAAAGGATCCAGAACTAATAAATCTCACTTAAGAATTACCTCCCTTACATGACGGTAGCAAAATGCTTACGCCCAAGAAATTAGAGCAATGTAAAGCGGTTGGGCAATTTTGCTGTTAAAAATGCATAAAATGTCATATTTCTTTGTGCATATAGGAACATTAGAATATTTTCATGGTTTCTGCCAAGTCTGGATGACATTGCGAACTGTTTGATGAAGCTATAACAGTTTAAAGATGCGTAGTGATACACTGCAACTAATAGTCAGAATTGTCAAAAATTAAGGGGTGCCATCAAAGCATCGAAATTGTGAAAAAGCAACTTGGTCAACTACATGATTTTTTCTCCAGAAGTGCATGTCTCTCTATGTAGAACAGTACAAAATTAATTGTTGTGTGAGGCGTAATAGCAACCAATATACAGCGATTCAACGTACACTACTCCATTTCCTTATGTGTTAGGTAAAATAGTGTTGTGCTGAACTCTCGATTCAGAAACGTAACTCTTCAATATTGGAGGTCAAGAATGTTATGGTTCATTTCATGGAATATCGAAACACGAAACCCGATCGTCAAACTGACCTCAGTCTAAAGCTTAGGATTCTATGCAAGTTCAGGAAGACCAAAAGTATGATATATTTAAAAGTAGATATTGAATATAGAACAATCACGGTAACACTTACCTGTGGACGTGGAATACGAACTGGTGGGTTTCAAAGTCGTTACAGTTGCTGAAAGAGACGAAAACATGTTTCTAGATAATATGTGTTTAAATGTAATAACACTTAATATACGTATTAACAACTTAATGTAAAATACAATAGAATATTTTTACATATTGAACAAAATAAGTGCCGATACAAAATGTTTCTTTTAGACGAGTTCGATGGGTAACATATGTTGCTCCTCTTGATTAACTAGGTTGATGTTTAAATACGTTCTACAAAGAGCTTATGATATACTGAATATCTAGTGATATATTTAACTATTGTATTTGGATGAAAAGGGATATGTTTAACAAATATATATGTATGGTATCTGTACACTAGCAACATTTCATATACTATCTAATTCAGGGACGTTATTGAATAGATATGGCACCCAGTGTTATCGGCTGAGAAAGAAATTTCAACGAATCTGAGAATAAAGACACCGTCTTTCTGCAAATAACGTTCTCAGTTGGTATTTTGTAACGCAATTCTCTACCCCAAGCGGCAAGCAAAAATACTCTTACTCACAATGCCATAAATCCCTCTACCACTGAGGATTCACTTATGTATAATACAACTGCTAGCAGGAACAGGATATGGCGTACGCCCTCATAACTCCTAACACGACCAAATATATATTACGACCCCTAAGTTGACTCTAAAACTGCATACGCTCTCTATAAAAAAATCGATTTCAAACCCGCGTATAGAATATTTGCCATCAAACTACCCACTCATTCAAAATGAATTCCTTAATCCTATACTGGCGACTAGTCTCTAGTGAATACTTTTATATGCATCCAGTGAAGGTTAACTTGTTTTTTCTAAATTCGGTTGTATGGTAGCATGTTTAATGTAACTTACTCATGCATTCCAACTCGTCGGAGCCATCAATACATTCTACTATATCGTCACACCGGTGAGCACATTCTGGGAAATTGCGGCAAACAAAGTCATAGTCCTCTTCACATACAATCTGTTAGGCATTTCAGACAATGATGTTAACATGTTAAAACTGTTGTTTATTAAATATAACTCACTTATTTATTTAACATATATTGTGTGTTTTTTAAGGATAAGATTAACTCCGATCGAAGTCTCTCTGAGTACAAAGCATATGCGGATAAAGTGTATCGCCCACGGCAACTATAAACTGCTGTAACGGAGGATCGAACCTACAACCCTCCGATCAAGGTTCCGATGCTCTACCACTCGACCATGCGCTCTGCGTTGAAATAGATATCAGCTATAGGTCAGATATATTCATGATAAAATATGAAATAATGATTTCTATAATGTATTCCCATAAATTACTGTAAAGCCTTTTTATGATACACATATGTTTTCACCTTTTGAGGTGAGTTTGGTTTAACGTCACTTTCAACGCAAGAAATAAATGTCCCTATTCATATTTGTTAGCGGAAGAAAAACCCCAATTGAATAGGGAGTAGAACCACTGTCCTCACGCAAGAAACGGGGCACTTTTCTAACGTTCTAGTTTGGGACAGAAATGGGTTCGAACCCACAACATAAGCTGTGAAAGGTTCGTGGTTATTAGTCGACACCGCCTAAGTTGACTCAGCTCCGGAGGACCCAATGATTTTGCGACAAAGAGGATACTTTCAAGAGACGAAAGATCAAGAAATGCGTCCGAACTTTCTAGACGCTTGTTTTTCTCAAATATAAACATCTACAAGATCATGATATACTAACCGGTGTGGTGGGTGTCGACGACATAGTTGTAAAAGAACTCGATGCAGAGTACGTTGTGGATTCTGGAAGAAAATACAATTAAAGCATGTATACATGTACATGTATATATAATATACGTTATAGATTAAAATAGAACAATAGAACACAGTCTCTAATGGCAATGACAAATGAAACGGGTGGAAGTTAAAGTAGGATAGAATACTTTTATTTGTATATCTAATCAATGTTGAATTAAAGTTATGTCATAGCAACTAGATTATTACTATATCTCTTCGAAAGCGATGCCGGTAGATATTAGATATACTAATTTCCCCACACACGCTATTTTTTAAAAATATATTCTAAATAAATATGCTGATTTTCCAAATTATGTAACAATAACACGATAATTTTCTATGCATACCTAGTTCTTGGCACGTCTTTGCTTCGATAATGAGCCTGCTGATTTGGGGTTTTCTTGTGTCAGAATATGGCACAATTCCAGTGATAGTAAACTCTGTGACCTCCACCCCATATGGTTCGACCTTGACATCTACCTTAGTAATCTGGCTCGGAGTATCAATGACCTGTAAAAATGGAATTTATAAAATACAGTACCTTGTAATTGGCCATATGCTTTTTCGCCTTTGAACGGTCAGTATAAACTGGAGAATTTGGGTATAATTTTGGAAACTCTTCCTTAAGTAACTTTTGTCATAAAATATAATAGTATGTCTTTCTACAAGTTTTAAAGATAACAAAAGGCAAACACCTACCTCAACAGATGCATCAGTATCGTCTATCGTCAGTACTAAACTATTCATATACTGCACGTATATTTCCAGATTCTCAATCACAACTGGTGTAGTAAATGTAACGGTCATCTGGTTTGCCACACCGTCAACAGGAAACTTGATAGGTGACGTGCTGGCGCTGGTAGCAGTTGGGTTCAATACACGGAATGCATCTTCGACTGCTGGGGATGTTACTATGGTCAGTAATTCTTGTGCATTGTCCTGATCCAGTGTTTCTGGCTTGCAATCTGATGAACGAGTTTTAACATTGTATGCGGAATTTGATATAGTCGTACAAATATAACGAGCAATAGAAACGGACAAATGTAATTCCTGCTAGTTAAACTATATAGGAAACATGGAAGTATATTGTGATTTTATTCTAGTTTGATATGAAATTGCAATTATAAAAGGTAAGTATTTTGTAAAAAAACAATAAAAAAGTGACATAGTATAAACAAATAATATCGACATAATCGTGTTTGGCATTTTTATGTTTGTGTGTGTATTTGTTTGTTTGTCGGGTGATAAACGTATTTACTGGAACGGGGCATTATAAAGTGCTGACGAAATGTTTCAAGGAACTGTGTTTTCTTGCATACATCTATAACGTCAACTAGTTTATCATACTCATTTTCAACCATGGTCCATTTTTCGATATATTTTATCAGTAATCTAAATATGCTTTATAACACATGCAAAACAACTCACATGGTGTCGATACCGTCGTGGCTGATTCAGTTGTACTTTCAGCTGCAATAAGAAATGTCACCAAAGTGAATGGCAAACTATCATCATAGTGATTACAAGATTATTAATAAACATAAAAATGAAAATAACTATTTTATGTTTGGTTTTGTAATATAACTTTTTATTCACTTTAACCCTAAATTCGATGCTGTTTGCTTTTCATATACAATCGACATAACTGGTTCAATTTATTAAATTAATATGTAGTTTTGGATTACTAATTTCAACCTTCGCAAAATTTCCGAGACATTGAGATATGCTGCAGCTTTATATAAAACTATTTTACTCGAATTTTACTTTTAGTTTTTATAAAAAAGGCGGAATTTAAAACATATTTTTTAAATTAAATACTGAGTCTTCAAATCTTGAAACTATGAACTTTTTTTTTATAAAAAAAATATGGAATATACGAATTCCATTTGGTTGAATAATAAGGATAAACACCGACTTGTGCATCTACTAGAATTAAGAAGTTTGTCAAAAACACTGATTGGTTGATATCTTTTGAAGATACCATATGAAAATAACAACTCAAGAAATTAATATATAACATCAAGCTTAATATAGTAGTAAAATATTTGAAGACTTACAGAAAGTTGTCGTGGTAGATGTTTCTGAAACAAAAATACATACGTTACATGGCATGTTCTTCATAATTAAGAGATGTCAATACATACATTTAAGAAAATGTCAGATAAATTATATACCATATTTTTGTCCCGTAACGAAACAATTATATATCTACAGAATGCAAATAACACACTATGTTTATAGTCTTATTTCGTTTCTATTTTGAAAAGGAACGTAACGGTGATACATTCTCCCTAGCGTTAATGACTAAAGGTGAAACGGTATAAAGTATTTACGCACTATTATGTTTGAAAGGCGGAAATTGATTCCCAAATGAGATACGTTTCTCTGATATTGGAATACGGACGTAGCATATACACAGCCCAATACGTGCGTTCATAGATTAGAATAAAACATCTCCCAAGGGAATCATTTTCACATATATAAAAAATAATTGTAAACATTAAATATATATTATATACCATGTGGTGGATTACACATACATTCTTCGATTCGATGTCTTATTTGTTTATATTCATAATTTCTTTATTCATCCGTAAAGTATTGTGTAGTTCTAGGACTTCACAGAAAACATCATACACAACACTAGCATCCGATCAATTCAATTTCATTGCGTCGAGGAGTAAATTTTAATCGATAATTTTACTATGAATCTTAACATATTTTACAAAATCTTCAATTATTTTATCTACATTTATTGTGTGTTTATTTAAGCTTTGAATTTGCTTTTATTTGCTGTTGCTTCTATAAACCTTACCAGTGGGCTTATACTTTGTTCATATATTTTTTCTGCAAATATTTATCAAATATGTTGATAATTTCGTGTGATATCTATAGAAAAGGAAAGTTATTCCTATAGAATTCAATAGCTCTATACGGAAACACCAAATATGAGAAGATTGTGTTCCTTGTATATTTGAATAAATCATCTAATATTACGATATATAACGAAGCAAGTTCATTTCTTCGAAAAATACACACACAATTATGTGTTTATATATTACCTGTCGGACTAACACATGCTTTAACATAGAAGTCAACTATAACAGCAGGTTTAGATAAATCATCATCGTTGACGTAAACTTTGAAAGTGTTGTTAAATTCGCCATGAGGGAATTCAACCTCTGCCAAACCAACTTCCGAAACTGGTACCTAAAATAAATAATAAAGTATTAAACAAATGTTTTATATGCATGCTGCATTATTTGTTCTTAGTCCCAAAACCGGCATCTTTCAATTCAGGTTAATACCTTATGTAAAATAATGGAAAACTTTGCCTGCCCAACAGTGCGTTTCCCAAATGCGATATGGTTCACCTTCGCTAAAGCAATTGACCAATCAGTGTGTTGCTATGTCTCTGATATGAAACAGACCATATCGGGTAAAGTTATATCCTTTTGTACAATCTAAATTCGTTCTTAAGTAATGTTTTTATAGTAAATATTGATATATATGGCAATTTAAAATAGTGTATATCCATTGACGACTAAATGAAAAAAATAAAATAAGAACTTCACGTTTATGTAATCTTCGTGAATTGTAAATTCTTACTACAATATCGTCGATTCCATCAACAGAAAGTGTGATACTTTCAGGGTAGGGTTTCTTAAACTCAATGTCAAATTCAAAGAGTTCAACCGAATCTGTTATTTCGAGGGTTATCTCAAAAGTTCCATCTTCTGGAATTCTAACTGTTTCTCCTTCTATCATGGCATCGGCTATCTCTGGAGGATTCGTGGTTATCTCTGCAGGTACATTTGCTTGTAGGCTTATATCAGATATGATCATATCCTCTTCGTCATCAGATGGTGTAAATTCAACTTTCAGAATGTCGTCAACACTCATTGTTTCAGTCAGAATGATTGGAATCACGGATTTTCCGTCATCTGTGATGGGCTCCTGTTAATATAGTGTCATATAGAACCACTTTCTTGTTTAGAGAGCATATTTTAAGCAAATGATTTTTTTTCTATTATAAATAAACATATTTGGAACAATATAATACATTATATATTATTTCAGTTCCATATCAGTTAAACACTTCTTTATTATTTCTTGGAAATAACTTATATTCTATATTATATAATGTTTCAAGGTTTAGAGAAAACCACTAATGTTACATTTGATCAAACGAATATATTTATAGTTAAGGAAATCTAATTTGTTGCTAAATATCTATTTATACTGTTTTTATAATGCAGAAACGTAGCTGACTCTCTCTCTCTCTCTTATTAAAAGTATGGTTTGCTATGAAATATACTTTGAATTATACATAATACCGATCGCTTGACATATAGTGTATATGATTAGCACAAAAATTGTTTTCATTACAAAAAATATTTTGACTGAAACATGGGTTCTGAACATTATTTTCGATTCGAGTGTAACTTATTAGAACAAGTATGGGTGAAGAACTTTAAAGTGCACACATGAAACTTTTAAGTGCACTAAAGCAGAGCAGAATTAATAATCAAATTCAGATGTATTTCGTTGGGGATTTTCCAACATTAAAAATATATACTATCACGTTAAATCAATATCTAATTTATTACCTTGACATGTAGCTTTTTGCGAGATATATAGAAAATAAACACATAATTATTTGTCAACTAAGACCCGTGGTTTGTGTAAAGAAAACTTTTTGAATGGGGTTTAACGGCATTTTCGATACATTACAGGTTTTGTATGACATGGTCAGTTTTAGTGGTGGAGGAAGACCTCAGAATGAATCTGAGTAGATCCATCGTCCTGCCGTTAGTAAGTTGCAAACTTTCTCACCTAATTTTTTTAAGCGAGTGAGACTTAAACCTACGACATTAGTTACGAGAGGTAAGTGATCTTGAGATGGAGCCTTTGACCACTCGGCCACGGAGGACATTCAGCTCAATAACATCAACTCAATCGTTATGCTACTCGTTTAAGAAATACTTAATTAATTGCATACCATCAACAAAGGAACTTGTTGTCCATCAATAGTAGCTACAATAGTAACTTCATCCACGTTTTCTGTCGTGACAGACAAAAACACAATTTCATGACCAACCGGTTCAGTCACAGTTATTTTTACAAAACGTGCGTCTTCTGGCTCGACAACATAAGAACTGCCTTGTTCTGTTGCTGTGTATGCGTCACTCGGTTCCGTTGATTTAATATCCACACTTTCTCCATTTGTATCAATGATGTCAATATCAGAGACTGTCACTTGCTCACCAACAGGGTTTTCTACAGGAATAACTGTAATTGTTACTTCGTCAACATTCGTATCTTTTGGAAGGTTAACAACAACCTCGCCTTCTAGATTAGGTTTCTGCAAAGGATGTACATTATAAGTTATGTATTTCCCATTGTTTTCTTTTTCAGAAATACAAATGGTTAGCGCATGATAAAGATGAATACACTTACACATTATCACCACATTCATAAAACACAATGTTCACATAAATAAAAACATGAATTGCGGATAATATGTTAATAACAGCATATCTAAGAACTTATGTCTAATAAGGTAAAACATTTTATAGTAGTCATCGTAGACAATGCTAAAATTGTTGTAACAAGTCAAAAGTGACATTAACAAAACATATTTGGAGTGCGTATTCTAGTGGCAGAGCATAGGACTTTAGATCGCGGGTTCAATTCACCGTCACGTCACGGCAATGTTTTGTGTTCTTGAGCAAAGCACTTTAACCTCATATATTCATAGTACTACTTTTACCTAAGAATACATCATGCGTGATTTACCTATGCTGTAAGAACTGTTTCACAATCGATGAAAAATATATGTTTAAATTGGTAAGAACAATTACCTCTTCTATTTCTGTTCCGTCAGGTAGTGTTACAATAACTGAGTCTACGTGATACGTTTCCAGAATTACTTCGTCGAGTGGTTCAATATCATTGAACGTCAATGTGATGTTTGTAGAACTTTCAGGTGAGACTACCAATGTGCTGCCTTCTTCCGTTCCAATTTCAGCGCGAGAGGGTTTAATAGTGAAATTTAGTTGCTCTCTAGCGTTGTCAAACATGCCTATGGTACATCCTGCACATAGATATAAAAATAATTAATAAACATGAAATAATGATTGATAAAATATTAAATACCTAAAAAGCATATAAATGCGAGGGTCATTAAATAAACAGCGACATTGGCTAACTAACTAAACAGTAATCAAAGCTTATTTATAACACCTTTGTGGTCATAATTTGTATTTACATTTCTGAACACAGCATATAAATGCAAGGGCCGTTCAATGAAGGGTGACATTGGCTCACTATCTCAGGAAGTGGTCAAATCTTGTTTATAACCTTTGTGATCATAATATATATTTACATTTCTGATCACAGTATATATATGCGAGGGCTATTCAATAAATAGTGACATTGGCTCACTAACTTAAAAAGTAGTCAAAGCTTATTTATAATCTTTATGATCATAATTGATTGATATATACCTTTCTGAATACAGCGTTAAACAACCGTAGTCTTTTGTCATTTATATAAATATATTGGGAAAGAAACTAACTATGTATTGTTTCATTTCTTGACAAAGGTAAGTGTGTTTGTTTGCAAGTAAGAGTCTGATTCTAATTTAAAACTTTGAACTAAGATTTATAAAACAGAGCCACAAAAATAGAATAGACCAATTTAATTTAAACGTGCTTAAAAAGTTAACTTCTTCGTAACTTATACACTTATTTTAAATGGTCATTGGTATCCTAGTGCGTTTATTCTCATTACAAAATGTATTTTGGTAGGATGATCTCGTGATAGGTTACAATTAAACAATTAATAAAAAGTTACACTGATTGTTAAAAAGGCGATCCTCGCAAATCTGGCAACTTTAATAAGCCCGTTGATTTGTTTGTAGCGGTTCATGAAAGACAGATGTTGCTTTGTTTGAATGGTCTTTAACGCCATTTTCAATAGAATTGTGGTTATATATGGAATGGCCAGTAATTATTGGTTGTATAGGACCTGAGAATAGTCACCGTCTTTCCACAAGTAACTGGTTAACTTTCTCAGATAAAGGTTTTGGAGCGAGCGGAAATCGAACCTAGGACCTTAGCGGTAAGAGGTAAGTGATCTTGAGACGATCCCGCAGACCACTCGGCCACGGAGGACCCCCAAAAAGCTGACAACTATTTTTTTGTTTTTGAAGTATTATATGAAAATGTCACCGATATTGATCACACTTACTCTTCGGTGTGGAAATTGTTGACAATGGTGTTGTTACTGTTGAGCTCGACACTGAAATAAAATCGTACCATGAATAAGAAAAATGAAATTTCCCGAAACATTTAAATGAAATGCCCGAAAGGAGTTTATGGAACCGGCTACAATATTTTATTGTAACATAAATAAATTAAACGATTTTTTAACATTAACCATTTAAAGTTGCACTTTAGTTCAGAAAAAATAGTAATATTTTATGTTTTATTATTATTCAATTTATGCTTCATATTTATCATTTAGAGCAAATAGATTTTTCAGCATATCAAAGTATGTGCATCGGTAGAAACACAAACATTAAAATAAATAAATCACTGTCCTTCAGAAAGTAACCGACATACTTTCTCAGATTTAGACTTTGAACCGAGCTTGACTGAAATCAACGATCTCATCGGTAAGCATTCAACGATTTAAACACTGAGAATTATACCTAGTGGCCATCAAGCATTTGAAAGTAAACAAACTTTGTTTTTGAAAAAGTCACGTAAAAACGTTTTAGAAAATTATAGTATTTACAAGCAGTAAGTTGTGAATTTCAGATACATATAATATCATGATGCCGTTTATATTTTTATATTATATATTTAAAACGAAAAATGGTATTTGTTAATCGTGTTATTCTATAATACTTTAAAAATGAATTAAATTAACTAATATTTCTCTGATAACAATATTTCACTAGTGTTTAGAGTGAAAACAAACCATCGTGAAATCCAACATTATTCTCTGAAACCTCAAATAGTGTTTATGGCGTTGCAATGACGTCGGAAAAAAATATTCGAATAACATCGATAAGAAACGCGATGCCCAAATAAGCAAAAGACGTCCATCCGATTTCATGGCGACAAATGTCACTTATTTTCAAATTTTGAAAAGGCCAAGCCAATGATGAATTTACATATGAGAAAAACTGATAATTTTTCTAAATCATTCCCATGTAAAACTAACCGAGAACAAATGAAACATAGCCTTTGTTACACTATGGGTTGCCACATTGCTTTATTTGAACAAACTTGAAACCAATACGCATAAGAACCATTTAAACCGATATAAAATGTCAACATACATGACACTAGAATGAAACATGTTATTAATGGAATAACAAAAATATATTTAACGCCTTTTAAAACGCATGTTTTTTTTTTGATAATTGAACCTATTTTCTCCTAGATCTGCTTTCATTTATATGTCGACCGCAATGAATTGTTATGTTTTGTTTTTAAAGTGGTGAAATTGTGAGAACACAATTGAAAACATGGTAAGGTTTTGTTTTAATATATCATGCATCTCATATATAAATTTGATACAATACTCATACTTGCGTTTTTAAAGCGTTAAATATATTTTGTATATACTTCCGTATCACAACTTGACATACCTTCTTCACATGCTTTGAAGTATACATTAGATATAACTGAATCCACACCAGACATTGCCACATAACTAATAACAATGACATCAGTGTCCTGTCTTGGGGAAATCTTGAAATTGAGTCTGGTCTCCTCTGGTTGGAGTCCAAATTTCTCCTGTAATGCAATCATAAAGTTAGAAGATATACATGAACATGTGTATCCAACAGGAGACGTATTATACGACGGACAAAGCGCACCAATATAAATATAAAACAATGCAATTGTAAAATCAAGATACTAAATCTGAAGAGTTCAACCATAACATTGATGAGTTTGTTCTCTTTTCTTGAAAACTGGGTCTGACGCAACAGTTAATGGATGCGTCCACCACGTCAGCACAGTCCATCTAAGACAAACCGACGTATGATATACATTGATATGTTAAACGGACCCATTAGAAGTATAGAACGTAATCTAACAAAAAAGAAAACAGAGTTGTATATAGTATGCTCATAACGTATAACTATTTAAGTATGGAACGAAAGTTATGCCCTCTAGCATAGCTTCAGCAGTATTATTTTTTGGCATCAAGTGGAATTTGTCTCAATTATCCCAAAGACACAAAATATAACATCATACCTTTGAATAAGCATCATCTAGGGCCACTTCAACTGAGGACATTCCTTTCACAGTGACGACCACTTCTACAATATCACTAGGCTTGGTAAAATTGAAGATGATCTCTCCCTCTGTTTCACGATTCGCTACAACATATCCTGGTTTGCCAATTAGAGCAGATTCACCATCACTTGGCTTTATATTGTCAATGAGCAGATTTCCGAGTTGTTCATTCAACATCACTTCTTCACACATTGAGGCTGTTGATAAGTTCATAAAACATATAAAATACTATAGAACACTTTAAAATCGCGTGAATTTAATTCAGCGAGTATGCTCTGATTTACCCTATTTTATCTGTTTGCGAAATGTTGAATTCACGACGTTCGACGTTCTTTGAATTCGCGATGGTTGAAACTCGCGTAAATAGCGAAAGTTCTCGCCAACAATAAAAGTGTCATGCAGTCTATGTCCAGTGGGAAATGTACCATGCAAGGAATAGAGGCCGTAGAGAAAGTAGATGTAAGATTAAAATGACTTGCGTAACAAAAGCATGCATCGAAGACCGCGATTATTTTTATGTTCTTGCATGATGAGTTAAGATAAGCAGTTTACCGTGATAAGATTATAAGAATTTTATATGGGTTGGAGGTTGATCGTGACAGAATTTTTTATCTGAACCGAATAAGCTATGTAAGAATGTTTTTCTTGCATACCAAACACACTGACTATTTATTTTGATTTAAATAACACCATGATGGCTTTTAAAACGTCAAATGGTGGGGGTGAAAAATTCGACCCCGGTAAAATACGCGGAAATCCTTGTCCGGTATACAAGAAACTACTTTCTAACAATATTCTTTTCTCTTTTTCTTTTGGTTCAGATAGAATTAGTAAAATGTAAAAAACCTTTTGGAGGTAAATCGACTAAGCCTCGTCCTCCCAAAAACATTTATTCATCCCGGAAGATTTTATTTGAACTTCAAATCATGTCAATTTCTTACAATATCAACCAATATATTTATTGTGATGGTGACAATGGTACATACGGTTAAAATTTCATTGAATCTAACTGATAAAAAACTGAACCAAAACTCTTTAATATTAAAAAGTACTCACGTGTTGTCATGACTGTGGTGGTCATTTCTTCTGTTTGTGGCAAAAGAAAAGTCAATTAAAAACATAATTAAACATATATAAAAAAAAAAAAAACATTGTATGTCAAAAAACACTCCAAATTAAACATGTTCCTCACAATGTAAATTAAAAAGAAAACATATGATTAATCATTTTAGTTCTAATTAAATCTACAAATGAAAAAGAAAGAACCGCATATAGGTAAATTGTGTATGTCATCGATGTATTAATACGGACTGATATATCAAACTACCACCAATGGCAAATGATGGAGCCAAAAATCATAGTTATGCTTTCAAGCGCTACTGAAATGGCAAAATATTAGCTGTGTGTATCACAACATTTCTTAAAAGAGAAGAATAACGTTTTGATTCTGACAATAATGCTGTTTATTATAAAACTGGCAAAAAGGTTAAACAAAAACTCATTGTAAATCGATAGTAACTATAATAAATCGAATCTAAGGAAATACATGCCTTCTTCATGTGAACAAATAATTAGTGCACCATCTCGTAGTACAGGTTTCTTGTCATCTATTGCATAGACTTTGAGCTCGAACATATACCCATATGTTCCCTCGTCAAAGAATATCTGGACCTTGTCTCCATTTGTAAAGTCTTTTACGGTCTGAATAATGAAAAGAGAAAGCGTCGTACAGGATTTGTAACCTTCAAATGACATAGCGAAACACACTAAATCAAAAGTACCAATAAATAGACAAATAACAATATTTTAGAAAGGGTTGAAACGACATGTAAACACATGGTAGGTAATATATGGCATATCTACTTTTATTGGCGGAGGAAGATCTTAAAATGAATCGGAGACAATGTCAATCGCGCAGTTAACTGACAAAAATAATGTCTTGGACCGATTGATAAACGGTCAGTAGCCAGTCACTAGGAGGTTTAGTTTAACTAAAAATATCAAAAACACATCAGAACTGACACCATTCCCTGCACATCGATCATTTTTATCTTTTGCGACTTTCTGTACTTTTATGGAAAGAGTGAGCTCAAAAGATGTTAAAATATATAAAAATACTTTACCGATAAATCATTGCGTGACGCAATTTATTATTTTATGAAAACAGATCGCGAGTTCTACGTTACATGGACATAATACAATTTATTTTTATAATGGGGTTTAACACAATTTCCAACACAGTTCAGTTTATATATGGCACATCCAGTTTTTTAAATGAATCTCATTGGAACCACCGTCCTTCCACAAGAAACTGGCAAACTTACAAAAGTTTTTGGAGCGAGCGGAACTCAAACCTACGACCTTAGCGGTGTGAGGTAAGTGAACTTGATACGGTTAGACCACTCGACCACGGAGGACCCTTCATAATACAAAATACGCTGGATAGAATCTCTATATGCTTCCTTATCACTATATAAATATGAAGTTTTAGTGCTTATATGATGACAGTCCTCTTTAACAATGTGATAAAGATAATTAAAACCACCAGTTACCTTTTCTATTTTCTCCTGTGCTGGAGTAGTGACAATACCAACTACTTTGCGAACCTTATCTTCAACGTCATCAATTGTGAGCATGAATTCAACAATTTCATCAACCCCTTCTCTTGAAACAAACGTGATGGAAATATCTTCCCCTTTCCCTACACTGTATTCGCCGTTACCTGTTAACATGTCTGCACCGTCTTCCGGTATGATGGCTGAGAAATCCTCAACAGTGTCAAGCTTATCGTGGAAACACGTTACATCTGTAAATGGTAGAACATTGTAAAGTCACAATATTGTTTGGGGCGATGTATTTTCGGGCTCTTTTATTGTTTTTATATATTAATACGAGTTGCATGTGCCTTTTTAAAACTGTATGTCATTTGCATTTAAAGCATTTAATTATTGTTCCTAGGCTTTGCCAGTCGGTTAACCGATATTGGATATACATTATATCTGCAAGTCACCATTTCCCCACATTTTTAGAGGTGGGAGTTTCAAGACCCTAAAACAATGTATTGCCAATCATAAAAGAGATAATGGCTGGACAAAGGTTCGAATTGACGGCCATGAATCTTACACTTCCTTATATAACATGTAAAATTCTTTTTTTTTCGCATATTTATTCATTGTTTCACAAAACATTTGTCCATCAAAGGTTTGCATTTTAATTTACCCGCCAAAGGCATCTTTTTGCCAAATACTATTCGGACGCTTTTGAAAAATAAAGTAGTTTTATTTGCCACTGAAAGACTTTATCATTTTCTGTTCTGTGATACAATTGTAAAGAAAGGTCATTTAACGTATCCAGGATCACCGACCCCGGGTATCGTGTGTTAGATCCCTCGCCACGGTTTTGTACAATGTCCTCGAGCAAGAAAATATATCCGTATATACTTATTTCGGATCTTCTCAGGAAAACTTCCAGCGAGAGTTGTAATAAATTTGACAATCGAAGTAAATTTAATAAGTTTAACAGTTAACTACATTTGACTCGAAATCTTAATGAAATTGTTTTTGTTTAAGATTAAACTCATCTAAGGAAGGATCGTAACTAATGTTGTAAGGACTTATGACCCAACCATTTTGTATATTATGGCAATAAAATATGTTTGGACTGTTCTTATTTATTGAACATCGATTTACGGGCGATAAAGGGCGATAAGCAGAAAGCAGATGTAAGGTGATCGTTGGTTTAAGTTGGGATACACAATATCACAGATATGTAATTAAGTCACTGACAAATCTTACATACTTTCAAAACATGCTTTAATATCCAGTTTAAACTTTGTTGGTTTTGTCGGGTTGGCTGATATCACAACAACCTTTACTCGATCTGTATACTCGTTATCAAAAATTACGTGAGAGGTTGGAGTTCCCATCTGTGAAATATAGAAGCATTAGATAGTTTTACCAATTAACCAATCCAAATAGCTACTCTGATCGGAGTACATCTTAGTAATTAATTTGGTGTTATAACAATGAAGACTACCCTATTATATTTTCTTGTTTTAGAAAAATATAATAAGTTAAACCAGACACCAGAGGCGATAACAACAAGACAAATGCTATACGTTTTTAAGACAACAGATTCTGTGCGTTCAGTTTGTAAAACATTTTCTTTTAAGACAAAGGTTAAGAAGAAAATAATAATTTTAAATGTATTGTTGAATTTATTGCAAAATTACATAATACACTAAAATAATTTCAATAAACAATTATTTTCGAATTCACTCAAGTATTCTCGTTTTTTGCAAAGATATTAACAACAGCAAATTGCATATGAAAATTGTCATCTACACCTTTACTACATACATGTCTTTATACATAGACATGCCGTAACCCAACTATTCATATATTATTTGTATGTAAATATATCCCCTAGTTCTTAAATTATATGTATATGAAAGAATATATATACTATGTGATTTATACCAAATTGAATGGCATTGCCTCGGTTGTTTCATATAGTATACGTAACTATACTAGTATAAGAGAATTAATATGTATTTTATACCCATTTCATTGCCTAACCTTTTTCATATATTCTTTGCATATGAAAAGCGTATTAAACTTGTATTTCATACAAACTCTATTGCCTCACCTGTGAAATTGTTTCCATGACACCATTTTCGTCGAACGTTTGTACGTAGTACGTTACGAAGGCAACGTTTTCGGTTTCATTCAGGTGCATTATACCGACTGTCATTGCCACATCGATTATTGTTACTTCTAGTAGGGCACCATTAAATTTTAGCGGATCGCCCTCTTCCGGACGGATACTTCCGCCTAACACATTTCCGTCCATGACAATGTTTTCGTCCGGAATGATTTCGTCAAAGAGAAGACCTCTGACCTTTACACAGACTACAGGCGTAGTTACTTGTACTGCTGCAAGAGCAATTCAATTCAATTTTAATTCCAATATCTTTATTAGGCAACAGCAGTACAAAAGTTCTATCTTCTTAACCACTAAATCGTTATTAATGTATGCATTTGTATACATACTTTGATGATTATCACAAATAGACAAGTAAATATATATATATATATATATATGGGAGAGATAATAAATTAATTATTAAAAATTAATTAATACACCCAAACAATACTGAATTCTTTAAATTTATTTTAAAAAACCCGAGCGCTTTCGGAATATATATTATTCCTTCTTCAGGGGATGAAAATGAAAATATGAATGATGATAATGTTATGATGTCAAACGATTACGATGATAAAAACATGGAAGTGTGAAAAAATCACAATAAAAATTAATAAAATTGAAAGGATCTTGTTAGGTGTATTTCTATTCTCCTTTATATAAATATATATATATTAATAGATAACAGATAATTCAATATATTTTGTAAACGTGGTTCTAAAAAAAAAAGAAAATATAATAAATATAATATATATGTATACGCAGTACAACATGGGACATACATATATAACCATACACACGGGGGAAACGTTACTATGTTCCTGTGAAAATATTTGAGTAAAAATGTAGATGAATAAGCAGTACAACGGAAGATATATTACTACACAAGAGGCTTTATATGCGGGCAGGTTTTATAAATTATTTCTATACAAAATCAGATAAACTATAAATTTTCAAAGACACCACTGCATTGCTCTGTTATAGTTTTGCTTGCTACTAGATTATTGATAATTCATTCAACTGGCAAAACGATATTTTCCAAAATGTGTTTGTGATCAAAAGTTAAACACCAACTGCCCAACTGCTCAACGGGCTTGTGGTAGGAGCTTTTCACTCTAAATTTTAAACAAATACACATGGCCGAGTAATTGTGTATTTTAAAACACTGTACCATAAATCACATGTTAAGAAACCAGCTGTAGTACATTAGCCGCTCCAACGGAGAGCTCTCCGTACGAGCAATTTTTTTTTTAACACTTTAATCATATTATGTCTAACCAGTGACTTAATAACTGAGGATAGGTCACTGGTCTTAAAATAAAAAGAAAAGAGGAAAAACTATTTCAATATAGTAAGATATAACCATTTTACCTTCATTGGAACATTATTTTAGACAGATGCTAAACTTCAGTTACAATATTGGTATATAACACTTACTTGTGGTCGAAACAGGTGTAGTAGCTGAAATATAAAATACAAAGTCACGATTTATATAAATCATCTTTGGTCGCAAGTATATGTACTGTAGAACTTCGATGGCTCGAACCCGACTGTACTGGATAAAATAGTTCGACTTAAGGGTTGTTCAAGCCAGGTATTGTTCAGCATCATACCATACATGTGAATGTATATATATCGAAATAGAATTCGGCCAGGATCAGATAAGTGGTTCGAGCTATATGTAGTGTTCGAGCCATCGTAGTTCGAGTCAACGAAGCTTTACTGTATTTAGGTATTACATATAATAGGCAATTTAACGGATATTTGTAGTAAACAATTTGTTATTGCCAATTAAATTTAAATTTGTAGCAAATACAACTGAATGTACCGAATGTCTAACAGCCTGGACCCGGGCAAGAATAGCTTTCGGGAGGTAAATGTGTATACATGTAATATAAAGGTATCTCATAAGCTCATTGTGGCTTGCTCTCTCAATAGGGGTGTCACTGTAATAACCAATAAACAATAAACAAACACTTATTTTACAACTAATATCATGATATTTTAAACAAATAAACAAATAGTTGTTGATAAAATTTCTGAATATGGTGGAAGGTGTAAATAACATTGTATCAAGGTTGTGTAGGTACATGGATTGACAGACTTGTGCATGTTTTAGTTGTATTGATAATGTCTAGATTTGATATCTTACAATATTTTAATGTTTGTGAGTATCTTACCTATGTGTATATAGTGTGTGTCTGTGCCATATTTGTTTAATTGTTCTTTGTAAATGACAATAGGCAATTATGTATTGTCGTTATGCCGATAAAACTGAAACTGATAAAAATGTATATTGGCATACGCACTTGTTGAGGGTGGGGCACAACCTTCCTCGTCCGATCCATCGTTACAGTCCTGGGTCCCGTCGCAGTAAATACTTGTAGAGTTGTTGATCTGGATACATTCACCGTCATCACAAGAATGGCCATCACAACCTTTATCAAGTTATAAAACAATAAGACACGTGATAAAAAAATACATTGCGTTCCTTATTTAAATGGGGTTTAACGCCATTTTCAATACTGTATAGTTATACTAGGAAACTGGTTTTGATTGGTGGGAGAGACAGAGTCTGTAGAACGAACGAACCCAGCTCGGGTCTGTTGAATAACAGCACATTTGAGCACGTTGATTGGTCAGTTGCTTTAAGTAAAGTTTGAATGACGTCATAGAATTTCCTGCTTTTTTTTCATTAGGGGTTACTAGACTAGTAGATATAATGTTCTTTACCACATGCTTGTAAACGCAAGTCCGGGTAAAACAACCGCCGTTCCTCTCCTTTGTAAATAACATAGTGTAACACATAAGTTTGGCTTGAACACACCATCTAACCGGTGAGAGGTAAGTGATCTTGAGACATCTATGGTGTACGATCAGGGTCAAATGGCATATTCTATATTCATGTAAATGTACTATGTTCTATGTTGTTGTACATATGATGAGAAGTAAATAAATAAATAAATATATAAACGACTATGTTACAATACGTTTATTAAATGCATGTTTTGATCAGATCCGATTCAGGTGTGGTCATATTGAAAGATAAAGTATGTGTCCGCAAAGGTCAACATTAAAGACAACTTACCTCCGCAATCTTCCTCGTCGGACCCGTCATCACAGTCCATTATACCATCACATTCCTTGTGAGGGTTTATACATTGGCACGAATTATTGGTATGGCACGTGTACTGTTCTTCGCACGTACAGACTGCAACAAATCAGTATAGTTACATTTTATGATTCTGTAACAGTCTATGACCGTCTTTCCAAGATACTTCTCGTCCTGTTACACTTGTTGTAAATCAAAATCCATGTCTTATATAAAGACACTTGGTTAAGTTATATTAATTTGTTTTATTTTCAATTGAAAAGAAAGTTCAGATGTTACAAGTGTACGAACTGCGTCCGTTTTCAGAATAGAACCACTTCTGAGTGCTGATTTGAGAGGCCATCAGGTTTGGATCCCACAACCTTTGGCAAAAGCGGCCAACACTCTATTCATTGCAATACAACCTCGCTTAGAATCTATGTTTTTATTGATGATCTGAACTAGTATAGCCAAAACTGTTTGTAATTATTTTACGGCGTCTTAATATGCTATACTTATATACATGCATGTATATAGAGAATAGAGGCAATTGAACATTCTGCTCGTAAAAATTTTCTACTCAAAGCGAGAGTGTCAACAAAACCAATAACATTGCGACTATTAAAGCATTTATTTATGTAATAACATACATTTGTATTACACAAATTGCCGAGTATTCGTGGCAATGATTAAAAGCCCAATAGTATTTTATAATGCCAATACATTCATTTATGTTGATAACTGTCAAGGTGTCTTAGCCTCACGTGATAACGTTGATAATATCAGACACTACCATAGTATATGTTATGCTTGCTTTATTTATACAGCAATGTAATTATATGAGAAATAAAGACAATCATAAAAATTCACGGTCAAATATTATCAACTTTGAACTCTTCATTACACTATAATTGAGTAATTCATGGTAAATATAATACACTGTTAGAAGAATGTCATATATACAGAGATATTATATATAATGTTTGTCTTTCTATCAATACAGGCTTATAGAAACAACCCATAAAGCAGTAGGCAATGGATCGCAACTGATGTTGAAAGCACTTGTGGCCCAACCAGTTTTCATGTTTAAAAAACATGTGATTATACTACTTACAGCAATTTATTTCGTCAGAACCGTCACCACAGTCATCGTGTCCGTCACACACTTGGTAGTTAGGGCCGCAGGCGTGGTTACCGCACGTGTAATGACGTATACTTGGACACGGGGTTATTGTTGCTGTAAAAGAAAGTGCATGTTACCTAACGGATTGAACAAAAACATAGTAATTATATTTTTAAACTCCAGAAAAAAGACATATCAAACTACCAATCTTAAACTTGTTATAAAAATGTGACTAACGAAATCAGGGGCGTAGCTAGCCTAAACATTATGTGCAGATTCAAACTAGTAGGGCACTTCCCTTAATTTGTTTTGTGTATAATTGCTCTGGTTTTGACAAATATTTGAGACATAATCATAATTTGAAATTTTTTTATTTAATTTTTCAATAGGTTCAAATATGATTGATTGATTGATTGATTGAATATTTAGCGTCATTTTATGCCATCGAGGGTTAACAGACGATCACTCAACCTAACCACTGTTTCCTGGGACCCTGAATGGTTAACCAGTACTTGAGCACACCCCATCTCTGCAAGTAACTGATATCTTTCCCACTTGAATCAGCAGTGAAAGACGAATAATAATGAGACACAATGTCGTATATCAATCATCACTGAGACTGTGGTCGATCGGGGATTCTAACTCACGAATCCTAGATTGATAGTCAGACGTGCTACCGACTGAGCTAATCGGACCCTGCAGAGACTACGAACGGTTGGATAATTTCGAGGACATAAAATTAGCAGCTGAGGTATCTGTAAATACATGTATGCTACTTAGATTTGACTCAGAAACTACAGTAAGTCTTACTTGGAAACGTGCAGTTGTACTCGTCAGATCCGTCGTCAAAGCCGCAATCGTTGTGGTGGTCACAAACCCACTCATCAGAGATACACATTCCGGACATGCACATAAACTCGTGGTCGGAACAATTCATCCCTCCTGTTTGTGTCAAGTACGGTACAATGTGTTAATAATGACATAAACAACAATGCGTTCAAAAGTCTCCAATTCTTACCACATGAAAAGCCATTTACATGAAATTATTAGCACTTTTTATAACACTTATGTATGTCACGTTTGTTTGAATTTGAGAGCTAGATCTTTTAGAAATCTGTTTTTTTCCCTTATAAACCGCCTTAATTCGATCGATTTAATCTATGTTTTAATTATGTTTAATCATAGATTACCGCAAGTGTGCAACAATGATGCATTTTAAACATTAACCAGAGTTATGCCCCTTTCAATATCAAAAACAAACTTTACGTATTGGAGTATTTAGAATTCATATTCGTGTCATGGATGAGTAAAAAGGTCAAATATTAGAGTTAAGTGAAAAGTTATCTAAATTGACGATTGTCATTTTAACGTACATGTAGCACATGATTGGTCAGTTGCTTCAGGGAAAGTCTGAATGACTCACAGCTTAGTAAGCGTTTAAATGCTAGGAATTGTGGGACAGGCATAGAATTTCGTGCTTTTCATTGGGTGTTTATAGACCATATTCGGAAGATATCAGGTTCAGGGATAGACTTATACATACCACAATGTAATTCATCGGAATTATCGGTCCCGTCCTCGGAACAGTCAACAAATCCATCACACAACATATGTAGGGACAGACATATACCGCTTGTGTTGCACAAGTACTCATTCGACAAACAGTAACCTGTAATGATATGAGAACAAGCCAAATGTTAGAGTATAGTAACACTACTATTAAAAAAGACAGTATGTGAATTGTCAAAAAACTAATGGCGCTTGATCAAAATTAAAAGTTGCAGTATGTAAATTGTCAATAAACTAACGGTGCTTGATTGATTTAAAAGTTGCAGTATGTGAATTGTCAATAAACTAACGGCGCTTGATCAATTTAAAAGTTGCAGTATGTGAATTGTCAATAAACTAACGGCGCTTGATCAATTTTATAAGTTGCAGTATGAGAATTGTCAATAAACTAACGGTGCTTGATCAATTTAAAAGTTGCAGTATGTGAATTGTCAATAAACTAATGGTTTTATTGTTTTTATCAACTTCGTAGTTGTTTAACAGGTTTAATGGAGGGTAATTAAATACTAACGAACACGTCGGTTGTACAAAGAGCAGAAGTATATCTGCATCAAATTTCAAGAAAGTCAATTTACGGTTTACACACATTTATGTAAGCTTCAGGTTCCACATATATGTAAGCTACATGTATACACATATATGTAAGCTATATGTATACACATATATGTAAGTTACATGTATACACATATATGTAAGCTATATGTATACATATATACGTAAGCTATATGTATACACATATACGTAAGCTACATGTTTCCACATATATGTAAGCTACATTTATACACATATATGTAAGCTACATGTATACACATATATGTAAGCTACATGTATACACATATATGTAAGCTACATGTATACACATATCATACTTTAATCAAAACTTTGATATTAAAATAGAGGAAAGACGAAAACAACGTTTTAAATACTTTAATCTGGTTAATACATACCGCAGTCCATCTCGTCCGATCCGTCGACACAATCTGGAATGCCATCGCAGACCGACGAATTGGCAATGCAAGTGTACATGTTTCCACACGTGAACTGGTCCTCCGTGCATTCCGGACAGTCCATATACGTACAGTTGAACACACCCTCAAAGCATGAACTGAAATAGTAGATGAACCCATTTTAGCAGTGATAATTATCTTTGATGAACAGACTTAATAAAACCGAATATGTTTCTTTATCTTAAATGTAAAATCGGTACGTTGTTTCCCTAAATGGTGGTACGCTGAACATTTAATATAGAAAGGACTTATATAGAAGAAGGATATGAAACTTGCCCATCTTTCTACTAACTGTTGATACCATAGCATACGAAGAATTAATACTTTGACAAATTTCACAGACAACTGATTTCATTTACATAAAATGTAAGGTGTATGTGTAAATTTCAAGTGCTCTTCTTTTTTGTTACAGTATACACATTTCTTCAACAATTTTAAAAACGTTTGCTGGGAATGGTCTCGTTTTGTTCTATTGTGCAATGAAAGGAGTTTTACTTGTATTTATGAGGTTAATTGAAGTAAGGATATTTAAAAACGAGATTTCACGAGATTTTGCGTGAATAAGCGGGCATTCATAACACATCTCTATATAATTCCTCAGGCTTGAATATATCAACTATATCAGCAACTGATACATAATAAAGAGCGGTTAAACTGGAGGAAGAAAGGGCTCATTATCCCAAAAAATAAAACACATTTATAGACATATTGACTATATGACATACCATTGTATTTCTTTAATATTTCTTTACAGATTCAATAGAAAAGCATTTACCAATTTGCACATCCGTCATTGAATACTGTACCGGAAACCAATTCTTCGCCATTATAATAGCATGGACATTCAGAAGCGTCAACACAGGAACCATCTGCATATTATAATAATTGACACATAACTATAGCAAGTAAATATAAAGTAAGGAAAGTTCTGAGACTTTATATCTCCGCATTTCAACACATTCCTATCACTGGTAGTCCCAATAACGTACTTTAAGTTATCTTTATCATATTAATATAAACATTTATCTCTTTTCTCCTTACATACCATTTAATGAAATCCATCTATTTATATAGCAGAGCAACACGAGAGCAATAATATTGCACTTACCGTACATGTATGTGCCTACTGGACAGAAACAGCCTTCAGCACATTCAGTTTCCAGACAGTATGGTGCCGGTGGCTCCAGAATGTCGTGACAGGTCTGGGGACACGGGGATCCACAAGGTGTGTATACAGCGCCGTTCTCACACTGAATGGCTGCAACAAAATGTAACGGTTTGATCATCTAGCAAACTTATATTAAATCACTATACAAACTATTTATTTTTATTACAATTGCTGTTTTAATCATATAACTTTAGGCTCTAGCCAGTACCTTCATGTGCATTGACACTGTTTTATTTTTGATTTCTAAATTAAACACGTGTTTATAACTGAAATCGTAAATCTACTTCAGGAGGGCCATTTATTGGCTACTGTATGGATTTGGTATACTATTCCTGTTATAACCTATGTTATGACCAATATGAAATTGATCAAAATAATAAAGATAATTCAATGATTATTGAGGATTAATAATGCTGATATATTGCTTATAAAGAGAGCTTAAACATTGATTGTTTTCTTTGTACTTACGGCACCTATGTTGTTCCCTCCATCTGGTCGGGTGTCCCAACATAGTACATGCATCAGCAAAGGCAGCTATAGCGGTACACAAACATTCACAATCTCCACCGGAGTCGCAGCTGATTGACAAAAAGACAAACAGTCACATGGTCAGAACAAAGTGTAACTTTTTGACACATACTATCTAGCAAAATGGTATGCAGGCATTTTTAATACATATCTAAATCGGATGCACGAATACATGTGGGAAGTTGGTTTCTTTGAAATGAATCCAAAGGGAGAGGTCTGCAAACAATCGCAGGTAATTTAAAGGTGGTATACCAGGGGAAATTTGTATTAATGTTAAAAGAATCTAATTATCATTCAGTAACAAAAACGAATTATTTGAAATTTCAAATCCGCCAAAACTCGACAAGACAAAAACAACATTCCATTTTATCGGAGGGGTCACCGCGATTATAAATATGAAAAAAGATCTATCACGAATCGACATCGTTATTCCGACGTTCTCTAAGACGAATGTGTAACCAATATGGCAACTAATTAAAGTCACGCGACTCTTTTGATACGTCATGAAATGAAATGGAAATTTAAGTGGACAAATTAGGTAAAGAGAGTATTTGAATATCGTACAACATTAAATAACCTACATTTATAAATTCACACACACATACCTGCATGCGTCAAACAAGCAGTTGTCATAAAAGCTGTCCTTTTGTGACTCAGGCATCACGTTGAGGCAATCGGCGAAAGTTCCATTCATGTTCTTGATCACAAAGCAAGAGTCCTGTGCCCATAATTTTCGGTGGCTCAATCCAGCGCTCTGTAAACAGGGATATCTAACCATCAACAAATACCTTGTCTACAAATATCTTGTCAACAAATACCTTGTCAACAAATATCTTATCAACAAATAATGGTGATGGACATCACGATACATACATTATATGTCAAATGAAATGTTACCTAGATTTTGTTTTATTTGCCTGATACAGTATTCATGAATATGCAAAAATAATCTAGCTGGCGCTAAATAAATAACATGGAATGTATTTCCAAACGTGCATACCAACTTTTAATGCACTGGGGCGGTTTCAATAAACGTCCAAAGTTGAGATTTTCCTCAACTAAAACAATGTCAATGTCTCTATATGATTACTAAGTATACATTAAATATTCAAATATTAATAAAGGATGAAATTTAAAATGATAAATGTAAATGATGTTTAGCCTTTAAGAAATTAAAGTTGAGGAAAATCTCAAACAGAGATAAAAATGCGGCCAGTCATTTACTTTAAATTTCCAACATACAAAAACATTTGATGATACGTACAGTCAACACTGTCTTACGCATCCACTCAAGGGAAATAGCAAATATGACCGCTTTAAATATATGGCTGTTTAATACAGGCTGATTAAAATTATAAAATTGTAGAAAGAAAATGTGACTGTTTAAGACAACTGGTTGCTTTATAAACCACCAAAAAATCTGGTTATTCAACATGTCTTATAAAAAGATGGCAAAATGAATAAAATAAATAAATTAGCAAAGTTTAACACAAATTAAGGTTTATCCGTACATCACATCCACTGGTCATTGAAGAATCACTAGTGTCCGCACATGAAGTCTTTGTCTTCCATGACGAAGCAAACTCTGAAATAAAAGACATGCACATACTTATTATTGTTATTTAACGCTATCCATTATATATGTGACTTTGTTAATTTAGTTATTATCAACATCGCTTATAAACTCTGATTTTAGAACACGCTCTGTCGACGTGTGCGCACGAATGTATCCTCAATCTAACTGTAGCGTGTGTGAAAATTTATACTTATTTATTTTTAAAACAAATTTCTTACAAGTTCAGCAAAATCACGTTCGAAGTATTCCTGTTTTTTTTGCAACAAGTACAAAGTTTATGCGGATAACATGATTGCCTAAGAACAAAGCGTATGACCCAGGCTGGGTTTGGCTTGACGTCATGCTCATTGGTCATGGCTCTGATGCTCAAGCACTTCAACACGCTTTTCACACGACAGAGCAATATATCAGCTCTCACAAGGAAGCTGCAGTGCATGTACCTGAAACACTTGTCGTGATGCCGCCAGCATTCAACCGGAAGTCGTTGGTGAGATCGCCATCGAAGTCTCCACACAGACCCATAGTATTCTTCTCATGTATCTGCTTCACGTGGACAAACACTCGGGTACCTTAAATACAAAACGGAAATGATTGGACGTATTTTAAACAAAATTGAACAAACACATATTTTTGATTGAACCTGAAAATATTACCCTCATCATCTTTTGATAAATGCAATCGAGATCGGTCTTTAGTCGGACAAAGTTCCCTGCCTGCTAATGCATAGCACTCACATAGGTTTACTAAACGGCTCGTGTTCAATTTCTACTGCAGCAACTGCCCAATCAGCGTGCTCGTTTGTCTCTGCTATGTAACGGTGGGGGGGGGGGGGGGGGGGGGGCCGAGGTGGAGGGGGTTATATATAACTTACCAAGATCGTACTGGACAGTTAGGCCAGCATCAATGGCGTTCACAAACACAAAGAATCCTCCGGACATGGTTACTATGATTTTGCCATCTGCAGATCTGTAACAAAACAATATCGTGTCATCACAGTTCACTGTAATTTACACTCACTAGTACACAAGTATGGCCTATTTTCTTATATTATTTATTACGCTTAAAGTCAAAACTAGCCAATATTTTCGTGTGTCCATATTTGTTTTGTAGGCAACTTTTACAACATGAAATATTACATTGTAAACACGGAAATTGATAGAATATTTGAATTTATTTTAAAAGTAAATGTACTTATATTCTTTAGTTTAACAAAAATATAAATAAAATTTCAATTTTAACATTACTAAATAAAATTTTACTATATATGTTTACTTAATATTGGTTTTATTTGAATTGCATTTAACGTTGCAATCCTGTATGCGTGTTTATTCATTTGACAGTAAAATATTAACACTTGGAACGAATTGGTAAATATATGAAAAAGACTGTTTGCTAAAAATACTAAAGTCTATATATAAGCGCCTAGTTCTGATGAAGAAAATATCTTTATAATAATATTGTGTCTATATAGTATATATATTTCATGGTTCAATGTTACCCGAGACATGTAATCAATTAAGCCATAGACGCGACATTGCTCTATGGTCCAATAAACTTCCACATACTGTACGGTCACGTGGTTACATCTGGAGTAGGTGATTGGCTATACACTTACAGGTATAGAATTATTATATATATTTCAAGGTTCAACGCAACATTGCTCTATGTAGATAGAACAGTGTTGTGCTGAACCCTCGATTTATTCAGTTTTAATGGTATTCAACTTTCAACACAACAAGCTGGCAATAGCTATTATGGTTACATGCTAAATATTAAGTGGCGTATACTTTACTTGTATTCATAATCAGGGAAGGTAACTCCTCCTATGACCAGATCCTTGTCTCTGACCAGATGTATCTTTGTTCCCCCAATGTCGACATTCACCGACTTTGTACATGTAACTCCTGACGATCCACAGGGAACATTTTCTACCGTGACGTCAAATATACCCTCGACTCTGACCAGGGTGTAGGAACAAGCCCCCATAAAGGAGTATCGTTTGCCGTCAAAGGTGGTGTAATGAGGGTCGCCCGTGGCCCAGCATACACCTGAAGATATAAGTACATGTTCGTGTTTACATTATCGTGGTATGAATGCGAAACTAGGGTAACAGCATTTAATGAATTGTATATTTTTCAGCACTGCTTTCGAAAGTAATTTTCCGTATGTTTGCAAATATATTGCAGTACCAAGGTCGGTACATCAATCGGAACGAATCCATTGGCCTCAGAGATTATTGAAATACGACATTGTGTCTCACTGCCATTTGCCTTGCACCGCTGGTTCAAGTGAGAAAGTGTTCAGTTACACGCGGATATGAGTGCTCACGTACTGGTTAGGTTTACAGATAGTCTGCATACAGTGAAACAAATGACACTTAACAATCAAATAATTAACAACCAGAACGAATCCGTTATTGCGTATCAAATATTTTTAAAACAAACGTATATGTTAAATGCAACGTTATTTGTAGCTGAGAAAGGTAGGTTCGCGTATCTGTTGTAGTTGAACAAGAGTCTGCGAGGATCTGGGCAATATAGACTATTAATTCTATTTAATTCCTTGATCTGATCTAACACGTTATGTGTCATTATTTGTCTTACCTGGGCATTCTTTCTCCTCTCCCTTCTCCCACTGCGAGTCCACACATTTACTGTAAAGTTAAAATACGTTTAGTCAAAGCATACTATATAATATATCGTCACGACGTCTAATGATGTTTTCAAAAACTGTCAGTTTGAGGCAGTATTATTATCGACTTCATTCAGTTTATCATGACTTGGACAAACACGATTATCAGTAACATTTTATACTAGAATTGAAATACATATAAGAATTAAACAAGATAATCAAGTGAATCTGAATTCCTTCACCCGAGTGTGAAACCCCAAGCTGGGCTAAAGGTGACCCCAGTGTAATAATAAGAGCACACCTAACATTTTGTATGCCTCATGGGAGGACTATAAAATAATTCACCCATAGTTTCAACGGAGAAGTTTTTATTTAAGTTGTTCCTGCAAACGTTTGATGTCCCCCGGATCAAGGACAAACATGACCTCCGTCAGCATCATGATCTGGCTCAGTAAAAGAACCAGGTAGGGTCAACTGCTACATGTAAAAAATACAAGTCTAAATATTTTGATTTTCAGAATAAGATTTATTACTAATACTTATAAACGATTTTTCATGTATAATATAATCTCTGGGTTTTGATTTGGGCAGATTGAAAGGGGCCAAGGTAATGGTCTCAAATCTTCAATTTGGTTGAAGTAGGACAATGGTTTTCAGAGGAGACGATATTTCAAATTCTGGGCGGACGACTGATTGCTTTTTTTAAAACCTGTATAAGGCCTTGACTCAAGTGACTTCACATTTTGAGTGGTTTCATTTCACACAGTACGTCATAAAAATAGGTTATATACTTACTATTCTTTGCAGCCCTTTTTAAGGATTTCACCGTTCTGGTAGGCTTGTCCCGAGAAGAAACATGGACAGTTTTCAGGTTCGATGCAAGTTTTCTATAGATAAAAAAAAAGCAAGTTTGTCAGTTAAAGACGGTTTGACACTATGAACACGATTTGAATTAAGTTTATCATTCCAATATGATAATAGTTTCAACTACTCGAAAGTTTCGACTATAAACAATCGGAAACCGGAAACGGTCGGCCATTTCCGCAAACTTTCAAAATATGCAGAAATTATAAGCGCTTTCCCAGCTGGACCATACACAATAAACCATACAACTCAGTTTTAATATAAGTAAATTTCCATTTACTCGAATGTTACGACTACATACAATCGGAAACGGTCGACCACATTAAATTTGTGGGAAATCCTAGCGCTATCCATACTGGACTATCAAAAGTATATTACCATAAACGACAACAGTGGCTGGTATCATTTTGAAAGTGGCATTGTTTCAAACTGAAATAACTTACATCCATTGACATGACATATCCATCGAGACAGCCGCACCCTGTGAAGGTCTTGCTGGAGCTACAGTACTCAAACAGGGAGTCGCATCGTTTTTGACAGATCGTGGAATCACGTAAGTATGTGAGATTGTTTGGACAGATCATTTCGTCTACGCACGAGTCGTCGCCACTGATAGATTCACAGTTGAATCGTCCTAATTCACACGTGCTACGTAAGAGAGTAACCATTCAGTTAGTTATTTTGTAGTTTATAAGTTTAAAAACTATTTCTTTTACATTGATTGTGAAACAAGTTTACAACAATTCATACTCTCTTTTTCCCTGGTTTGTGTCAGTAAAACGTATAATCAGTGTTTTATGTAAGTGACACATTCAATGGCCGTTTGCGGAGACTCGAACACATGACACTTTGGCCCTGTGTATGATGCTTAAAATAACATCACGCTCTTCTCAACTGCCTTAGACGCAAGCAAATGAAAAGAAATGAAACATGAGCCCGGAGATGTGAAATGCAAAACATCAAAGGTAACGATTGTTCACATTGTATTCGTTAATCGAAGCAAAATTTGAAATTGCGCCCTAAATGCTTATAATAAATATGTTAACATTCATTTGCAAGATAAACATAACCTTAAGACACGAAAACCATATGTAAATAAAACAGCTTCAAATATAAATATATGAATATCAGAAGAATGTCTTTATCGAATGTTCAGTGCAAAACTGTTCTATCTACATACAAAAAATAAGGAATTTGATTAACGTTACGTTGAACCATCGATATAACGGTAGCAACCGTAAATTTGTAAGCATCGCCCCCCGTGACAATGCAACTTCACGCGACGTTAAAACGGTACGTCACTGCCTTCAGCAAGTATTCTCTGTTAACATTCTTACCAGGTTTCACATGTCCTTGTAAGCGTGGATCCTGGCGGGTAAGTCTCGTCACTGTCGGGTTCATACTCGTCCACACAAGGGCATGTATCCAGATCAACGCACATGTTTTCGTAATTTAGATACTGTCCGTTAGTGCACACGCACCCAGGTATGACTTGCGTATCATCGCAATTGTCGTCAACCATTGACACATCCCGACAGTGGGAGTTACAAATGTCGGCACTTTCCGTGTATACAGTTCCGTAACTGTTCGGACAACTCGTCTGCTCACCTGAGAGACAACAAATATCATTATAACGATTAGAAAGGAGTTTTTTTTCGAGATATATACAATTTTCGTTTGAGCATTTCAGAATATAATAATCTATTTCTCCCGGCGAGGGACCGTCAATAGCATTGGTAGGAGCCTGCGGATTGGTCAGTTAAATTGACGTTGGAAAACCCCTTATATATGTGAGGCTTAAGTTTGGTTTTCTCATAATACACTTTCATAGAATAATAATGAAAAAAATTCTGTTAATTTAAACGTGTTTATTTTTCAGATCGAGTCATTCGATCGCAATTGGCCTGGCGCGACAGCAACGATCGCTCCGCCCGCTGGCCGCTTTGCGTTGGTTACCTAATTAATTACAATGTAATAAAATGTAGTGTTTACTTAGAGACCGTTCGTTTGTCTAAGAAAAATTGCGGATTTGGCAACAATATTGATCGCTGATTGGATAATCGACATATTTGATTGACAGCCTGCGTCAGGAGAATTGTTGTTATTACTTCATTGCTTTGAATCGTGGTACATACACCTGATTTAGTATTAAAATTATATTTGACAAACTGGTCCCTTGGAGCAAAAAACGTACCGCAAACAAGAATACAAAAAAACACCACAGTAAAGTCCACTGGGTTTATTCATTTGGGATAGGATACATATATGAGACATCTCTCACGCCCATCAACATCAGTTTAAGCGATATTAGCGTAGGACTAAATGAGCTCCATGACTCTAGTGAATGTAAAATAATGAATCAACGTACTTGACGACTGTGTACGACAACCACAAATCAGGTACATGTAAGACTTTTGCTGTAATTTACAGTTGAAAATTAAATACTTACTACATTGAATAGCCAGATCTGGGTATGTTGCCCACTCAATACCGGCTTTGTAAAGGTAACACTCCCTTGCAAGCGCGGCCGTTATGATGCACATGGGCTTGAAATCTTTCTTGTCCTTAGCTTTACAAACATCTTGCAGACAATGTTCATAGTATGGCATTGGGTCGAATATCCCTATACAGTTACCAAGGAAATCAGGTTCTAACAGATGGGCACATATCTCCATTCCAAATTTGTCCTGTTAATATCAAGATAATATGAACAATACTAAATAATAATAGTAATAATAATAATAATAATAATAATAAAGACTTTTATTAACGAGAGAACTCATTTGAATAAATTCAATCTTCCATGAGGCCCTCAGCATATTTACCAAGTACAACATTAATTTAACATATAAACAAAAGAAGTAAACAAGTAAATATGTATATACAATTATGTGTGTGTAAATGTATATCAATTTTGATGAGAGCTACCCGATTTATCAGAATTGCTTAGAATTTTAACTCTATTGTAAATATAAAGCTTTGAACTGATTAATAGAAGCATTTTTTATATAAGACGGAATATGAATAAAATACAATATTAATGTAAAATATAAATTATATATACTTGGACAAACACTGGCACGTGGCCAGCGGGCGGGGCAATAGTCGTTCTTGCGTCAAGGCAATTATATCCATTTATATCGTCCTTTTGGTGCAATAAGGTACCAAATGTAAATTAAATAAGACGGTACTTGGTATATTTTTGCACCTATGGGACGATATGTTGATAACTTGATATTGCAATTATTGCTTTTCATTATACATGTAAATATGTCGCTTTTTACATGGAGGGTGAGACCGGAATCTTCATCGCTATTGACGTCATATATAACCTTATTGTGTTGGTACCTCGTAAAACGATAGAAATTGCTATCAGAAATATTCGTATGGAGAACCGGCTACTTGAACATGTTTCGGATGAACGAAATTCAAAATTTGAAAAATGTCTGTTACAATTCCATTACAATCAACGGAATTCAGGTTTAATAAGGGCAGATGGTAGACACTATATAGTCACGTGATAATGTCATTGAATGTCATCTTACCAGACTAGTTTGTGTGGTGCATTCACTGGTGTATTCCTGGATCGATGACTTGCAGGTTTTACTGCTGTATGCTTTGACGAAGTTCTTCACCTGAGATTCTTCGATATTGTTGGGGGTGTAAAATTCGTCGTCACTCTTGTAGTTGAATGTTCCGCACATACCAATAAGCTAAAGTACAAAGAAAACACATATTATGTTTTATAAAATGTATGCGTCCCATATCGACCGCAGGAAGTGTCAACATTGGAAATGCGCATTAGCACTAGTATGACGATAAATGACGTCTAGAACTTAATGTATATAGAGAAGAAAGAGCAACTGATTGATATTTTATCAACGCTCACGTTTTCATGCAAAATATCACGAAATCTCGTTTTCATTTTTTTTTTACTGACATTCTTCTCCCGACAAATGCTGCATAAATTATTTTGACACGAATTTTCGCTGTGTTTTGGCCAAATGTTACAATGGAGCCCTATGGGAAATTTAGTAGTGGTGCGTGACGTCACGGACTTTAGTACAGAAGTTCAGGGAATGGTAAAATATTGTATAAATGCATCATACTAAGTTTCTTTTAAAAGAGTGAAGGATACACGATACTATCTCTCGTTTCTTACCTTGTTGTCATAGAACGGCTGGGCAACAATATAAAGTCGCTGGTCTCCGTCATACAGAATGGTCATGCCAAACAACTTAACCATGACAAATATGGAGGTGGCCTGTTTGATATAAACCACACCGCTGTTGTACGGTAGCACCGCATCTTCTCCGTTAACTGTCACGCCTCTGAAATAGTGGAAAAAAGCAATGATAGGTACCAATCGTGAAACATCGGGTATTTCCGTATCCTCCGTATAATACTGCGTAGCATAAGGCCGAGGTGGTCAGATTGTGATAGGTACGTGCTGATTTTTTTTTGACAGTTATGACGAATTAGCATCTATCTAAACCGGCGATGATAAGATTGATGACAAGTTAAATTAATACATCGATTTATCTCAGTGTTTAACAACTTGAGTGTAAATACCAATTGTCGCGCCGCAATCAGTAGAACAATATAGAGTAGTGTTCCTTGTTAACAGAGGGCGCTGCAACTTCCTTTGTCTTGCCAGATCTAAAGCGGAAGACGATGAAAAAAGATTGAGTAACTTAAAATTTCACTTTAAATATTTTATTGCGTTGCCGAACAGATAAAATCAGTTGTCTTTCTATAATTTGTCATTTGTCCTGTCATAGACTAAAGGTATGAGAAAAATGTGAAAAAAAGGTAAAAATAAGCATTTGTATTGCAACATGGAGACTTACTTGCTATTTACGTTAAATACGAGTCCGTCAACCTCGATCTCCACTTGGTTCATGCTTCTGGCCCTAGATCTGTCTGGATCTTGATCAGTTATAACACGTATAGCGAGACCTCTCACCGCCTCCACAAACTCAGCCCTCGGCTAGAACAATAGACAGAGACGGTGTCACTCACTGAGTACTCAGGGCTGTACAATTTTTTAAGTCACTTGTCCAGGACAAGTGACTTTTAAAAAGCAACTTGTCCTGAACAAAAAGCAACTTGTCCAGGTTTGTATATACATTTAAAAATGCGTACCAGTCTAACCCATAATAAAGATGCTTATGCATTATTTTCAACCTGGACAATTTCTGATGGTAACTTTTTTCTTCTTGCAACAAATAGACAGTTTTAAATGTGTTTTAAATTCAATAAATACAATATAATTACTTTTGTTTTGTTTTATTCATTCATCATAAAAACTACTGCCTAAAATCATAGTCTATGATAGAGTTCAAATATCTAGAAAGTGCAACTAGTCAACTATATTTCAAATATTACACCGTGTGGGTCAATTGTTTATACTGATTAGTTACGGTCTATAAACAACAGTTTGACCTGTACCGTATCGAATAGAGATATTTGCAGACCTGTGTATTGTGTTCGATTTTTAAAACAAATATTGTTGTTTTCAATACTATATTTAAACCATGCCATAGAAAGTTATACGCTGAAACTACACAACCAAAAAGCAAAATGTTTATTATTGTAATACCCCACCCACATTTTTCTTTACCGTAAACTCAATTTAAATATCAACTTTCACGTTTTTACAGAAGAAAATGTATATACATACAGTTCCAATTATTGTAAATCTACGAAATATTTATAAAATTGCCAGAACCTAACGCTGACATAATACATTACGCGATCGATCGCGAATTATCTGCAAAAACATAATCAGATTTTAGAAATCGTCACCATTTTGGCAAAGGGAGATTTTCATTATGGAGAATTTGAGAGACACCCGCGAAATACGTCATCATCTTTTTGTTTAAGCTTTGCTCAGGTAGGTGGTAAGAAACGTGTACCTTGATCGTCGATATCAGACCAATCAGAGCGGTAATAGATTAATTTATATTCAAAGCTATCCACCAATCACATTAGAGGAATGAAAATAGCTAGTTGAATATGCACAAGAGGTTTTCCAAAGTCGCATTATCGGGCATGTGATGTGATAAACACCGTGTGGGTCAATTGTTTATACTGATTAGTTACGGTCTATAAACAACAGTTTGACCTGTGTCGTATCGAATAGAGATATTTGCAGACCTGTGTATTAAGACAAGCCCGACGGGCAAGTAACGTTTGGTTTACACAAATTGTATAACGACGCGTCTGATTGGTTAACTGAATAAGTAACACAGTCGAGTTAACACTGTAGGTTGTGAATACAGGAGCTTAATCGACGTATACCATGGCATGCCCCCTGCAGATAATCAAAGATAATAGGCCTTTGTTAGTTGCAAACTGGTCACGGCTAATCGATTCACATGGGTGGCGCATCAATTAAACGTACTTCATTTCTGAAAATGGCATTTGTCCGGGACTAAATTTTTGAAAAATGTCACTTGCCCGGGGCTAAAAAAAAATTAAAGGGTCACTTGTCCGTAGCCATTTACCACTTGTCCGGGACGTCGGGCTATGGTATTTGTACAGCCCTGGTACTTATACTTCAGTTATTTACTGATCGACCGGGTGTCAGCTATATGCCTGACTGGATTCCGCGTGTCTGTGATACTATATGAGACAGTTGTCAAGCTTCTTAATATTATATTTCAATTGCATTAGTTTGTAAAATATCGCTGGAAGATAATTAAAGCAGGAAAATCAGACTGGCTCACACATTTATGCAGTTTTAAGTTTTCTTACTTAAAGATGTAATTCATGTTAGCCTAATAAACACGTAGCTATTCATATCTGTTTACCTATAGTCTAATTTCGTGCCACGGTAATATCCATCACTCTTATTTTACCTGATAACATTCTGTATGAACTTGTGATTAAAATCATGTTTAGTTTTAAATTGTATTAATTTGTAATAATATGTTAGTTTAGCTATAAGAATGTACACATACATGTAAGTCACGTGTGATGTTTTTTTTTATAGTATGTCAAATAGCTGGTACATACCTGTATAAGCGTGAAACTGCACATTTTACTGGGTGGGGCAAAGCTGTACAGCTCTCCATCAAATGTTTTCACGTGCTGGAATCCAACTACTGAGCACGTGGCGGGACAAGGATTTTCTTCGCATGTCCAGTGACCGAAGTTACACGTGCTGGCGAAGAGAACATATATGTTTTCCTAAGATAAACTGGACTAACGTTTGCGCAAAGAGTACAACGTAGTTAAAATACAATAGTACTTCATTAAAAAAAATATATATCTCTTTAATGGGGTTTTGTTAATGAGGCAATTTTTAACACATTTCAGGTTATATATGAAATATCCAGTTATACCTCAGACTGAATCTGAGTAGAACCACCGTACTTCCGCAAGTAACTGGCAACATTTCTTACATAAAAATCTCGAAATTTGAAAACGTATATATATAATGTATGAATGTGTTGACTCGCATACATACCATGGGTTACAGGCCATATATTCTACATCCCCGTGACTATAGTAACGCTCATGATGTTTACATTTACATTCATGTGCCATCACACAGTTGTGGTTCTCGTCCAAGTACTGGCCGTCCGGACAGAAACAACCGGACACGAGGTTTTGGTAGCAGTCTTCGTGGAGGTCGACGTAGACATTTGCGCACGTCTTGTAGCAGCTCGGCATGTTGGTGCGGTACTCAAACCCATTATCGCATTGTTTTGCTGCAGAAAATGAAATGTTTTTGTGGTTACCCAAAACGTATACATGACTCAGGCGATAAAAATTGGTTCTAGTTATATAGCACTAGGTGAAACTAATTAATATGTCCGTTGCACTTCTGATCACTGATTCTGCATTGTAATGATATCGTAATACATAATAAATAACATGCCATGGTGAAAACGCGGGGCGGTAGTCTAATGGATAGAGTGTTTGCCGCTCACGCCAGAGGTTGCGGGTTAAATCCCCCGGTCGACCCGATGCCTCTCATAAAACAAAAAACAAAACTCAGTACTGGTTCTACCCAGGAAGCGGACTCAAGAGCGCGTTTCATATAAGCTCTGAACTTTCATCGCAATCGAGCTAAAATAAATTAGTATAAACTAAAACGCACAAACAGCATTTCAATACAGATGTTAGCATAAACCTTAATGTTATCCCAAACTACGAATAATGATGGAAAATGCATATACACACACCAGACATTCCTGTCATGCACTATAAAACATTTATTAGTATTGCTCTCTTATTTTGGAATGAGGTTAACGCCATTTTCAACACATGACATACTACAATAAACGTACCCATTTTTATTGGCGGAAGAAGGTCCCAGAATGCTTTTAAGTTGAACCATCGTCCTTACGAAAGTGTATACTAGTTTTACCTATTACATGTACCAATAATTCATGGACACTTCTTACGATGTAATTTTAAAATAGAAGTTTTATTACAAAATTTTATAGTTTTTAAGATAGATAAGATTGCCCACCAATTTTTAACTAAATCGGATTATTTTTAGAAAGACTTGCAGTGTTAATATAATCATTCGTTCACTTACGGCAAAGGTATGGTGTTCTCCAGGCAACGTCCACGCCCTCACAGGAACACTGGGCTCCCAGCGTCTCCATGTGTTCACATACAATCTCCTTTCGTTCGTCTTCCGTATCCGCTCTGCAGTAAGCGTTCACGCACGAGTTAAAGATGTTGTCCACTTTCACCTTAAAAAGAAATAGTCGGTATATGAAAGACAAAAGCATTTGTCACAAAATCAAAATCAATATTATCCTTGTCTATGTTTTAGTTCAACACTCAAATATACATTAAGCTGCTGAGCTTATCTTACTTAATGCTCTGAGCTTTAGCTTATACGTTTTATTAAACCATTTCAAGCATTGCGCACAATATACATAACACTGAAAAGCTTATTTATTAAATATTGTGTTTTCTATTCAAAACGACAACGCACATACAAGTCAGTGTATTGCTATATGTATTTGCATGCGTGCATATATTCTTTTTTTTATTTAAAATGTACACAAAGCAGAGTAATATCATTACATTTTATTAATTTAACACTCCTTGCGAATTTAAATATGAAAACAATACGCACATATCCTTGGCAGTCTCTGAAGATGGCAGAGTTGAGGTAGGAACACGCATTTCCGGCTTCGTTCAAATCCAGCTCAGTTGTACAGTAACGAGGCGACATGCCGGCAGGGGTGCACTGTAATCGAAGAGAAATATAACACATTTTGTATGAAATAAATACATTATAAGTTCCTGTACCATATCCCAGAATATGATACCTCCGAGTCAGGAGGGTTTACATTTATTCTAGAATAGTTCAAATACCCATTTAACGACAAAACAGTTCATCTTCATGATTTATCACTGATTAAGTTGATAATATTAGAAAACTAACTTGGTTATATTATAACCATTATTATACACACGTCCGTTCGATCAAAGTCAGTTTATTTTTAATGTTTTGCGAGTTGCATTTTTATGGCGTCCAAGGTGTTTAAAGGTTGTTTCTCTATAACCGCTAAGTTTAAATGTGAATATATTGGCCAATAACAATTAGCAAATGTATTCCACATGTTACATTTCTTAAATAAAAGTTTTACTACAAAATATGATAAAATTTGCTACTTTCTATTAAAATTTTTATTTTATTTGGTACTGAAGATATCCAATATTATAGCTAAAATATACTGTGTATCCAATATATATTATGTTTATGTTTATTATATAGAAGAGAGTTTTGTAGGAAAAATTATAAATCAAACCAACGTATGAGCTTACCACCTGATCGTCCGTAGTTACGACGTACGAGTTGCCGAACACGGCCGAGTTGCTAGCTAAACTTCCTGATGCTGTAATAAACTCGTCTGCAATACAAAATAGTAATATTTCAAACACGCCGATCTGTGGCAAACAAACAATCGTTAGTACTATATAGGACAATCACTTTTAAAACAAGATAATATAATTCAAATATAAGATTTCCTCGACATAAATCGTGTAACTATATAGATAGCCATGTCGCTAAAAATCTATTATATTTATTATTGATGGTTATGATTTCTAGTCTTTCATCTCTCTTAATTGAATATCCACCAGTAGTTCAGTGTACATAATATAGCACGATACACTAAACTGTACCATGTACCCAATATCTCTGGGTTGTTTTAGTGCTTTAGGTATTAATGCATTCTTCTATGTATAGTCTTGAGGGCTTCATGATAGATTTACTTGTTTTGAATAAAACATTCCAGCTATTATCATTATCATTATAAATACACATTGACGTTTCGGTTACCTTGTGTGTTATCGTTGAAATTACCACACAATCCGTCAAGATCGTAGTTGTGTTCACGTTTGATGGTCACGTGCACGGTCATCTTTCCGTCAAACTTCACCGTGCAGTAACTGCCCTTAAGTTCCACCTGGTAGTAGTCACCCATACGGTTAATGGTCACCACTGTGATGAGAATAGCACGTAGATGTTTTATTTGAATAGTAGTGTATGTTATATATTATCGTAGCTTAGTACAAATAAGCTTTCAGTAAGCAACGAAGTCTCACTTTACGATGAATGCAGTTGAGATAACAGTCCCGTTATATGTCATTCGGTTAATATCAGATAAAAGGTAAGATGTGTTAATCATTATTGACAATTTATTGAATTATGTTTCGGATTTTAGTTTAAAATCACAAGGAAGGTCTCGCTATAAATAACATCTAAATATTAGTATCAGTGAAATATTACGAGTTAAACTTCTGAATTATTTACCAGTATAATATAAATGTGTATTATACATATAATAAAAGCTAATTGAATATCTAAATACATTTAAACGAATAATACAATCATGGGTTACTGAAGAGTATGTCCGTCTCATAAAAATGACTTCATGACATTCGGTATAAAATATTATTTTAATGATTTACACGTTTACCAGTTACTTCAGTAATTTAGTTTAATTAAAGTCGCTCGTAATATAACTACGTGTACCAAAACAGAGAGAAGCTAGATTTTGTCTGTTTTTTCGGTTTTCGATTTGCAACTCTTCAATATGTGAGATAAATAATGTAAGCTTTGGAATTAGTTTCATGTTAATTATCGAAATATCGAACTAGCTTCAGTCTGTCAAGTACGAAACATAATGGATCTAAGACTGGTATTTCGCTATACGAAAGTAAGGGCAGACACTTGAGTGAACTTCAAAAACCACTATCTAGCATGGATAAGGACACCACTATACCAGAGAGACACATGTATACAGATTCTAAAAGAAAATACAGAACGTATAGTATGTGAAGAAAATGATATTGGAAGGATCATTATATTATTACAAAAACTTAAGTAAATGAGACATTGAGTCTGAATCTCACCAAACTATCTTTTATCTATACTATTACCAATGTGAATGAAGAAAGAAGGTCAGCTTTGACCAAATTACGGTAATGATTATAGACATACTAATTGATATACTAATAGATATACTCAAAATATAATGTTGTATTTGTTGTTGTTGTTGTTGTTATTTGTTTTTTTTATTGGGGTGGGGGTGTCATTGTTATTGTTGTTGTTGTTGTTGTTTTTGTTGTTGTTTTTGTTGTTTCCTAGAACAGACAACTTAACATATTTCAGAGACAACTAAATTACTCTAGATGAAAGTTTACTACAGAAAATGCCCGTATTTCCTCTACGTGGCTAAAATTCTGGACGGGAGTCCGAAAACATATAACATATCTTACTTTGATTTCCTGAAAATAACATCAAAAATAAAGTTTAAATAATTTGAATAACTTTATGTCTTAAAACACAAGTTAACACTATTAAATAAATTACAATAGCTTCATACTTGTCGTTATCATCTTTTTCATATTTAAACCTTTCGAATACTAAATCGAGTTGTACTTCTTATTGTTATATCTACATTTCATCTTTTACTACGTGGACGTGTGTCATTTCTTTCTTTAACTTAATCATATAACTATTTGTATAAATTAACAACATATTTAAATTAATATCATTAGTTAATGAAACGTTGTAACGTTATGTTATTATTATTCCCTTAATGACTGACTTTGATTATTGGACATGTGCTAATATTGACCTTATCAAATAAAATAACAGTCGTGACCTGAACGACGTGTTACATTTATTTGCGCTGTTGACATAACTGTTTGCGCAATGGGACATCTGTAACAATATCAATTAACATTTGTACGTACTTACTTGAGTAAACATTATATATCAATATCCTCATATTTTTCACTATGGTTGAAAAACGACTTATTATATTCTTCTGTTTAGTTCTGTACACTATAAACTTTGTTTTCTACATGTAACCAAAAGTGGAATGTACACATCATTAATTAAAATGAATTTAATTCAGCTGAATTCAATGAAATACACAATGTACTTTTATTGCACGAATGTGTTCTTTTGAAACAGTTTGTTCTTGTGACAGATACGATCTGCATATTTGTAACAAGTAATGACTATAAATGCATACATATACACCAGTAACAGTAATTGGGAAAATATGTCTAAACTATTGATAAGACATTTAGTGATACGGTTTCAATTTTTAAACATCAAAGATAACGGATTTTAAACGGATCGCATAAATTATACTCCAATTGGTATTTACATGTATTATTTTTTAATGACTCAGCCCGTGTGGTTCCGGACAAAAATAGCAATTCTGTCCATTGAACGTTTTAAGTATCATCAGTAACAACTGCACGTTGTTATAGGACTTATAGGTTTGTTTTCGTGTCAAGTTTATCGCAGTCATAAGGATATGATATTATATGGTTTGTGGACAAAGTGTGATGCGCGGACAAAAAGCGTGGTCAAGTCACGTGGGTTCGGAGTAACTTACTGTTGGTTCTGTCTGCGATGGGTGTGCCGATATCAATGACCTTCTCCACTCCGTCCACCTTGACTGTGTCGTCAAACATCTCCACTGCATTGACCGCGTTACCGTACGATATGGTGATTTTCTGGAATAAGTTTGATGAAAATTGATATATTATACATGTGAATATAATACAATAACAGAGGCACTTTCAAAAGTGTTTACCTTAAATTTAAGAACTGAATCAAGGCTGTAGATGAAATTGATAAAGAATACATACAATCGATGTACCAATGAAATTATCTAAGTATGAATGAAAGGAATCCGCTCACCACACCCCGTCAAAAATAAATAGATCTCATTTGCTTTAACAGTGCATTCTTCTATTGGAAAAAGTCAGCCCGTATAGTAGAGTACGAGAGTATATGTTATGTAATGTTTATTATAATACGTATTGCCTTTGCCATATGTCTTAGTAAAACTTTGTAAATGACCAAAGGCAAAATTTGCCGATTGTTAAATAAACTTGAATTGACATGGTGTTTGGTCTCGTTTTCAGTTGATTTCAAGTCACGACGTTGTCTGCTTAAACTGTGGTTTTAACTGAATTTCCGATATAATGTTGTGATCATCACTCCATTTATCTCGTTTTGCATCTCATTATCTCAAAGCGACTTAGGATTTGTATAGCCAAAATAACGATACAATAGATAAATTACAGTGTACAAAGTGAAAAATAAAAAAAAAACTAAAAAAAAAACATTTCTTAAAAAAAATTGATTTGATATAGCGACAGACAGAAGTTCTGGCTGGTTATTCATCGTTTGTCTGTCGATATTCAACGTATACTAACCTTGATCCTAACTTTAAATATTTGCGATGTTGTAGAGTTATTACTTGAATTGCGAAAAACGAAAAACAAACTAACATCTACCTGTTTGATACAACATCGAACCGTTCTCACTTACCTTTCTGCACGAGGCGTATTTATCACAGTGCACGAGTTCCATGTGGATAATCCATTCATTTCTTGCACGTGCCAAAACATAAGTACAGGTGCCACCAAAAGTATATTCCTGTCCGTCAAACGTCCTGTAGTAGTCTATTCCGGCATTCATACAGGTTTTGAAGGGGAGGTAATTCTGTTGAACAATGACTTGTCCTTCGTTAGCTGTAATAATGAAGTAAAAAGTAAACAAATGTATTGCTTAAGAAAACCCGTTAGTTAAAGTAATTAAATATATGTGCAAGAAAAACGTCTGTGTTACTTATATTTAGATAATTAGAGTTCTTTACATCTTTCCGATACGATCGTGTCTTTGGTTATGTAGACCCCTGTAGCATTAGCTTTATAATTTCTCCGCACTAGTCGGCACACTCGATGGCAGACAACCGCCCTGGTCAACAGACCATTTTAAATATCAAGCATGAATGGTTCAGATGGTGGTGGTGGTAGTGGGTGTGTGTGTGTGGGGGGGGGGGGGTCCTAAAAAAATATCAACTTCTAAAATCGTCTGCATAGAAAAAAATGACTATCTTGATAGACAGACACAATAGTAACGCAAACCCAGATAGCAGATCTAGTTGTCGGTTCCGCATATTGGAATAATATAATTGCAGCTATACTATTTTATGGCTTATCATTTATGGCAACATTGACTGTGTTTAATGGCGGTCAACACTGTGTTTTAAATTTAATTTCAGAGCAGGTTAGGCCGCCTTTCATCACGATCTCCGATACTTGAGACGTATATAAAGAGAAAAGCGTCACTGATTATAATAACTTCTATCTAATAGGACGGATAGATCACGCGTCACACCATTCAATGACTCAATCACTAAATAATAGCCTGCTGCGTGTCAGCTTGTAAGTTTTCTTATCCAGAAACGATATATAACAATGAAGAGAATGTTTTTGTGTTTCTGTCTTTTCATCAATATGTATCATCATTATTTTGTAATCACATCATAACTCTATAGTCGTTTTTTCCCTTCCCTATATAATGGTTGTAATATAATAACATGGCGACCATATAAGTATGGTATTTACCCATGGCTGAGAAAAATTATTTTAAATCGAGTTTACCCATAAACATAGATAAACAGGTATGAATGTCAGTTTCATTTTTTATATTGTTTTATCTGCAATTGTCCGTGTACAAGAGATGTGTTAGGTATGATGATTAAAAATGTATTAAAACAATAATATTGTTGAATGAATGAATGAATGAATGAATGAATGAATGAATGGGGGTTTACGGCGTACCAATACATTCGACGCTAACAGGAAGGAAGTTTCCCGTTTCACTCTACATATTTTTGTTGATATTTGTTAAAGAAAGAAGAGAATAAGTTCTATTGGTAGAATACTAAGTGTCATTTTTGTGCATTGAGGGCTAAAGACGATCGGTTAACCTAATCACTCTTTAGTCAGACGTGCTATCGACTGAGCTAACCGGGTCCCCATGAAATAATTAGAATACATGTACCTATAAATGGATGTAATGCCGTATCAGAAAATAAGTATAACTTACAGAAATCCTCGCTGCATCTGCGACAGTCGCCTGTGCTTCCCCAGCCCCGGGCTCCGTCGTCATCACAACATTCTTCACGTGTCATGACGGCCGTACTGATGTAGTCACCGTTACATTTCGTGTAGCAATATTTGTGTGTCGGTGTGATAACTGCAAAAATACTTTAACGTTACAAAGTAAAAAGACAACATGTATGACTTTCTACAGTCCCGTTTCTACAGGCATCAGGTTCCTAACGAGCTTTGATGCTACCAGATAGACTAAAGTCATTTGTAAATAAATGTTTTATCTATTACAGCCCATAACATATACACTTTTAATAAACTTAAGCAAAAATAGAAAAGAAAACCACATTAGATCTAATTAGTGTGCGTTTCTTACGAAGCGCAGAAAAATCAAACACTGAGTGTATCATTATTACTATTATTATTATTTCTAGCACTAAACTGTTGCTAAGCTGCGGACAGTGTGTTTCTCTCTTCGCATACAGACTTTGTGCCGATGGATTCACGTGTACGTGTAGTACCGATACCACACGGATATGGCAATAAACATATTAATCTTTAAATTGCCAAACTGTGAATTGTTTAGAAAATCTTTGTCATATTCAGGAGCTGTAATTTGGTATTCCATCTTTGGTTTTATCAAACAATCGGTCAGTCTTTTACAGTTTAAAAAAAATAAATACCAGTCATATATATACATAATACTTATCTATATATAGCCTTTGAAAATCAGCATATTTGATGTCTATTTTTTTATATAATTAATGTTTAACAACAGTGTCCTTCCTCAATTTTGATGTTGAGGACATGATGGAAGATTGAACTTAGTCCAACTAAGTGTTCTCGTAAAATAAAGTCATTATTATTATTATAAATATTTTTATTATTAATCTTATTATTATTATCATTATTATTATTATTATTATTATTATTATTATTATTATTATTATTATTATTATTTATTATTATTATTATTATTATTATTATTATTATTAAACAATTCAAATAACTATTCAACTATATTCTTAAAGTCATGTGTTTAAGTTACTGACCTCCCGCGGATTCTGCACAAGTTGGTCCCAGGTAACCTGCAGCGCACTTGCACACGTTAGGGGCGGAACACTTGGCACCGTTCATACAAGGACGTGTGCACTCAGCTGAAAAAATAAATACACAGCGTTGTTAAGCGTTTGTGGAATTATTTTAAAATGCTAGTACCGGATGATCTACCGTGATCTAAATGCAGTACATTTTCTGCTGAAGGAGCTGATACCAAATCATGAATAAATTTTGCACAGGCATTAAACAACGTTCACGAGGGACACATCCAATACTAAATTTTAGCATGCAAACTGCTGGTGCTACATATTAGAACACGTGTGACTTTCAATAACACAGCCAATTATTTTTAACACCACTTTGATAAAACTAGCCGATCATGTTTTTCATTTATTGTCTTTTAATTCAGTGTTCTTTCTAACAATACCAAATGTACATATATCCGTTGTTTGGGTTAGCTATTCATGTTTAAGTTCACCGGACAAGAATCTTGACCTTAAGTGTATAGTTTTTAGCGTTGTACAAGTTAATAAATGCCAACTTCAATTACAGTAATGCATCCAGGTGACCATGATTAAGACTGGTTTGAAAACAAATATATTTAGGTTTTATGGCATGTATCCAATAATATTAACGTGACCAGTCAAAATTTGTTAGGATTTTAAGTATTTAAGTAAAACGTAAGAAAATGTTGGTGGAACAGCAGTCAAGCTCGAACTTCACAAATATATACTGAAGTACTGAAAAAAACTTAAATCTATAAAAAGCAGCCAGGTGATCATGATTTAGACTTGTTCCAGTCAAACTGCATATGGTTTCATTGATATTGATAATAAAACAGATAAATAGCCAGTCAAAACTTAGTTAAGTTATTAAGTATCGAAGTGATAGCTGTTGGTGAAACAGTAGACTGGTCCAGATAATAAGACACAAATGTGGACTTACGGTCAGGGCATCCTTTCTTTATGGATCCAGTCCATCCAGGACAGCACGAATCAACTTCGCGTTCCATTTTTCTGAAGAAATAGAAATCATCCATTGAATATTTTTCATCAGTAAACGTTGTACCAGTGTATTTATACATTTGCCAATTTATACATTTTATATAGTTGCTCACTCATACACATGTACATGTACATGTGTACACTTGTATGTCTGTACGCGTGTTTATATGTACATTATACAGTCAAATACTGTACGTTTGTATACCTGTATTGTATGTGTACACTTGTATGTCTGTACACGTGTATGTAATATTATATAGATTATACAGTCAAATACTATGCGTTTGTAAACCTGTAATATATGTGTACACTTGTATGTCTGTACACGTATATATATGTACATTATACAGTAAAATACTGTACGTTTGTATACCTGTATTGTATGTGTACATTTGAATATATATATATCATGTCAGATCGTGCCTTTGTAAACTTTAATGTTTAATTAGATGTGTATACTATAACATTTATTTCATTATTATCAACATTTAGTTTTGGGTTATTAACATTTATTTAAGAAATGATCAATGTACTGTACCATTTAATTTATGAGAATTGTATATAAAATTATATACATGTATTTACTTAAACGTTTAATTACGAATATTTTATATCCTCTTTTCGCATACAGGAAACGGATATCTGTATGTTATTGAAGTTAGATATTTCAATCTCACTCAAAACTTTGTATTACCTCTTATTGTTTTATTATCAATTCACCAGTAGTATATACATATAGAGGATATTTGTTTGTTTTGGTGCAAGATATAATTATATTTCATAAAGTGTTCACCAAACATCATTTTTTACGAGATGAAATAGCATTTGACCTTAAACCAAAACAAACAATTTTTCTTTTTATTTTATGCATTTACATATTTTTTTTTATTTTGACCTCAATTGGCCATTAGATATTATTGGATTAATTTTTTTTTTAAATATTTTTTTTAATAAATATGCAAGGACATAGAAAATAATTTGTTTCATAATTTCACTGTTTAAAACAGTTGATTTTCGTAAATAATCCACTGAGAAATATCTATAATTCATCAAAAAACATAAACTAAATCTTAATATATGCTCGCTCTTACTTACTAATTAACTTTAATAAATGGCTTATATAATAAGTCCTCGCTTTTATTAGATAAACATACATAATTATAATGTATATTTTATCAAATGTGCTAATCATAATGAATAGTGAAAAAAATAGTAAGATATGTTTATCAGTGTCGAATAAGAGTGCACGTGTACTAAGGGGAATGTAAAAACGAGCTTTGGAGACTTACTGGTTATAGTAACACTTCCTGTCGGGTTCCATCATGGCTCTCTGCCGGTCCATAACACCGAGGGAGGAGAGGCCAGACTTGTCAAAATCAAGCATCTCCATGTTGGCGAAATGTTCCATGCTGTTAACACACAAATCTTCCACAGGGTTGTAGTAGGTTTCCGTCACCGGGCATATGTGGCTGAAATAGGGGGAATATAACGTACAAACTGGCGTCAAAAACAATAAAAAAAAATTTAATTAAAAAACGGCATTTTTTTTAAATTATTTGTAAATGGAATTATATCTATACGTGTTTCAAATACGAACTTAAAATACTGAAGTAATTATGCCAACTCTTATTATTTCAAGTTCTCTATTTCAATTTAGCAAAGCGGAATAACTCTCGCAAATGATTGAAGGATATCCTATTTTGTATACGTTTTATCGTCAGACTCTGCGAAAACGATGCATTTAAGAAACATTTTTTAAAAAAAAAAAGGCGCCGTATTTTGTTCGGATTTAGATATATTTATTCAATTACATGAAATAGAAAGTATATGTTGGTTTCAAGTAATACATAATTTTTGTCTGCTGGTACTTTTGTGTACTTGACGCTTATTGTCTGCTTGTCATTTCTATTTCAGGAAAATTAGAAAAGTGCGTCGACTTTTTTTTGCATGACGCCTTTCTCCGCAGAAAATATTTGAGAGAAACACAATAAAAAACCGCATGACGCCTTTATTTCACTGAAATGTTAGTACAAGACTTTTGTATTTTCTGTGGACAAATTACGCCATCTGGACAAAAATGCGCCGTCACATAATATCATATGATTAATTCATCAAATGAGCACCAAATGAGTCCTGGCAAGTGGACGAAGCTATAAGTGAATTTGTCAATATCAGTGCTCGTGAACTGAAAATACCATTTATAATTACACTTTTAACAGTGAAAATATCAAAAAAGGATAAAGTAAAATATGATAGCATCTGCTTTACTATGGTGACAGAGCGTCTCTAGTACTCTGATTTACTTGTTACAAATACGTCACTGCGTGTTATATGAATTTTAGATGAAACGATATACAGAGAAAAATGTTGAATTTAATGAACCATTTTTATATCACCGAGTGATCATGAAAGTGGTAGAATTTAATTGGTAATTATGTTATACTGATTTATTCAACTACGTTGCAAAGAAAGTGCATAGCTAATATGAACCGCTCCTGGGCGCGTTTCCTGGTTGGAACCAGTACTGGGTGTTGCGGATTTCTTAGAGGCATCGAGTAGAGCTTGGAATCGAACTCCCAACCTCTGACGTAAGCGGTCATCCCTCTATCCACTGCCCCGCATTGATAATTGAAATTTGACTTAAACCAAAATAATATTATTTACTTTATTATTAAAAACATAAAAAAACACTATTAATTTTTTAATTACACTAGTATACGTATTAACAAAACGTTATTCACGGAGAAATCTAATCTATATAATTCATCATCAAGCACAAAAGAACTCTAACAGCTTGACCAGTTTTAAATAAATCGGCATCTTTTTTTTTAAACGTGGATTTGAATCAGGTGTTTTCATTCAATATATATATATTTTTAACGAAAACACCCGATTATATATGTATATATTGATAAAAGATATTGAGTTAAAATACTATAAAAGAGATGGAAACTTTAAAAATGGTGATTTCAACTGAAAATGACTGTATCTTTGGAGGTTCATTTTTATTGTTTAAATACTGGAGAAAAAGATAGCAACACTGCGACATTGTCGAATATTATATTGATGTGAAAAATAAATTAATTGATCATATGAAAGTTGATAAAAATATACATTACTTCATTTTATGATTGAAAACAGCAAAATTCCCATTTATAATTACAATATGTTTAACAGTGAAATAAGCACACAAAAAATCAAGGAGAATTTCTAAATGTCATCATAAAAAAAAAATAATTTGCTAACTTTTGCTTTTCATCATCTTAATATTACACGCGCAATTTAAAACATTCAATATTGGTATTGTCTTGAGATTTCATTGAAATGGTCACGATATTGTATTTCAAATGATAGCTGTGTTTGGAAGTTAATTTCATTTTAAGGAAAAAAAGACAAAAATGCATACATTGTCAAATATTTGCTTGATTTCAATAACAAATAAATTATTCACATGGAAGTTAATACAGCTATGGAAACAAGAGAACTGTTTTACTTGTCGCAAATATTCTAATGTACGTTTTATAAATTCTGGATGAAAAAGGTAAAAATACAGAGAATAATTATTGGAAGTTAAGTGAATTATTATTTTCATTTCATCCAGTGAACACAGAAGTTGTATGGTTTCGATAGAGCATGCCGATTTCAGGGCTTAAGAGTTAAATTAAATAATTAATACATTACAAAAATATTTCTTTTTAATTTTATAACTGAAACATCATTTATAATACCATATATGTCATTCTCACGAATAAATCTCTATAGTTTACCATAAAACGTAAGCATTATAGTGTTTAAATTTAACCCCCTATCCTCTCCATACGTACCACACATAAACAATTATTTTAATACATACCTTATCTGAGACGTTATCCGGTCGGGCATAGTGGTCAAAGTCCATAGTATCAAAGTAAAAATAGTGGAGGGGGACCCTCTCATGGTCTTCGATAATTAGTGTCTGTTTATCGCCTGTTTGTTTATTTTATTTATTTTTCAGATAAACAGCAAAAATGTAGCAAGCGCTTTAATTAATGCGAAGACACTGGCTGTGAATATTTTGGCAGTTGTTTTATACCAAATATTTACGTAATTCTCTTCGTTACAGCCATTGGTCAACTTTATCATGTGATAGGAAGTAACGTTTATCATTGGTTGAATCGATCGATTCAATTTTTGCTCGGAAATGCTGACCGTGTACTTACGAAGGTGTTTCATGAATAGAATAACGCCATGTGTTGCAGATGCTGACGGGCCGATCCTTTTGAAAACAGCGGTACGCAAGTTTATATTAATATTAGCTTATTGTATGGCGAGTGACATGTTTAATAGATTTCATTATCCACCGCCCTATCAATTTGTAATTACAAAAGGAAGAGCTTAATATGTATGTGTAAACAAACTTCAGTCTTCTTTGATTAACATAAATTTCATTTGATTGCCTGTCAAATGCGATCAATTCATGTACGTTTGTGACTGAAGCAAGAAAAAAAGAAAAATTGCACAAGTAAAACAGAGTGATTAAAATACGTGCGATATTTGATGCTGCTGCTGTTGTTGTTGTTGTTGTTGCATGGTGTTTAACGTTACTTTCAACAATGTTTCAGTCATATCGTGACGGTGTCTATTTGAGACAGTATTCTGAGCGCTGCCACACTGGAGTGTCATGCTGCAGACACATGGAACGATACCCCACTCAGTCACGTTATACTGACACCGGGCCGACCAGACATGGATCAATCCGCTAAATGCCGAGCGCCAAACTAGGAAGCTTTTACTACCATTTCAGGTATTGATGCCGCTGATAAAATTGTTTGTGCCGATTTCATATTTTCATGTTTTCATTTATTATTGAGTTTGGTTTAAACATATTTATTCATAAATTATGTACAGTATATTCCACAACATATTTAGTAAAAGGATTGAAACAAAAGAAAATATTTCTTATATAGTTTCTCTCCTCAGTTACTTATACAAACATTTGTGTAAGGTGGCGAAGATTCATTAGATTAGTTTTGATATATTAACAAAATACAGTTCTATTAAAGATATATGATTTTTACATCGATAGTTTTATGTCTTGTTAAGTTTTGAAAGAAAACAAAATTTTATAATTAATCATATAAATTAGAAATAAAAACAAAATAAACAGAAAAAAAGGTGGACGAGTTCAGGACTAAGGTGAGCGAGCCAAGGGAAACAGACAGCAACATATAAATTATTATTATTATAATTATAATTATAATTATTATTATTATTATAATTATTATTATTATTTTTTTTTATTATTATTATTATTAATATTATTATTATTTACAAGTCTACAGCTTTACAGCGTTGTTAGATAAGTTTTCAGTTTTCGTTATTAAAACGCTTACTCGAGAGTATATTTTTGTGGACAGCTTTAAAAATTTCGACGTTAGTATTGTGGGGGAGATGAGGTTCTCCAAAGAGAAGTGTGTTGAGGGAAACATGGCATATATGAGAGATTGATGCGAGAAGTGTAGCGCGTTCGACATGATAAATAGGACAGACGAGGAGGTAATGATTTGTACTTTCAATTGCTCCACATGTACATAGTGGAGAATTTTCAATATTTTTTTGGAATAAGTGTTGTTTCAGCGTGCTACAATTTGTATGAAGACGAGTATGCAAGACCTGACATTTTCTTGTGCCTGTGTAAAAGTGTTTTGATGTTTTGGTAAGATTTTTATTTAGCTGGTGCTTAAAGGCATTGATAGAAACGGCTTGTCTTGTTTCAATAGGTAGATTGTTCCAATAACGGACAACAGATGGCATGAAAGAATTATAGTAGAGCGCTGTTCTCGAACTTGGAATTTGTAGGTCATAACTATTTCTGAGATTATACGGGGAAATTTCACCTATTTGGGATGGTACTAGTGCAGATAATTAGGGGGGAGTCATATGGTATACCATTTTATAGGAAATAATTAATTTGTGTTTCGTCCTTCGAGTTTTAGACTTTCCACCCAACTTCTGTGTTTAAGTTATTAATTGATACAAGTTTTGTTGTTCCAGTTGCAATGCGTGCTGCTTCGTGTTGAATTTTTTCTAACTCGTGTTTTTCATAATTAGTGCAGTTATCCCAGATTGTGTTACCATATTCTAACAGTGGTCGGATAAAAGATGTATATATTGTCTCCAGGGATCTTCTGTCTAGCTGATATTTCAGTTTTCTCATGACTTTAATTCTTGACCATGCCTTATCCATAATGTATTGAATATGAGAGTGCCAGGTACAGTTGTTTGATAAAAGTATACCTAAGTGTTTGTGTGATTGTACTTCTGATATTTGTTGGTTATGCATATATAGTGGTGGATGGACGGGTTGATTACGTTTCCTAGATATAAGAAGCGATTCAGTCTTCGATGGATTAAAAGTTACAAGCCATTGTTTTGACCATTCAGTGATTTTGTTGATGTTGGAATTCAAAATTTGTGCAGCATTGTTTATATTGTTATTGTGATCGATTATAAAGTACAGGCTTGTATCGTCTGCAAAAAGACGAATGTTAGATGCGATATCAGATACTATGTCATTTATATCGACTAAAATAGAAGCGGACCTAAAATGGACCCCTGAGGCACTCCGGCCTTGATTAATGTCCAGTCAGATTTGGTACCAGGCAAAACAACACATTGTTGCCTAACAAATTTGTGCAGCATTGTTTATATTGTTATTGTGATCGATTATAATGTACAGGCTTGTATCGTCTGCAAAAAGACGAATGTTAGATGCGATATCAGATACTATGTCATTAATATGGACTAAAAATAGAAGCGGACCTAAAATGGACCCCTGAGGCACTCCGGCCTTGATTAATGTCCAATCAGATTTGGTACCAGGCAAAACAACACATTGTTGCCTATCTTGTAGGTAGTCATTTAGCAAATTTATAAGTTGATTTGACATTCCTGCTACTTTTAACTTGACTATTAGACCTTTGTGCCAAACTCTATCAAAATTGAGTTTCTTAAACGAGTTCCATATAAAATATTATGTGAGGCTCTTCCGAGTGTTATATCATTTTTGCAAACCAGTTTAAGTAATTAAATGATAAATGAACACGAATAAAGATTTGTTTTCTGCCATTCGTTGCATGACGTTACGTCTCAAATTAGCGTCAATATATCATGATTATTCCAATCTCATTATCCTATATGTATTTGAAGCATTTTCATTTCACGTCAATTTTTAAAGACTTTTATTTTCCGATTAAACCTCTGGCACCGGACTACTTTTTACGTTTCTTACGTAAACAAAGAAGCATCCACATTTTGATAGTTGGCTTAATGTTATACAACGAAAATGACATGCGCGACAGTTCAATGCTTATTTCAATAGTAAAATACAAACAAAGAAAGTTAGATATTTTCTTCGGTTTATTGTTTTATTGATTTCTTTGGCTCAGCGATTTTAATCGGACGCCACAATCAGATCGTCAGTTGTTTTGAGAGGCAATGAAGTTGGTCATAAAATGTTCAGATTTGAGATGTTACAATACAACATTTTGTATCATTGGACACAATTCGGGTTTACCGAATGCTAGTCGTTGACAAAATTTCCCACATACCAATAAAAAAATGAAATAAAAACATGTAGACGTACATGAAGTTGAAGTTTAGAAGCAGACGATCGCGAGACAATGTAAATACATAAGCATTGCACGTGAAAGTCGTTTGAAACGTTTCTAATTCGGATTCTCCATCAATGAGCGTGGATTTATATGACCTTCGTAAATATGGACACATTTTTTAAAACATTCGTGCAGACAAAACCTAAAGTATGATGCCAGCGTCTATACGGTGTGGGTATTTCCTTGAATTATCAATTTTTTATTTGTTCAAATAGGGAGATAGAAAGGCGGGTGTTTATTTTTTCACCTTAAAATATTTCGTCATTTGACAATAAACGAACTAATGTTGCGAAGTTCAGCTGATAATGGAAACAATAACCGTTACGATTTTATTGGATATTTGATGTAGTGGATTTTATGTCAACCAGGACAGAACTGATGTATTCTTACGCGTTTACTTTGCAGCGTACAGTTTTAAATGTTAGCTTTCACTTCAGGAGTCTCAGTTTAAACATATATATAGATCATCATCAGGATTGGATTTATATGGATTAAACTCGTTTTTTTCTTCTGTTTTTATGCATGTGTAAAATTGTCGAAGCACATACACATCTGCCATGAAGTCCTTTGAATTTTTTACACATGCATAAAAATCAGGAATAAATTAATTTGATTCTGTGACAAATCGACATCATTTATATATTCGGGTAAGTCAGAACGTAGTTCGGCATTTTTCGTACGAGAGTAACGTTATACGGAAACACCGAACGATAAACCGGAAATGATATTACACTCGGTTAATAAAAAATATATGCCATGCGATTAATAGACTCTTGCATCGTGAAGTATGTGATAAAATTTTATATTGTACTTGATTTAACTGAAAAGTTTCCGATTATGTTTGATAGTTTGATGAACTGAGCCAAGTGTTTTTGAAATTTATTCGTCGACAAAGGAACAGACCGGACACGAAATATCAAACAGACTGAAAGTGTTGTCAAAGTTTAATTGTGACCTTGACTTTGTAGTGGGAGTATGGGTGTTAAATGCGACACGTTGTTATGATATGTTGATCATTTGTGGCCAGTATTTATAATATCCATCTATGCATCACAAAGTTACAGACCGGACAAACAATCTCAATCAAACTGAAAGTGTCAAAGCCAGATCAAAGTTTAATTGTGACCTTGACCTTTGAAGTGGCAGTCTGTGTGTAATGCGCAACACGTCGTCATGTTATGTTGATCATTTGTAGCAAGTATTAACAAAATCCATCTATACATACCAAAGTTACAGACCGGACACGAAATCTCACACAGGCTCAAAGTTTGACCGTGACCTTTGTAGTACGGGTGTCTTACTCGCGACACGTCGTCATGTTATGTTGATCATTTGTAGCAAGTATTTATAAAATCCATTAATGCATGACAAAGTAACAGGCCGGATATGAAATCTCACAAAGACTCAAAGTGTTGTCAAACAAACTCATCTTAAAAATCGCATATAAACTTATTTTTTTTATATTTAAAAGTTGATGTATTTTAATTAAAATAACGTAAACCAAATACATATAAAATGTATAGCATTGTATTAAAATAAATGTATTATCATAATTAGTATAGATTTTTTCCAAGTATGAACAAGGGATGAATATGAATATGTGCAGAATGTTTTCATGAATCATTTAAAACAGTTCGCAATTTTCAGATATATGTGTGTGTGTGTATTTCATGTTTTTGCAACATCGATTTCTTACTTATTTCATAGGCAGTAAATTATAAATATATATTTTTTACTGAAGATCTAACAAAATTCTTTTAAGCATTTTTGCTTTCATAAAATACCCAGAGTTAACATAGAATAAATATTTACATCTACAAAAATTAATTCACTTTTGTAGAGACAATTTTCATTTGTATGCTTTTTGATGTATTATGAAGGTTTCCTAGTGAATTAGATTTGATAAATCCATAATTGTTAAATGTAAACAGCAACGTAATCAGAAGACGAATTTAAAAAAAAGGTCAAGAATATTTTTTAGATTTTGCTATTCTTAACTGTATGTTTTTTTTTTTTTGTTTTTTTTTGGTGTTTGTTTTTGTTTAACTTTCTAATTATTTAAAAGAAAAAAACACACACTCAAAACATTGATTCGCCGCCACCAAAATTGATACTAACTTAATAGCACCATATGGTAAAATCCAATGTTATTCACTATTCAATGAATGCATGAATGAGGTTTTTCGGCGTACCAACACATTATAGGTTATTCGACACCAACAGGAAGGAAGATTCCAGGTTCACTCTACATGTACAACAAAACAAACAAACTAATACACAGATTAAAAAAATACACCAACAAATGAATATGCAGAATGAACCTAGAACATTGATACCTGCTGAACTGCAGAGCTTCAGCAAATTCTATCGTATTACTCAAATTGTCGCTTCCTATCACATGCATGGGCCAAAGTCATCCTTTTCTTGCCATACTCATATGGCTCCCTGGAACCTCACAGGGTTTGATAATTTAACAACAATAGTGAACATGACACCCATTCGGAGGATTCCTACCCCTCTGCAGAGATCGACAGTGATTATATGAATAATATGATTAAAATAAGATATTATCTGTAGAAAATAATCTGTTATTTATATATGTTAATACTATACATGATGTTAATTGAAATTGTATTAGCATATTGTAATATTCCATGTATTGGAAAATGAAAACAGAAAAATTACAAAAAAACAAGAGGCCCAAGGGTGCCTGAGGACGCTCTACTGACTCATAGTGGCCATAGCACTTTTTGAAATTCTCATATGCAATAGAAACACCAGGGCGGGGTCATTTCTAACTCTAGGGACACCATCTGAACAAATCTAATAAAACTATAGTTGGTGATCATTACTACATAAACATTATGAAAATATTTAGGCCGTTCATGAGAAAACGATTTTTTAAGTTTTGGACTATTTTTAGTAACGGCGGCCATCTTGAATTTTAGATCGAAAAAACTTTCTTCTGTATAGTCTCCTATGCAAAAGAAACATCCACGTGAAGTTTCAGTTTAATTGGCTGGCCTAGTGGTTTCAGAGAAAGTGCTGCTAACAGACGACAGACGACAGACGACGGACGACGGACAACGCACCATCGCATTGGCACTTCTGACCTTCGGCCAGTAGAGCTAAAACTCAAAGTGTGTCTTTGACCTTTGAGGTATAGGCGTGGGTCTTACTTGCAACACGTTGTTGTGTTATATTTATCAGTTGTAGATAGTATTGACAAAATCCATCTATGCATGACAAAGTTACAGGTCGGACACGAAATACCGGACGGACGGACGCTGCGATTACTATATGCCACCCAAAATATTTGGGGATGGAAGGGCGTAAGATGTAACAATTGCATCTTGCTTCCATATTGATTTGAAAATGAGATCAAATGTAATTCTGATTTATTTTCCGTTTAACCAATACAGCGTATAAGTATACCCAATAAAATGTATTATTGTAACCAATAAATACAGCATGTATGCAGGTGTTGGTCAGCCCGAAAGGTTTACAAACATTTCATGATATTGCAAGTTATGTATTAGAGTTGATTTTTTATTCAAAAATATTACTTATATTCTAAAGTAAAGATTTATGTTAATTTCATATTTTAACTAAAGAACCTTAAAAAAATCAAATTCAAGTACATTTCTTTTGAACAAATCTACACATGCTTGGTTCTTTCAAATTGTTTCAGAGTATAAATGCATTCGTTAGTTATAAGTCACATAAGCGTTATAACATGTAATCCTATCAAACACAAGAAAATACTTGTAATCATTTTAGAGCAATACCCGGATTACCACACACCATGATACAAACGTCATTAGCTATTTGGCTGGTACTCTCTGTGCACCTCATACCACCACAATGGAGATGGTACATGGCTGGCGTCACGCGTTGATGGCCCAACATACATAAACTTTTCACCTGCGACTCCGTCTTCGTAGCTACTGAACATCGGTAACTCCAGCAAGTGAGGTTGATATTTCACAAGAAAGTAGGCAAACACGCGTTTTCCCTTCAAATCATCCGGAGATTTGTCATTGCTCTCGTCTGCAACTACAGCTATTTCTCGTCGCTCGTATAGTTTGGGGTGGTTCTCCAGCTGGTCGAGCCGGGCCAGTTGATTGTCGTCCACCTCGTATAGCTCCCCCTCGACACACTGGTAAAGATAAAAACGAACGGTATTAATATGGTATAAATCTACGGTACGTTTCGCTTACATCACTTCAGGATTTTTTTTCATCTATTGATTGTGTAAATATACTATTTATATACATGCAATTTTAGTCAAAGCGCAAAGCATGATTGTAATAGATTATTTTTTTTTACATATTTGATACCATCCTTTGTAGCCCGTGTGGTTCCGGCTAAGAATAGAATCACTGCAGAAGGGTAGGAATCCTTCGAATGGGTGTCATGTTCATTTTATCATTTTTGTCATGCTTACTATTGTGGTTAAATTATCAACGCCTGTGTGGTTCAACCCCTGTGTGGTTCCAGGGAGTCATATGAGTGATGGCAAGAATAGGGTAACTGTGGCTCATGCATGTCGTAGGAAGCGACGATTTGAATAATACAATATAATTTGCTGAAACTCTGCAGTTCTGCAGGTATCATGGTTCTAGTTTCATTCTGCATATTCATTTGATGATGTATTGTTTTAATCTGTATACTAATTTGTTGCTTTTGTACATGTAGAGTGAACCTAAAATCTACTTTCCTGTTGGTGTCGAATAACCTATAATGTGTTGGTATGCCGTAAAACCCTATTCATTCATTCATTCTATATTTTGTAGTGGCGTAACACCTTTGAGCCCTGACGCCGGGGCTCGCACATTCTGTCACTAATGCATCGTTTATCTCCTGAAAATGCCCTCAAAATGCAGATATTACACCATAAAAATAAACGATACCATACAATTGACGTCATTTCCTACCAAACCGATAAGCCCGCGGTATACACTCCCGTTCTGGGGGTCTGTCGATTTTGATGTGTAATTAATTATTTTTAACCTTGCTAAAAACTAGAGAATAACGTAAATAAACGATATTTTAAAAGCTTAGTCCATGTGATATTAGAAAACTACATACAAAAAAACTTTCATAAGAAGAAAGATTAATTTATCTATCTCTATGCTTTCTTGCTTTCAATTAAGTTTGAAACACATGCAGTTGATATAAATTTGCTATATTTAAGTATATTGAACATATTTTATTCTTAACATGCTGTGTTTTTTTGAGGAGCAATTTTATCAACTTTCATTTTTTTTATCACTTAGTCCCTGGTATATTTAAAAAGAACGTTTTCTATTCTTTTATATGGTATAAGAATTATTTTGATGACAAAATTATTTATTGCTTTCGATTTGATTTCAAAATGCACCATTTGCTTGGCTTTTCATAACAAAATCTAAACAATAAGTGTAAATGTGGGTGCTTAGTGCGTGTTTGTGTTCTGATATCTTGGGACAATTATCTAATTTTAAATTATAATTAAGAAAGCATTATTGCATTTTTTTTTATATTTAAATAAGAAATAAAGTAAAAACACGTTAAAAACTTCACTACACACATGCTTTTTACAGAATACAGATATCTTATTTGATTTAGCATACATGACAGCTATACATCATATACATATGTGTATAATATACCATATGCAAACACGCCATACAAACTGGGACTAATTTCTGTCAAAAAAGATAGTTATAGCTGAGTATAAGATGGTGTTATTTTCATTCCATCTTTGAAGGAACAATAAATCATTGAATCGTTAATGTTACGTACTGGTACATGAGTTTCAATACTTGCAAGTGTTACGTAATAGTAAGTGTTCATTTAGTAAAAAAAAATAACAATTAAGATACCCAGAGGGAGTGACTGCCGGGAGCTAACGAGGTTTCATAATTGTTATTTTTTTACTAAATGAACGCTAACTGACTTAGTGTTAAATGTCATTTGACTAACAGTTTGACGCCATTTGACTGACTCTGGGTGGAGCTACGATTAAAGCTGAGATGACTGACGTTTTAAAGTTGATGTTTGCTAAGGCCGTTTCTAAGCAACGCTCGTGCGGCTTTAAAGTTTATAAACAACTCGTTCAGAATAAAATCAAGGGCGGAGTCTGTGAAATGCTATTCACGCGTGCGCAGTGGTGACGAACTTCTTAATAATTAAGAACGAACTTAATAATAAAATTATTTTGAAGGCTGTTTTAACAAATAAGAGTCACACAATTTTGAAAATTGAAACGATTTCATTGGTTGTCAAATGAGATTAAACACTTAATTAATGTGCAATAATTGTTATGATTATAACAATGATACGCCAAAAAACATGCGGAAGTGTATCATACAGACACTTCTTTATATAATGAAATTGGCTTTTGTATAATAAATGAAAAATCATTTCACCCACCGAAGTTGCTAATTTAAAAGGTTTAAGCTTAATGTTTTAATCACGTAATGAAAAACGTCACCTTTTTCTAACATTCCATAAATAAGTAAGTAAATATTTTATTATAGTGACATGTCCATAATTTGTAACGAACAATACAATAGAACACAAAACAAATATAAAGAGCACCCGGCCCTTTGCGCCTATATAAGTCACCTTAATTTAATGACAGTATCCAGTTCATTCATAAATAATGTGCAAAGTATGAATGGGTTGAGCTAAAATTGTTAAACAACTAGCTAATAGCATAATTGAATATTTATATCTAAACCATTTGATCGGTAAAAAGGTTTTGATCGATGATTAAAATGTCTAATATATAACATTTTAACGTTTAAGGTAGGCTGGTACAAAATACTTTGCGACTTTTCTTGGATATGATTGTAGTTAAAATGACAGTTTTTCATCAGAGTTAAAATTAATAAACATATCAGCAAGAAGTATATATTGAAACCCATTTTCTCTGATATTATTGTAAAGTCCACAATGTAACAGAAAATGTTTCTTGTCTTCAACGGATCCTGTGTCACAGATTCTACATAGTCTCTGTTTTGGAATTTCACCAATATCCCTTCCAGTCTCTATTCGTATAGGTAAAATGCCTCACCTAAATTGACACATAATAGGTCTCTCGTTTTCCTTTAAATTAGTTATAACGTACTGTTCACATCCAGAAGTGTGTTTAAAAAGTTTGTATCTTCTCAAGTTAGGAACTCTGAATATCACGCGACCACAGGCTGCCGTAATAATCCGTCATTAACTTTTTAATTTTTGACATATCTATTACAGTTTTATTATAAAAATAGTCTGTAAGTCTGAGTTTACACATCACTTGCTTAATTCCAAAAGTTCAGTCAGCGGTTATAATCATACATAAATACTTTCTTTGTCAGTCTATTTTTTATCAATGATAATTAGTCTATTACAAAACCGTAACATCGATGTCCATCGTCTGTACACGCTTGGTATCCAGCCAGTATCACCCAAGAGAGCTAATGTCGGAGCAAACCTATGTACCCCAAGGAAATAACGCATAGCACGATTTTGGACGTTGTCAACCGTTTGAAACTGCGCGGTAGTCTAGGATCGGTACAACACACGAATTGTAAAGTTTTTCAAAAGAACAGAGACCAATTATGAAGCGTGTTAAGCATAGTTTGTAGATGTAATTCTGAGTCAGCCATGAGGACGATGTTATCCGCGTACATTGGTAAAGATACTTTGGAGCCACCCATAGATATTCCGAGGCCGAGGTCATTGACCTCTTGCCCATCTTGCATAAGGTCATTGGCAAAAACAAAAAAAATAACGTAAACGATAAATTACAACCTTGCTTCACACCAGTTGAGTAATCGAACCAGTCCGTGAGAGCGTTGTTGATCTTGATACTAGACACCGAGCTGGAGTATATACTTTCAACTGATTTGTAAAGTTTCCCGTCAATATTGTTTATCAAAAGTTTGTAAAGTAGCATGTCTCTATCGATAAAGTCAAAACATTTTCTTAGTTCTATATATGCTGTGAAAACTGTAGTATTGTTATTATGACACTATTAAGTGTAAAGATATGTTCTTTGCATGATCGCTTTGCCCGGAAACCGTTCTGCTCGTCGGCAAGGATGTTATTGCTCTCTAGGTAATGTGACAGTCGTTTGTTGAGAAATGATCTATACAGTTTACTGATACACGATAGCAAACTAATTATTCTGTAGTTTAAAGGTAAACGACGATCTGAATTTTAATGTTTAATATCTCCTTTCGCCATACACATTGGATAACACTGGAGTCAAACACGAGTTGAAATAATTGTTGCAACACTGCTATAATTGGTGGATTTTTGAGTGCGGTATACGGTCATAGCCACAGGCGGAACCATATCTAGCGTTGGTTATTTTTCTTGATATTTCTTCAATTGAGACATTTGAATTTAATTGTTCATTCGGTATGTATAAAGGGTCCTCCATGTTAAGCTCCAATAATTGTTTGTGTAATTTTGCACGAGTGTAGTTCATTTCAAGTCGTTATTATCGTTGCAATTATATAAGTTTTTGAAATCTATTTTCCAGCGTTCGAATACCACATTCTCGTCTGTAATTATACTTCCATGGATGTCTTCTATTTCATCTAGTATATGTGTGTCTTTTCGCGGCCCAAGTTGTTGTATTTTTCACCAGAATTCCGTCGGGTTGGATGTTGTCATTTCCTATATGTCTAATGCACGTGATAGTCTATAGGCACGTTCTGCTCCACGTAACTGTTTCTATGAACTCTGTACGTAGCAAAGTCCCGCCGCGGTTCTTCCCCTTGTAATTTAAGTATTGACGCTCTTTTTGTCGCCTATTCCGTCATAGCGTATATAAGTTATCATTCCAGTATGGGTTTCTATGTTTAAAGCGTTGATTGGTCTGTTTTGTTCCATCGATCTTCGGTAATTTGTTTCACCATCGCACATCATTAACACAAACCACATGATTTTTCTATATACGTTTATTTCTTACATTGTTACAACTGTCATTTTAAACTTAAATGAATTCTATTTAACATATGTGCAGTTTCTAAAATATAGTTCAAAATACGGTACAAAGTACGCTCCCATTTTAGTTTCAGTTCTACTTAAACACCAACCATTATCTTAATCAAGCATGCAACTCAACTTCTTTTCTACAACACCCAACCATCTAAAACCCATCTTAACAGCTGGTCTCCCTAATGTTAGTTGCCTTAATTGTACATGACCATACACCTCGCCTATTCAAAGTGTTTAAGCGACCGTTTAATACACAAAACTTTGAGTCATTTAAGAATTTTAGAAAATCATGTCCGTGTTGATTAATGCTCTTGTCTAGAATTTTCCGTACTGGAATAGTGTCTAAATCCAGAAAAATGTCTGACAGTGACCCTCTTCTGGAGTTACAGTCGGCACCAATAAACATACTATCACAGTTACTGTAAGCCTTATATATGTGAGATAGAAGATGTGCGAAGAAACTTTGCGCGCCAAGTCCTCTCAATGAACGCTAAATATTGGATTGAAAATTGATGTTCATATAAACAGAGAATAATAAGCATTTGCATCCATACGCAAAAGTAATCACTGGAACGACAACAGATATTGATTGTATGTGGGGGTAGGGGGAGATAAAATTTTCCTATGTTTTCTATTAAATCATTCATATCTAAAAGATTTATAGGAGGTCGCCACTGTCACAATGGCAAATTGTCTATTACCAAGGTGATGATTGGCCATTGCTGTGAAAATCAAAAGTGCGTTGAAATACATAATCAGTTTTCGATAACTTGAAATCATTAACCACTAGAGTAAAACGCTGTTGTACCCAACGTAAGTAAATTGTGTAAACTATCATTTGCTTTCGTATGTTTGACTGGTTTAATTGAATATTTAGCAGTTTTTTATGCCATCGAGCGCAAACAAACGATCAGTTAACTTAAGCACCCTTTTCTGGGATCCTGGTAGGTTAACAAGTGTTCGAACACACCCATAACTGCAAGTTACTAATACATTATCCCACTTGAAGCAGAAATGAGAGACAAATGTAAATAAGACACACTGTAGTAAATCGTTCACCACGGCGACTGTTTCCGGGTGGGGATTCGAACCAATGAACCTTGGATTGATAGTCAGACGCGCTGTCGACTTAGCTAATCGGGCCCGGTTTTTTACTGGTATTTAAGTTCAATATGCTTATGCTTATACACATAATAGTAACAAATATTTATGCAAACTTAATCACTCAAAAGACGTAAAATCTGGAGTGGGTAGGGGGGAGACGGTAATTTTTTGTATTGAGGGGAGGGGAATAAGTAGCACCCTAAACCCCCTGGAACATGGTGGGATGGCTTCTTTTTTGGGTCAGCAACGCCAATGTATACTTTTTTGCCTCAGCTAGACGAGGTTTTCAAGAACATCTGCATTTATGTCGTCATTTCACGTCTAGTATTTAGTTACAAGTCTTGTAATAAATTGAATCATTTTGAAACTTAAATCTGACTTTTAACGGTTCATCGCACATAACTCTGTCATATGCATAGATACTATACTAACTTACTTATCGTAAGGTTCTCTATTTATATAGAAAACATGTTTAATGCTTACTTAGTTCATGATGCATTACTATATCAGCATCTATTTCTGAATGCATGCCTATAACTTGTACATAGTGGACATCCCTCGTATATAAATAGAACTACAGTAGTCAATTTCCCATTGATAAGCGCGAAGTCGGTCAATAGCTATAAATAACTTATCGACTTGCCACCGACTATAAATACATTTTGTCTTTGTTTCTTTTTTGGTGTTCTTATTTATGACGTGGTGTTCTAAAATATGACAATCCCATCCAAGGACGATCTAGTCACGTTTTTTTCTATATAGATCTATGATGGATTGAACATAGATTTGGAAAAAAATGACCAATATACTATACTCCTACCTGCGGCTAACGTCTGCCAATGTTATTCGGTACATATAGGCCCTATACGTACACTTGGATGTGTGTCTCAACTCCACATCATCGTCTTCATTTAAATATTCTTATCTTATATTATATGAGCGTGTGTGATTACAGAATATGAACCTACTTACATGACCCTTTCCTGCCTCAAACAGCATATACGGAACATTGTAGCGCGATGACACAACCAGCGGGAACTTCTCTACCGTCCGTGCACGTCCTTTTGGTATGCATACTCCACATGTTTTTTCTTTCATTAAATAATAGTTCGGCTGTCCGGTTTTCAAGGTGCCGTACACAAATACAGTATGCGACATCCTGACTTTCTTTCACCTATGTCAATGACACTGCATAAGATAACGACTCCGCGTACATATTAAACAGACCGAAATGCATATGAGTGAACATTCGTGAATTGTTTGTTTACACAAAAAAACGGTGCGATGATAAAATGTACCCTCTCGTTTCGCTCCTATAATGGTTCGACCTTTTTAAGTGTTATTACAGGTATATCAATTAAATCACTGTTATAATTGTAAACATTTCTACTTATTCAAAACACTGATATTATAGTAGTTTTAGTTAAAAGTCGGGTAACATGATAATAACATGTGTATGTATTTTGTGTATGCCAGTTTACACATTCTCTAAGTCGGCATTAACGTAAAAGGCTAGACCGTATAAAAATAGTTTATCAATGTATTCATTGATTTTAGTTGCCTAGTTTTGTCGCACGATATGTACAACACTATATTCGGTTTCAAAGATTATAATAACTTGACAACTGATGTATTTCAATATTGTTCCCCCACCCGTATTTCCAAGTTGGATATAAATATAGTTTTCATGTACAGATCCCGGGAAAGGGTGCAGTTAGTTCATATGTACCGCTGTTTTGACACTTCATTTTGGACATATGATACGTAGAAGTTTGATCCCGATTTCTTTTGCTTAATGCGATGAACAGCTGTGATCCCCTTAGAGGACACAGTAATGTCGACTTCTGACCCCTCGTTCAACCCAGCGTTAAATCCCCTCCTGCCTAGGAACTATATGCTAGGAACCTATTGACTATTATTTTTAATGAAATTCAAGAGCTTATGCTATTGTGTAGATAAAGATTCATTTAAATTAAGTATAGAGTAATGACCCCTATATAATTTGTTTGAAGGTAGAGTACCACCACATCTCCTCGGGGTACATATCCAGAACTTTCAGTCAGGGGTTGGGTCCAGTCGGTTCCAAGACAAGTATATATTTTTTTTTATCCGAAGCAGATACCCACGAAGTTTATAATATTCAGGAATCAAAGCAGATGTCCGGATCCTTTACCATCTAAATCCGCTAGTGATTATGTAGACAGGCCAGCTCAGCACAATTTGAAGGAAATCTCAAGTGGTGTGGGTCCGGACCCTCTGTCCCTCTAAATCCGCTAGTGATTATGCTCAGTACTGCGTTTAGGAAATATCCGGAGATTGTGGTCGGGACTGACTACCACTCTAAATCCGCCAGTGCTTCTGTTGACAGGTCAGCTCAGTACTGCATTTGGAAATATCCAGAGGTTTTGGTCGGGACCCACTACCACTCTAATTCCGCTAGTGCTTATGTTAATAGGTCAGCTCGGTTCTGTGTGTAGGAAGTATCCGGTGGGTGTTGTCGGGACCTATTACCACTCTAATTCCGCTAGTGCTTTTATTGACAGGTCAGCTCAGTACTGTGTGTAGGATATATCCGGTGGTTGTGGTCGGGACCCACTACCACTCTTATTCCGGTAGTGCTTATGTTAACTGGTCAGCTCAGTACTGTGTGTAGGAAATATCCGGTGGTTGTTGTCGGGATCCGCTACCACTATAATTCCGCTAACGCTTTTGTTGACAGGTCAGCTTAGTACTGTGTGTAGAGAATATCTGGAGGCGGTCGTCGGGACACACTACCACTCTTAATCCGCTAGTGCTTATGTTGACAGGTCAGCTCAGTACTGTGTGTAGGAAATATCCGGAGGTTGTGGTCGGTGACCCTCTACCACTCTAAATCCGCTAGTGCTTATGTTGACAGGCCAGCTGAGTTTTGTGTGTAGGAAATATCCGGTAGTTGTGGTCGGGAACCCACTACAACTCAAATTCCGCTATTGGTTATGTAGACAGGTCAGCTCAGTACTGTTTGTACGAAATTTCTGCAGGTTGTGGCCGGAACCCACTACCACTCTAATTCTGCTAGTGCTGATGTTGACAGGCCAGCTCAGTACTGTGTGTAGGAAATATCCGATGTTTGTGGTCGGGACCCACTACCACTCTAATTCCGCTAGTGCTTATATTGACAGGCCAGCTCAGTACTGTGTGTAGGGAATATCCGGAGGTGGTGGTCGAGTCCCACTACCACTCTAATTCCGCTAGTGCTTATGTTGACAGGTCAGCTCAGTACTGTGTGTAGGAAATATCCGGAGGTGGTGATCAAGACCCTCTACCATTCTAATTCCGCTAGTGCTTATGTTGACAGGCGAGTTCAGTACTGTGTGTAGGAAATATTCGGAGGTGGTGGTCGGGACCCACTACCACTCTAAATCCGCTAGTGCTTATGTTGACAGGTCAGCTCAGTACTGTGTGTAAGAAATATCGGGAGCTGGTGGTCGAGACCCACTACCAGTCTTATTCTGCTAGTGCTTATGTTGACAGGCGAGTTCAGTACTGTGTGTAGGTAATATCCGGTGGTTGTGGTCGGGACCCACTAACACTCTAGATCCGCTAGTGCTTATGTTGACAGGCGAGTTAAGTACTGTGTGCAGGAAATATCCGGAGGTGGTGGTCGGGACCCACTACCACTCTTAATCCGCCAGTGCTTCTGTTGACAGGCGAGCTCAGTACTGTGTGTAGGAAATATCTGGAGGTAGTGGTCGGGACCCACTACCACTCTAAATCCACTAGTGCTTATGTTGACAGGTCAGCTCAGTACTGTGTGTAGGAAATATCCGGAGGTGGTAGTCGAGACCCACTACCACTTTTAATCCGCTAGTGCTTACGTAGACAGGTCAGCTCAGAACTGTGTGTAAGAAATATCCGGAGGTGGTGGTCGCGACCATATAACCACTCGTAATCCGCTAGTGCTTATGTTGACAGACCAGCCCAGTACTGTGTGTAAGAAATATCGGAAGGTGGAGGTCGAGACCCACTACCACTCTAAATCCGCTAGTGCTTATGTTGACACCATAGAGAATCTCAAGGGGTGGAGGGTCCGGTTCCTCTGTCATTTTTGATCCGCTAGTAATAGTGGCAGGTCAGCTCAGTATTAATAAAAATTATGTTTAGGAAATCTCTGTGTCGGAGGTCCGGACCCTCTGTTCCTTTAAATCCGGTAGTGATTCTGTTGACAAGTCAACTTCAAAATCCGATACTATCATACTAAGAATCAGTGGTCACAGGCGCGTATCCAGGCGTACGCACTTACGCCATTGTATACAAATTGTCAGCAAAAATAAAGGCATAAAAGGTTGTACTATAACATAAGAACATATCATAATTGATTCCTTCTTATTTCCAAAATGTTCTAGTGTGAAATCCCCGAAGACCTCACTAACACCCAACTTGCAGCGTCGCTGTTCATAACTTGCGTACAGCTCAAACCTGTTAAGTAACGCCCTTGGATCGTATTCTTAAAGCATATAATGTCAAAATGTTCGCTTCTCAGACTATATGAAGTCCTATCTATTAACATACAAAAGTCCAACAAACAACAGACACTGTTTTTGCGATTTGCGAGACGCATTTATATAGAGTGACGACATACGTTTAACTCGACAAGCCATATATACATATATATACAATCAGGTGCATAAAACATAATACACATATGTCAAAGAACAATCTTTGAAATACATTGCACATTTTTAAATGACAGTCATAAAAGATTTTCAAAACGTCGACTCGTCCAGGAAAAACCAAAAAACGGTAAACTCTGGAAACCTGTGACCGTTTATCGAATGTCTTTTACCACTGAATGTCGAACTTCATTCTTGAAAATCTTTTATGAACAATACGCTTGCATATTCAGTATGTTCAGAATAACTTGATAAACGACATATATCACATTGATGTTTCATATTGTTATGTAAATGAAATACATTTAACAATTATATTTCTCTGTAATTTCGAGCATTGAATTTAAATTTTTCCGATGTCGTCGCCTAGAGTGAATCGCTAGAACTGATTTCTTACCGCCAAAAATCTATGTTTATATGTAATCTCGAATCACTCGAGCGTTCAAAACAGGGTTTGTATAACAATAACTCCAGAACAAAGGTACTCCGCTATACGATGTAACGGAGTACAAAAATGTCTTATACTTTTCTACTTCATTTAAATTTTTTCCGATGTCGTCGCCCAGTGTGAATCGCTAGAACTGATTTCTTACCGCCAAAAATCTATGTTTATATGTAATCTCGAATCACTCGAGCGTCCAAAACAGGGTTTTGTATAACAATAACTCCAGAACAAAGGTACTCCGCTATACGATGTAACGGAGAACAAAAATGTCTTATACTTTTCTACCTCATTTAAATTTTTTCCGATGTCGTCGCCCAGTGTGAATCGCTAGAACTGATTTCTTACCGTCAAAAATCTATGTTTATATGTAATCTCGAATCACTCGAGCGTTCAAAACAGGGTTTGTATAACAATAACGCCAGGACAAAGGTACTCCGCTATACGATGTAACGGAGAACAAAAATGTCTTATATACTTTCTACCTCATTTGATAATATCATTTCCACTGAATAGCAAGATGAGATTAGTTGTTCAGCATCACACTAGTCCATCTACACATCAACAAATAAGGAAATAGAGCAGTGTTGCTTTGGGCCATCGAGGTCTTAATCAGTTGATCGTGAATAGAACATAGAATGTGATGTGATAAAATGGTTAACGTTATGACTGGATACGGAGGGGTGTTGGTTTCGCTAAACACCTCAAGGTACATGTACATCACTGACCTCGCACTCAAGTTCAATGGAGCGGAAATCCAGCCCTTGATGCATCTCGCCTTTATTTCCGTTACTCCAACCCAGTACGTATCCCGATTTTCACTGTGCCATTAACCAGGGACTTGAATATCAGAGAATGTCATCCTTCAACATGTATTAACATAATAACAAAATAACAACAATAGTAGCAACGAAGTTTAGAAAATAAAATCAGGTTGACTGTGGAATTTGGCTTATGTCCTTCGTTTGACATAATTGAAAGCTGCAATTATTTCTGTATCACATCAATGCACGCATCGCTGCTGATACAACTGAATAATAAGTTTGTACATTCATGTGTAAAAATCTAAATATATCATGATGGCATTGCAAATATTATCATTACACAAGTTGCTACACGTGTTGACGAATATTTTTGAACAACCATAATCGTATAAATAAAAATTATAATTATGACAAAATTATTTTCTCATTTTAATTCTAATTTAAAAGTATAAAACAAATAAGAAAAACGTCTTATAAATTAATTCCTCGTTGTTTTTTATATAGTCTATTTATATGATGTGTTATCCGAATGATCTTGTTAAAACGAACACACTACATTTTTGTTGTTAGTTCTAACATTTTCCATTTTCAATCCATAATAATTTAAATTCAAAAGAAAATATTAAATAGTTGATAGCTGGAAATAGACAAAAGTTTTATCAGCTTTACTATAGTGCAAAACTATAAAATTAAGATAAAGGTACAAAGAAATACTAATGTTGATATGAAATGTGTCCACCAGTCTTTGTAAGTAACTGGTATATTTGAGAATAGCCGAGTAGGAATAAATCATGACTTAAAGAATCACCTTTATTCCTGTTTTATTATGCAACAATATGGAGTTTTATTGTAGATGGATCGGAACAGATCGAGCACAAAACATAGTAAAAATCACAAACTTTATTAAAAAATGCAATGCTATTGAATGCAATGCACACATAATATCCATTTATTAATTAATAGATTTGTCATTCAATTAAGAGTGTCGTCATATCAACACATGTTTTGTTCATTCTACTTATTTCGAGGTATAAACACATTCGATAAAGGTTCAAAGAAAAACTAATGTTGATATGAAATGTGTCTACCAGTCTTTGTAAGTAGCTGGTATATTTGAGAATAGCCGAGTAGGAATAAATCATGACTTAAAGAATTACCTTTATTCCTGTTTTATTATGCAACAATATGGAGTTTTATTGTAGATGGATCTGTAATCTGAGACTTCTCTGACCCTAATAGCCTTCTTTTTTTCTTTTTTTTTTTGCAGCTTAGGGTCAGAGAAACTCCTATAGTAAAAACACGGGGATTACTGAAAACCACACAGTCAAGCACTTTCAACGGTGTATTTGACGTTTGGTCCAAGTTATTTTAGTCTGACATATCGATGAATTGATATTTAATTTACCAATCTGCAATGTTAAAACTGCATCTTTATCTACTGTAGTCTCGTTAAAAGACATTTATGTTATGTAGTACCGAAATCCTTACGAAATCTGCCATTTTGATGTTTTGCATGTTACCGTGATACTCTCGTGAGAAACAGTGACGTCATACAGACGGTGAAGTCATTAAAATTCCGCTCGTTAAATATATCGACTATTAACAACATTTTCAAGATGGCGGGAGTTAACGATTGTATTGGAATTTTCTAATAGCCTTTTTTTTTTTCCTTTTTGCTAAGGTCCGAAAAAGACACGTTCGGAAAAAGACGCGGTCGAAAAAATTGTGGGCGGAATCACCCGGACTCGATTTCAGAAGGCGCAAATTTATATCGCACCGGATTTCGATCACGTGACAGTTGTCGCGTGTGACCTAAATACACTTTTACATGAAGAAATTTGTTTTTTTTTAACTTACTCTGAGAAGGATTGACCGTTACAACGTAATAAAGGTTTACAAAACAAATATTTCGGTTCAGATAGGTAAATAAATATATTGTCAATATATTGATATGCTTGAAATGTTAATCCAATGAATATTCACATAGATATATTGATTTAATGTTCCTCTCCCACACGGGTGAGGAAATCCCCGTGTTTTTACTATACGGGTTCCTCTGACCCTACACAGCAAAATGAAATGTCAAAAATCGTAAAAAAAAGGCTGTGTAAGGGTCAGAGAAGGCTCGGACTAATGGATCTGTAATCGTATCAGACACTAGATAATTTGCTTTAAAGCATTTTTTGATAATTAAATCTATTCTCATTTTGGAACACTTTTTATCATTTTAGGGCAATATCCGATGTACTATGTACCACACACATTGATAAAAACGTCATTAGCTATTTTGCTGGTACTCTGTGTGCACTTCATACCACCACAACGGATATGGTACATGGCTGGCGTCATGCACAGATGGCTCCACATACATAAACATTTCACCTGCGATTCCGTCTTTGTAGCTACTGAACATCGGTAACTCCAGCAAGTGAGGTTGATATTTCACAAGAAAGTAGGCAAACACGCGTTTTCTCTTCAAGTCATCCGGAGATTTTCCATCGCTCTCGTCTGCAACTACAGCTATTTCGCGCCGCTCGTATAGATTGGGGTGGTTCTCCAGCTGGTCAAGCCGGGCCAGGTGATTGTTGTCCACCTCGTACTACCCGGCACCCCGTTGTTGAGCGCAATGTCGCTATTATATATATATTTTTATCTGTATTTTACATGTCAACGACAAAATGTTGTGTCTTTCCTTCTGGTGATCTTAATGATGACGTAGTGTTTTGAAATATGACAATTCCATTCAAGGACGATCTAGTCCAAAGCATATAGGATACGCTCGGTATATCAGTAGGGGAGAGTGTGGTTGAATGTGCCATGGGTTGGTTGTGCAATCCCTAATATTTCCTTTAATAGTCCACAAAAACGCTCTGTTCAAACTATTGAACGTTAAGTAAACTAAAAACGGCATTTACAATTAACACATTTATTTATACAATTTAGGAATTACGTATCTCGCAAAAAAGCATATATACGTATGGTGGCATAGTTCTGCCAGCCTGGTAGTCAGATAGCCACTCCATGATGTCGACATCAGGGACGTATGATGTCGACATCTCACTCATTATGGCGACATACACTACTTGAATAAGTCACTTATTCAAATAGTTATGGTAACACCAGTAAGCTATGGAAGCGTATATGGGACATACTGATGATGTGTTCATGTAGGGTAAATCTTGTTGTTGTATTTCGACATGCTTCGATAGAACACAACATTTAGATATACTTAATATCATATTGTCTATATAATATCACAGTTTCGCTACTTAAATCTTGAAACATACTAACATATACTTATTTTCGTGACATATATTTTCGCAAGATTTTCATAACAAGGATATGTCGACATGTATAAACACATCTTTGCGAGAAGAAGTATCACGTTTTGCCGATACATAAAATGTTTCGCGGTATATCTTTTTCCTGCTTATTTTTATTAACATAGTATTCCGACATACATTTTGACAATTTTGACACGTGTATCTACTGTCGGATTACGGGAGTTTAGCGCTATAAATTATACGATTATGTATGGGAGGGATGTCCGAGCGGGAAAATAAAAATATAAATATTTGTGATTAAAAGAAACATATTTTTATTGATTACATCTAAACACCTGGTGATTACATCACATAGCCCGATGATAAACCCACAACGCCCACTAATTGCACCACTAAGCCCGGTGATAGCATCACAAGACTCGGTGATAGCCTAACAATGGCGGCTGATTACATCCCAAGGCCCGGTGATTGTATCACACAGCCCTGTGATAGCATCATAAAACCACTGATGTCCTCACAAAGCGTGGAAGCTACACAAGGCCCGTTGATTACATGATATCCCTACACGACCTGGTGATATCCTCACACGACCTAAATGATAGTCTGAAAGGCTCCACGATAACATCCTATGGCCCAGTAATTATATGAGAAAGACCGACGATAGCCTCGAATGGCTTGGTAATTGCATCACTTTACCCGTTGATATCCCCACAAGTCCCTGTAATATCTCTATAAGACCCTGTGGTAGTCTTAGTCTTAGATAGTCTGTTTAATTTCTCACAAGGTATTTGAAGTTATCACCGAGCAATATAAGTATATCACCGAGCATTTTAAGGTTAGCACCATGTATTATAATGCTATCACCATGTATGATGAAGATATAACTGGGCTTTCTTAAGCAATATATCACCGTGCTTTGTGACGATATTACCGAGCTTTGCGATGCTATCAATGGGTCTTTTGATACTACCAAAATAACTGAACCAGAAAACGCCAACAATTTGCAAAACTAAGTTTTATACTTATCCCTCCTATAACGTTTGGTTGGAATCCAACCAACAGTTTCAGAGGAGTTCAGCGAAATAAACCGTAATGAGGATGTGATAATAGTCTCCGTCCGTCTGTCAGTAACATTTGTCCGGTACATAACAAAAAAAAACTATTATGGGGATAATATTTTGTTAAAACGTCACACAATGGCAGAGGACATTGACAGGTAGTGCTCTGCCCAAGAACTACAACTCTACCTTGGAGGTTTCTTTCATTTATCCCCCTTTATTATATTTTATTATGCATGTTCGGAACACAACACAAAATTTATTCAAGGGATTTAATTGATATTCCATAGAAGGATAGAGCACATTGAGAGGAAGTGCAGTGTGCAGGAACCACAGCTATTTCATTTGTGTTTACAGAAATACCCCCCTTTTTTAAATTGACTTGTCAGGAGTTTACTTTAGAAGTGCTTATTGGAATTGATTCAAACTGCATACAACGATAAAGGACATTAAGAGGAGAACAATACATCTACATTGTCTCATTTTTCAAATCATCCTCTTAACATGGTCATAAAGATTACTCCATAACGATTAATGGGATTCCATTTATATTTCACACAATGCTAAAGGACATTAGGAGAAAGTGCATTGCCAAAGAAACATTACTCAATCTTCCTTTATTGTTGTTGAATTATCTTCCTTTATTATATGTTATTGTGCTTGTCCGGAACAGAACTAAAACATCATTCAAGGGTTTTAGTTGATATTTTGCACAATACAGGAAGTGCAGTGTGTAGAACCATAACAATTCCTTCTATTTTACATAAAAATGTCTACTTATGTCTACGAAATGTTACTTCGATTGTGAAACACGTTCTTACAACTTAGACAAGTCACGCTCGAAGTCTTCCTAGGTAGAACCAGTACAAAGCATATGCGGAAAACACACATAGCCGTAGCAGAGGATCGAACCCAATACCCTCCGATCATGGGTTCGGTGCTCTACTATTGGACCACGCGCTCCACATGAAAAACTGAAGTAGTGAATGATTAGCTGGTCCATCTGTGCATCGCCTCCAGGAAGAATTCTAGCATTTGCAACGGAAAATATTGATATCAGCTTCAGACCAATTGCATCGAAAAACATAAAACGAAACGTCGCTGGAGAAAGTAATCGATATTATGATTGTAAACGCCAGCTTGCTAGCTCATTAAGGTAGAGCGTAATACTTCAAAGCAATGCGTCGTTGGTCCAATACCCGGAAGGCATAGTATGAATGCGACAACGAAATTGCGGCTCAAAGTCGTTGGCCTACCAACTAGATTTAACCCGTGAGGGAAAGTAATCAGTTACATTCATATAATTAGCGTGCACTGGTATGAAACCCAAGACACATGTTACGTAAGTACACCGCTGAGGTATTTTAATTTCATATTTTTTCTACTAAAAATAGCTAATTAGCAAATAGTAGATCTGAATAAAACGCTTTAGTTTCTAGTTTCAAAGTTTATAAGCAACTCGACAAGACATTTACCTTTGGCCATTTATAATAATTACAGAAATATGGCAAAGACAATATTATACAGTTAAATTTAATGCAAATAAATATATGATGAAAGTAGAATATAAATTAAGAAACAGTCAAAGTTTCAAGAGTAATTTTTCTAATGAGTAATGCTTCTTTGATGAATTTTGAAAGTTTAAACAACTTTTTATATTTTGTTGACATATTGAATTTATGTACTGAAGGCATTGTTATATGCCCTTAATATGTTTTCCTAATAGCATTATACCTTGTACAACATAAAATGTAATGATACTCAGATTCAATACATAACAAGCTTTTGTGTGAAGTGATAATTTAAAAACCGTTCTTCTATTGGTTAAACTTCGATATTTTCTCGCAAAAAACGATAGTAAAATAACTTAAATCCATATTTTTTTAATTATTAAACGGACAATAACTCGGACAGTAACAACGTCCATCGTCACCATTGTAGTTCTGGCTTTCACCTCCGGCATGTAAAGGTTAAATGAACATTTTCTTGAAATGGATGGATATTGTCGAAAATCACGGAATAATTCGTGCACGTAATATACATATCGTTATACCTTTGTATTCTAATAATTCTTACAATATAATGCAATATATAATACCGATATAATATATTTGACAGCATTTTATCTGAAGAATATGTCGAATAGAAGTATGACAACATTCTGTATGAGACGATACAAATCTTTCAATAAACGTACTAAAGAAATCAGTATAACGTATATCCATATCAGCAGTCGCATTTCAATGATATATTTGTAAAGACATTTTCAATTACTATTACCTTTTCACGTTATAAATTTGCCTGAAATATTGTAATATAAAAATTATAAGGGGTGTGGGGTCCATTTACGCTTCCATACGCAAGATATAAGTAGTGAAACTGTGATATTATATAGACAAGATGATATTAAGTATGTATACACGTTGCGTTCTATCGAAGCATGTCGAAATACCACAACAGGATTTACCCTACATGAAAATGTCATTAGTATGTCCCATATACGCTTCCATACTAATTGGATTTTTTACCTAGTAAGTCACTTACTGATGTTGCAATATTCATCTGAATAAGTGGTTTAATAAAGACACCGGTGTCAACATAATGAATGAGATGTCGACATCATACGTTTCTGATGTCGACTTAATGAAGTGATTATCTGACTATCAGGCTGGCAGAACTATGACACGATATATACGAGTATTACATGATGTCAATGTGTTTTAATAAAATGTTTTTGATATTAAGAAAACAACAACTAAGGCGGATTAAGCAATATCAATCAACGGGACATAACTTGGAATGACGACATGGTCACTAGATCCGCTATAGAATAGTAAAATCACACGCAGGAGTAACGGACCGTGACATTTAATTTCGAAATCTATTTTCCACCAACTTTATGTTGGTTTCTTTTTTTTCTTTTTTTATACGATGGATTGATGGACTGAACATTGAATTGAAAGAAGTAAAAACAATGTCCGTTACTCCTGCCTTATCTAGGACCACATACTCCAAGATTCCGGTGATCCTCCTATAGCATCTGCCAATGTTATTCAGTACATGACGAAATTATAGGCCTACGTAAGCCTGGATGTGTGTCTCAATGGCAAACATCATCGTTTTCATTTAAGTATGCATATTTCAATGAACGTGTGTGATAACAGAATGTTAACCTACTCACATGACCCTTTCCTGCCTCAAACAGCATAAACGGATGATTGTAGCGCGATGACACAACCAGCGGGAACTTCTCTACCGTCCGTGCACGTCCTTTTGGTATGCATACTCCACATTTGTTTTCTTTCATTAAATAATAGTTCGGCTGTCCAGTTTTCAAGGTGCCGTACACAAATACAGTATGAAACATTCTGACTTTCTTTCACCTACGTCAGTGACACTGCCTACGATAATGACTTCATATACATATTAAACAGATCGAAATGTATATGAGTGTGAACATCCGTTAATTGTTGGTCACTAACGCATCGTTGGACACATACACGTAATCCATTCCGATACTCTCCATATATTACCTGTGGGAGATTACACTAGTTGTGTGTTGTTTTATTTGAACAGAACAGAACAAAATACACCTAACGTTAACACCGTCTTATCAAAACGGCATTTGCGCGAAACTAGTGTTGTGATTGGATAATGTTCCTTTCATGAAAAGTATTGATCATATGCGACGCTTGCTTTTCTAAAAGACAAACGTCTTGACAAGTTGTGCAGAAAAAAAACACATTTGGAATTGTAACTTGTCAAGGCGTTTGTCTTCTAGAAAAGCAAGCGTCGCATATGATCAAGAATATTCATGAAACCGTGAAGGAACTAATCATATGGTTGCATCGTGGCTTGAAAGCTAGTGTTATATCTCACTGGTGATAAATGGAGAGTATCGGAATTGGGTATCCGACGATGACACGAACGGTTCGTAGATAAAGTCAACCCTCTCCGGCGGTGGGGGATGGGGCACTCCCTATATCTTAGTTAAAACAATATTTATTTGTTATCAGCATATAATACATATATTCGATATACAGCAGAATTGAAAAGAAAATATTTCTTCTGAATATTTTGCAAAAAACTGTACAATGGTGTTACAAATGCAAATGAAACAAATTAATAACTGTGAAGAGAATAAAGTGGAAAGGGGAAGGTAAAGTAGATAGATAGAATAAGGAAAGGAGAGTTCACAAGTGATCACAAGATGCCTGTTGAGGTATAATGGGGTCACTCTTATGACAATAAAGGATAGTTCAACTCAGTGAATGAAACGCTTGGTCTTCGAGATGTATGTTTGGACATGGTGAAATATTTGACTATTGACATCATCAGAGAGTGTCATTGCCGAACAGCAGTGTATTAAGGTCAAAACGAGTAATAGGACGAATGACATCATGGAGTAGAGTTCGTTGACGGTGATACAAAAGGCATGTGAAGAGATAATGATGCGTATCTTCAGTTTTCCACAATTATAGGTAGAGCTTTCTACAATTTTTTTTGAGAACAGATGCTTTTTCAAGGAACTGCAATGCATCCGTAACCGCGCATGCTGAATTGTCGATTCTCTTCTACCACCATAGTAAAATAGTTTTGGAACAGTCTTCTTGTTCGAATTCAGAGCGTGCTTGAAAGACAAGACAAAAGCAGCAGACCAGGTGACAGGAGGTAGTGATGGGAATTAAAGGAAACGTTCCTAATGTAGTCAGAATTTTGTTCGCCGTAAGTCGCAATTTTACCTACTGTTTCGGGAATCATATTGGATACATAGGAAGGGGAAGTCGGACAGTTGAGCATTTTATAGAAATGGACCAATCTATGTTTACGTCTGCGCTACTTCAAGGGTTCAAGAGCGGATTCTTTGTATACGTTATTAAGTGATACCAGGCTTGTTGCTCCAGAAGTGATTCTGGCTGCTTCCATTCGGATTATTTCGAGGTCTTCTTCTTCAGCTTTGGTTATATTATCCCAAACAACATCAGCGTATTTAAGTGTAGGCCTTATGAAAGATTTGTAAGTAGTTTTGAGTGATCGACCATCAAGAGTGAATTTGAGATAGCGTAGAATGTTAACTCGAGTCCAAGCGTTTTTGTAATGTCTTCAATGTGTTTGTGTCATGTACCATCGCTAGAGAGAATGATTCCAAGGGGTGTGTGAGTGTCAACTTCCTGTATTTGAATAGTATTAATGAACATGACCGGGTGTTGGGGTTAGACGTGTTTGTAAGTGATATCGACACTTATATAGAGGGTTGTGTCGTCAGCAAAGAGACAAATCGCAGAGCCAATTTCAGAAACAAAATCGTTGATGTAAACAAAAAACAATAATGGTCCAAGAATTGAGCCTTGAGGAACACCAGTCGATATCGGAACCGTGTCAGATGAGGAAAGAACTACACAGTGTGATCTGTCATCAAGATAATCATTGAACCAAAGAGAAAGAGAAGCAGAGATACCACTGCGTTCAAGTTTGAATAAAAGTCCTCTATGCCATACGCGGTCGAAAGCTTTAGATATGTCAAAAAAGACAGCTCGCACCTCTTTACCGTCATCTAAAGCCTTACAAAAGGTATGGTAAATATATGTAAGCTGATTGACACTATAGTCCTTGGGGACGAAGCCAGACTGAAAAGAAGAGATGAAGTTGTTGTCATGGAAGAAATTAAATACATGTTTGTAAATAATCCTTCCGAGGACTTAACTGATTGCACTAAGTATGGATATTTGTCTGTAGCTGCTAACATCACGAGGATTTTTCTTCTTGTAATTACACAGACGTGGGCTAGTTTCCAATGACGGGGGAATATGGATAGGCGTAGTTGAAGAGATCACAGAGAGGTCGGGATAGTTCGTTTGAAATTTCTTTTAGGACTATGTTATTGACGGTATCGGGACCAATGGCTTTCCCGGATATAAGTATTTTAAGGGCGTCAGTAACTTCTTTAGGTTGGATGTTAATGTTGGTGAGTTTAGGACCGTCATCGTTGATGGGAAGGTTTGATAAGCCTTTGTTCGTGTCATCTAGGAGTGTTTGTGCTTGGGAGAATGTATTGAGTATGTCTGCTTTTTCTGTGTTTATTTCGTATGTGTTGTTGTTGTGATAAAGTGTTGGGATGCTTTTTGTAGAGGAATTGGGATTAATGAAGCCTTTTAAAAATTTCCAGTAGTCGGACGAGTGATGTTGTGATGGATGGTTCTTAAGTTTGTCAGCCATTTTAGTGTTGTGTGCGTGTTTGACATTACGTACGAGAGAATTTGTTTTGTTACGTATGGTGGTATATGTATTCAAATGGTTTGGGTTGTTTGTTTTTCGTGCTTTGATGTAAGATCGTCTTCTTCGTCGAATATGGTTTGTTATTGTGTTGTGCATCCATTGCGGGTCGGTGGGTCGTACTGTAACAGTTTTATTAAGAATGCTCTCATCACACAATGAAAGAAGAGCTGCAATGAGACTAGAAGAATAAACATCAATATCAGTATCAAAGCAAGATTGCCAATTGCCAACTGATCAAAATTAGCTTCCGAAAATTTCAAGTCTTTTTGGTTGAAGTGTGTGTATCGGGGTTTGGGGTATCTGATACAACAAAAAACTGGACAATGGTAGCGAATATTTTGCTCAAGGTAGGGTTCAACTAAACCACACATGGATACTAGATTGGTGAAAAATATAAGGAATAGGTCAATAATGGACTGGGAAGACTCGGTAAAATTGGTCGGGTCTGAAATTAGTTGAGAGATGCCGAATTGCATACAAATGTTGTCAATTTTCAGTCGAGATGCAGGTTTGAGACAGTCAAGATTAAAATCACCAGTGACCACTATGTCTTAAATCTGAGTATCGACAGCTAGCGCTATTGAATCTTGATTACATGAAAGGACAGCAGCACTAGAATTCGGTTGACGATATAAAACGCCGAAAAAAATAGGTTTATGTTTCATCTTCAATTCTAACCATGTACATTTAACGTCGTTTAACTCTTAGTCTTGCCTTTAGCGAACAGTGATCGTATCCTTAACATAGACTAGAACACCGCCATATCTGTCAGTCGGGCGATCCTTACGGAATGGTGTTTGGTAGTTGGAAAAGGCAGGATCCAATGTAGATGTGTTGTTTTTCAACCAAGTTTCCGTGAAAGCAAATACATCAAATGAGCATAAATCAGCATACAGTTGGTGTATCTTTAGTACAAAGCTTTGGACATTATTATGAACAAATGAAAGATGGCTAGAAATAAGTTCCGAGAGGCCAACTGATCTGGAAGGCAAAGTGGATGACGAACCGGAACTCAAGTCGGATGTACTAGATGAAGCTGGACCAGGATTATCATGGACGTCACAGGACAGTATAAGTTAAATTGAAAGCCACATAATCAATTCAAAACTGTTCATCGGTTTAAGATCTTTTTGACGGAGTTGAATGTGACCAAATAGACCCACTCTCGCTCTTTAAGCAGATATATCTATACACATTATGTAATGCCAGTGTGATAAATCAGAGTGAGCAAGTATCCTCCGAGGGCCATGTGATCATGCTATAAGAAAGGAAGTAAGAGTGTATAGGACGTGAAGGAGTTAATGCAATATGAAATAGATATACAGTTCTGGTGCAACACATATGATTTTCACTCAAAATTTACCGGTTTCATTTGAGAGTTCAAATACATTATATTTTAAGTATAATCATTTCAGTTATGTTCAGTTATAGTGGGAATTCATCTTCCTTTGCATTAATATTCAATATATATTCATTATATGTATGTATATACGTACACATGCATATATTTATATAAACTCTTGTGCACATACATATAAACATAACTTTAAAATAGCAAACAAGAACACACATACACAGATACCTTCGTATGCAAGCACGCTCTCTTCAAACATAAGCAAACACATGCACATATTTTACGTGTACACATACACACATACAAATACACATACACACATACATACACACATACAAATATACATGCACACATACATATACACAAAAGATACATATGTCCTTAAACAATACCTAATGCAAACATAAGTGCATTATTGTTTAAGAATATTGTAGAAAAAACAAAAACAAACTTAGACTGAGTGTTTTATTAACAATATAGAACATGACCTTGAACAAGATAAAAGGCATAACATTCAAGAGCGGCTTTCCAAAAAAATGCATAACATAGATGAAATATGTCTGCCAATGATAAAACTACTGAGTTAGTTAATGAAATTGGAAATGAGTAAATACATTATAAATAAATACATCGTAAGTTTTATCATTATAAATAACTTCAATACATAATCAACAAACAATAGATGGATTAATCATTCATAAAGATTAAGACTTTTATTCAACGAACAAAACACTTGTACGGGCCCCTCATTTAACTAAAGGAAGTGACGTCAGTCGACTAATTTGATTGGGCAATCACTTTCGATAGGAACTGGAGAAGTTGAGGTGAGTTTAAATTTTTCAGAGCAGGAAATAATTATATAAAAGCTTAATGATTATGATTTATTTATTACCCTCCCTTATCCCTTCCGAAAGGTTCTGTTTTGCTCTGCTTATATTTTATAATTTCAGCACTGGTGAGAGCTTTGTTAATTGGATCAATTCAAATCATCAGTGTTTGAACAAGTTCCCGTCATGGCTGGTGTGAATTGACAATGTTGGGAGACAGACAATTTGTTCTTAACGATTCCCAACATCCGATGCCGAGTACGGGAATAAACGTGCGCATCGATATATATTGTAAAAACGAACACTAGTGACTGTTTTCTTCTGGATTTCCGGTGCCGGGGTCGAGACGATTTGCGACAGTGTAAATAACAAGTGAATAAGTAATTTGTGATAATTCAGTCGTTCTGTTTCTCCAACTTTGTCGGATATTTGACAGTTCAATTGGGCATTTGCTAGCTCAACATAGGTTACATCAGTTGTCGGGGTAACTAGTAACTTAATATTAAAGTTCTAAATATTTTTATATATTCATTTTCTTAACCAGTTATGGCCATTCTTCATGCCAACACATGCATATATATAAAAGAGAAATTAATAGAACACAATTCTTGTTCTTTTTTGTATCCCTTTTTGTAGTTGAATAAATAATGTTATTTCTTTTTAGTTGAACTTTACTACAATAGGACCATCAATACACACGCAGAAAAACAAAAACACCAAGCTCATCATCATCATCATCATCATCATCACCACCATCATCATCATCAGATAATAATAATACCATCATCAGCAAGAGCATCATCTGCATAACAATCATCATCATTATAGTAGCCCCGGGACTGGATGGCACCTCAAGGTTGTTAAATCGAATGGAGTAACGGCGGCCGTATTGTTGATGATCATTCAATTCCAAGTTTAAATATGTGTGTTTACTACTAAGAAAAGGTAACTGGCCCTTAACTTCTGTAGCCTTGAGTTTTAGTTTTATGATATTACTCAGATTAAATAATAGATCTTCTTGTGATTGTATTGTTTGTAGCAGTTTTTGGTTTGTATCCACGATTGGCTGTACAACATATTCATTGAATGAGGCTATTGCCGCGTTCATTACCGATTTAATGGCTTGGAGTAGCATATTGGTCAGAGTTAGACACACGTTTTGGATGACTGATTTGTTTTGAAAAGTTTTTTTTGTTTTATGTTGACAGGTCAGCTCATTACTGTATTAAGACAATATCAAGAGGGATCCGGACTATCTCTATAGACCCACAAGTGCTTATGTTGACAAACCAGCTCATGACTGTATTAAGAAAATATCAAGAGGGATCCGGACGGTCTCTATAGACCCGCTAGTGCTTATGTTTACAGGCCAGCTTATTACTGTATGAAGAAAATATTAAAAGGGATCCGGACTGTCTCTATAGACCCGCTAGTGCTGATGTTGACACGCCAGCTCGGTACTGTGTTAAGAAAAATATCAAGAGGGATCCGGACTGTCTCTATAGATCCGTTTGTGCTTATGTTGACAGGTACCAACTCAGTATAGTGTTAAGAAAATATCAAGAGGGATCCGGACTGTCTCTATAGACCCGCTAGTGCTTACATTTACAGGCCAGCTCGGTACTGTGTTAAGAAAATATCAAGAAGTATCCGGACTGTCTCTATAGACCCGCTAGTGCTGATGTTGACAGGCCAGCTCATTACTGTATTAAAATATATCAAGAGGGATTCCAACTATCTCTATAGACCCGCTAGTGCTTATTTTGACAGGCCAGCTCAGTACTGTGTTTTTAAAATATTAATAGGAATCCGGACTGTCTTTATAGACCCGCTAGTGCTTATTTTGACAGGTCAACTTGTTCGTTCTTTCAAAATCCGATATTATCAAAATGATAATTAGTTCCCATATTCATAAAGTATATCATTTCAAACATTTCTTATTGTTTTCTATCTAATTTAATAACCATTTCTGCATGGTACCACGCTTGCATTTCTACTGAATAGAAAAATGAGAGTAGTGGTTCAGCATCACACAGATAAGGAAAAAGAGCACTGATCTAAATCAGTTAATAATGATAGAAAATAGTTTGTTAATATCGATTTACATGCTTACTAAAATGTATCAATTTAATCAGGGCCAGTCAAACCTGGTCAATATAGGTAAAGTATGTGCGTCACCCATTTCTGGTCATAACCCTGGCCTGTTGCTAGAAAATGGCATGATTTAAACTTTTCGTGTATAGCGTTGAAGGCTTTCAGTGACGTAGCTTCTTATAGGCACTAGAGGGACGTGCCTATACTTTTTTTAAAAAAAAAATGCCAAAAATGTAATAAAAAGCGTATCCCTGGCGGGGGTAAACTATAACTTCGCAACAAACAAAAAAAAAACACTAAATATGATACAAGTATTTAAAATCATTTTATCAATTTTGGTTATAAAAATGTGATTTCAATGTTTATATTAAGGATAGCCAGGCCCCTAAAGAAAAATACGCATAAACACACTTACGACGGCCTAGCTGACCCGCAACTGTGTCTACACACTATTTTTGGCCAAGCTTTGCCTCTGCGTTTAAGCGGCATCTTTTCTCAAAGCAACGTTGAATTGAATGAGTTCCATGATTCCAATTATAACACTTGCAAGACAAAATTCCATCTGACAACGGGCAATAAAAACATATGTATATATGGCTTCTAAATTACACGTGGTCGTTAATACAATACCTGTGAATGTGCCATTGGTAATGGATTTTAAATTATATCAATAGCTACATGTATTTCAATAAAAGAATGCACATATTATGTCCCTTTTTCTTTAAATAGACAAATGGGTATAATGGTAAAACTATAAGTGCAGATAATATAACAAAAGATAATCAATTCTTAATTAATATACTGACTTAATAAACATTATCTGTTTTCACTTTATAAACATATTATGTACATGTTTGTCACATGATAAACGTTTTATCTGAGGTGAATAAAAGACATAAACATATATACGTTCGTTTGGTTTATTTTTCTTATAAGTTCATTTGTGAATATATTAACTGTATTTTCAAATGTTTATATAAATATCCGTTTATTTCCCCCATCATAATCTGTGTGTCTACGTGTTCTAATACAATATCTTTAATTTGATTATATTGATGTATTTAATCACAGCTATTTTCAATGAATGTATGTTATGTTTGTAAACAGTCGGTTTATTAAATATAGATATACGATAAGGGTAGACATGCATCGTAACTCTTGGTATAGGTGTACTTGATGCCGTATTGATTTGCCGTCAATCTATATATAACGTATTAGAAAAAATGTTAAAACATTTTAACTGTTTCGTGCTTTATAGGAGTTTTATAGACATGTTCAACAGATATAAGTGAGCATTTTTCTTGAGATTTGAAAAACATGTATATGAAAACAACAACATACTCATAGACAAGTCTGATATTCTGTAATGGCCAATAGATGATACTTTGAAAGATTATTTTTAAAACAGTGAGGTCTAATACATAGAAACTAAGATGTGTACCTAGTTTTCGACAAATATTCGCTATTCAGCAAAAAAGTATCACATGCTCTAGTAGAGAAAACACAGACATACAAGATACACAGACTCAACATTAGAATGCCAATTCAAGTTCAGAAAATAGTTTTAACATTGACAGAAAGGAAAAGATAGCTGATAGCAATCATGTAGTTCCATCAGAGACATACGAACGCTCATAAAAATCTTGTTACATGTACAAGATTACTTACTGTATGATTGTTTATAGAATGAAAAATGTTCGGAAAGATGTGAAAGAAAAACAGTAAAAAAGAAGGGCGTAAGAGCTGCAATACTGCTTGCACAGATATTGACGATAAAGGTAATTTCGACTACCAGTCATGCAAACTGTAGAGATGCATGAAAGATACTGGAAAAGTAGTCAAATCTCGATGAACAGACAAACAGAGAAGCATGAATAAGTCAATTTGGAAATATAATATTGATTGACTGATAGAATATTTAGCGTAAACTTTATGCCATAAAGGGCTAACAGACGATCAGTTAACTTACACTGTTTCCTCGGATTAACCAGTCCTCGAGCACACCCCATTTCCGCAAGTAACTGATAACTTTCCCACTTGAATTAGTGGTTAGAGACGAATGATAATGGGACACAATGTCGTATATCGAATTCAAGCTCACGACTCCTGGATTGATAGTCAGACGCGTAACCGTTAATCGGGCTCGGCCAGAAATATAGTAAGATGCAAGATTAAACGTGCTTAATACTCCACGCTGATTAAGCTTTGTTCACGACAACCACACCGTAATGAGATAAGCTAACTTCGCGTTATGAGGATTTCAAACTCAGGCCTTTCACTATACAAGTAGACTGCCGAATTAAACATATAGGGATGCAATTGACTCATTGCGATTTGTTTTATGTATTTCGATAATACTTTCAGCTGGTTACAAAAAAGGCAAAAATGAAACGTTCGGATGTATTTCCTATAAATCAAAATGACGCCTCTTTCAGATCAATAACTTTAAAATGTACGAAGATATGAAACAAACAACTGCAAAACGTAGCTGGATCATTTACATTACATCCGAAAATATTGATTAACCGCATCTTGATAAAAGGATTTTTGAAAATTCGCAATTTTATTCCTTTTTTTTATCTCAGTTTGACCCCTTATGAATATTTAATCTCAAGTAAATGTTTCAACCTAAACATTTATTAATAAGCAATGATTCGTACATCAAAATACTTACAGCTATCACTAGCTGATAGGTGATAGTTATTGAGATGCAGAGACTTTAAAAGTAAGATGCACTTTGCAGCGTTATTCTCATGGGAGTGTTAGAACAATGCAATGTTGAGAGAACTTGTGGCCAGACCCTTTTGCCTTAAATTGTATTTGACTTATATGCATGGTAAATATTGTAATATGTGTTTATTTGGCAATAAAATATGTTTAAACTAAACTAAACTAACAACGCAACGTCCCTTGACATTTGTTATTAAGGTAACGTAGTTAGAAATTACATGTAGGCCAACGTTCTATTTGTTTATTATGTAAATGTCAACATCGATGACCGCAGTATGTGGTTTATAAATGAAATATTATCCAGTATGTTTCAGCTTCGGTTGTAAGTGGAAAACCGAGATTTTGTTAGAATTTGCTTGATGTGCGAAAATGTGTATATGACCCTCAAATGGGAAGAATGGTCTAGTAAATAAATCATTAGGATGGCTGTTAGGCGGTAGTTATGTTGTTCACCATTAGTTCGATTGGTACGGAAGTTAATGAACGTAACGATTATACAAATTAAACGATTTACTTCAAAACAATAGTGTCAACAATGTGTGTATATAACTATATACCTAGATAATGATAATATTTTCAAAGAGGTATATATGTATAAGATGCTTAGTTTTATTTGACTGTCTAATAACGGAATAAGAGCAACTGTTGGAATATACAAATTATGCTATGATAATTAATCTCAATACATGAAGCAGATAGGATCTAAAAATTCTACATTTGAAGAATGCATGTTGGTTATTATAAAGCACAAGGGGCTTTTGGATTTAATACGAAGCATAGAAGATGAAGATTCGGTTGAATACATTTATTATTGTATATTATATCTTCCATGATCCAACGTCTGCAACCGAGTCTGTGGCTGAACCCGTTATCTGCAGTTCGAATCGGCCAGAATATTCAAATTGATTAAGTATACTGATATGTGTCAAATGACCAGTGTTGACTTCGAATAGGTGTTGCGTATTCCTCAATTAATGGAAAATAAATATACTTAAAAGAAAAGAAAACGTTTGATTAGTAAAAAAAGGAAAATCATATAGGGGAGTATATCAGAAAAAAACACTATAAAATGTCTTAAAACATAAAATAATTATCAAAACGGATAAAAAGCATCTCGTTATCATTAATAAGAAAAATCAGAATGACGAATCCACCGCAACGTGACAGATTGATGTTATACTGCTTATAGACCTTTGCATCGTCACTCGGACTATTTCTAAGATGAAACAATTTTTATAATGTGTAAATCTGTATGAAGTAGGAATGAAGTAACGTGACTCACAAACTATTTTGCAATTTTAAGACGGAAATCTGAATTGGTCGAACCTAGGCGCGAAGCCCAAGTTAGGAAATATCTTTTCTATATATTATTTTTGCATATTTTAATATATATCCCTTTGGCAATACGGAATCAGTGAGTATATATAGGCATGACATATTGGAAAAAATGTTTTAGTCAATTTAAAAGTTTGAAAAAACCTGATAAACTCCTTTAAAGGGTACAGAACAGAAATTTGGCAAAATATTACTATAAAATACATACAATACATCAGAACATTAAGGTGATGAAATAAAGTTTAATATTATTTGTTCAAAATGAGGAAAGACACTAATTTACAACATAGAAAGAAGAAAAGCAAATATATTGATTCTTGGAGAAAGAGATACAAATTTTATATTTGAATAAAATATTTCGGCAGTTTCTCTACAGTTTCGACAAGTATAATAAATCTTTAAAACATCGAAATCTTATTGTGTATTTTACTTATTCTTCAGGAAAATGGTAACTTAACATTTTCTTTTGGGTTTGGTAGTCAGTATGTTGACCTTGGTTTAATTAATATTTTTTTCAAGAACTGTACGTAATATATTACATACAAGAGCAGATTACATACATGAGCCTTATTCGGCTAGGTTAAATGAGAATTGGAAGCCTAGGCTGGAGAAGGTATGAAGAGTAATTCAGGGTCAAAATGAATATGAATCCGGTAACCAGATGGTTGGAAATTATACTGTCATATTTATTATTTATTTTTATGGCTTTGCCAGTGAACCATGCCGGGTGAGTGGAGAGCAATGGGAAAAAGACTTCAATTTTAAGGGTATAAATTAAAAGGTGGCCTGCCAGTTTAAACGTTTAGGTATGAAATTCGCGATACACAATTGCAGTCAATATGCTATACGATGAGATTTAAGAGTCATGGCAGTTCAATGTTGCCCAGCCTAAGTCCAGGGGTAGTTGTTTTGCTCATGTCAGCTTCCGGTGTGTTCCCCACTGAAGTTATATAGGACTTTTTTAACCAATTATCAAGTGTTGGAGGGGCTTTTAGTCTATTACCCCGATCAAGAATTGCCAGTTGGTTGGTACAGTGTTTAAGGTGTCGACCAAGCTTTGAAATATTTGAAAATCCGCTTTGTTAAATTCAGAAAGTATAAACGAGGGGTACAAATTGAGATTTAGCTAAGCAGAGTGGTCGACCCATTTGATTTGTCACCTATTTCAAATCAATGGTTTTCTCCTATAGGAATGGTTCCAATGATTATTACCTATGATTACACACCCATGGGATTTCTAACTTGGATGTCAGTTTGAAGCGAAACTATATATTAATCAGAGTTTTCCAATGTGATCTGGTATGCCCTACAATATCTATCTAACTTTCTATCTAGCATATATTCACTCGATGATAGCATTTACAACTGGATTGAAAGCCTGGATAACTTCTTTGGTGACACATTTGCTGGTATAAAGATATTTATCAATTTAAAATTCAGTTAATAGTTTGATTAAGTATGTGGCAGTTTGAATATTCCAGTACATGAGGAATAACGTGTACACCCACCAAACCTTCATGGTTTTATTTATTTGAGCTCATTTTTGTCGGTATGTTTAGTCGAATTTCTTGAATCCAGTCCGATACAGTTTTAAACGTAAGGAAGTAATCTGAATCATTGGCTGACTGCCATGTTAAATTGTTAAATTACTTTGGAACGGTTATTAGAGCATTATGCGTTTGTTCTACAAGACAATGTCGGAATTAAAGGACTCACACCATAGACTCACTCAAACACGAATATATGATCCAACGTCTGCAACCGGGTCTGCGGCTGAACCCGTTATCTGCGGTTCGAGTCGGCCAGGATATTCAAATTAAGTATACTGACATGTGTCAAATGACTCGTGTTGACTTCGAAAATGTGTTGCGAATTTCCCATTCAATGGAAAATAAATATACTCAAAAGAAAAGAAAACGTTTAATGAGTGAAAAAAAGAAAATCCTATAGGGGAGTATATCAGAAAAAAAGCGCTATAAAATGTCTTAAAACATAAAATAATTATCAAAACGGATAAAAAACACCTCGTTATCATTAATAAGTAAAATCTGAATGACAAATCCACCGCAACGTGACAAAATTGATGTTTAGAGTGGTAAACTTTAAATCTTTAAATACTGCTTATAGACCTTTGCATCGTCACTCGGACTGTTTCTAAGATGAAACAATTTTCATAATGTGTAAATCTGTATAAGGGATTAACTATAAGCAGTATTTAAAGATTTAAAGTTTACCACTCTAAACATCAATTTTGTCACGTTGCGGTGGATTTGTCATTCAGATTTTACTTATTAATGATAACGAGATGTTTTTTATCCGTTTTGATAATTATTTTATGTTAAAAGTTTGTAAAATCCTGATAAATTCCCTTAAAGGGATTATATTGGCATATAATCGTCAATTCTGTGTCCTAAATACACATGCCCAGCATGAAAATACACTTATAACTTAAAGATATACGCGTCTAAAGTGTCTAATTGCATAACCTTTTTATTACAAACATCGGGTTTCTGAAGCCACGTTTTTGTTTTTTTTTTACATTTGCCATTTTCAACAAACCGCTTTCGGGTTCCCGATAAATCATCGGATAACATCGTGAAGACTCGTTTCCGATTTCGTTTTCGATGCTTTGTTAGGGAAGTTTACGGAGTTCAATGCAAGCAATGCGCAATACTTTATTGCGGGACGTATTAAAGTTTTGGCCAATATTCAATTACTGTTAATTTGGTAAGTTTCAAGTAAATAAATGTTATACGTCAATACATTAGCATTATTTTGTGCACACTGCATACAGGAAAAGTCTGGATTAACAGCGTGTTTGTGTTACTTGCCAATATAATCCCTTTGAAGGGTACAGCACAGAAATTTGGCAAAATATTACAATAAAATACATTCACTACATCAAACATTAACGTGATGAAATAATATTTAATTTTATTTGTGCAAAAATGCAAACATTTATTGAATTGATATGGATTACCCTCCAATAGTTCTAATGTAATAACTGTTGTACCGTTCAACGTTCTACCTTCAACTGTGTCTGTTATGTTGTGATGGATGTGCTCTTTTGATGCTACAGTTACTGTTGGACATTTTTTTATTAAAAAAACACAAAAAGACATAACTTTTGTAACGTTTGTTTGTATTTTTAATACTTATGTTTATTACTACGGATACATTTCAACTTCACACAGGATGAGGGTCATATTCGCTCCGGCTTGGAATCTGACAGTCTGTCCAGTTACTGGGGGATCACATACTACATGGACATTAATATGTCCCTCAATTGGAATGGTGTTCTCCGTTTCACAAGTTTTGTTATCAACAAATATGTCCAGGTTTCCCAGATCACCTAAAACGACAATTAAGAATAATTTATTATATTGTGACAATTGAGTAGTTACATTGATACGCTTGTGTTATCTTTCTCTTTCTTCGAATCACGAAACTCATTCGTTGTTGCTAAACAATAGAACACCGATTATCAAGAATCTTATGCTAGCGCGCGTCAGAATATTCCATTTCACTTTATGAACAGTCTTAAAAATAAACACAGTCAGCAATCTCCATTTATTAGTAATATTCTGTGCTCTTAGGAGGTAATTCTATAAAATACAAGTAAAAATTGATACATCTATACGAGTTTACCTGTACGTTCTTGAGTTATGAACCTTAATAACAAATAAAAAAAAATAAAAACAATATGCACGCCGTCAATTAAGTACACAATCATGTTATTTCCACATGGCTAAAATATATCGTTTAAGTCAAGCCTATATAGCAAATTGGAACCTACTTCATTGTATATATCAGACGTTATAAACATGTTAGTTAAAGTAGGGTTAACAGGAATGAGTTTTTTTAAAATAACTTGCTAAAACATAATTTATAGCTAGGGTAGTTGTTTGCCTTAAAATATATGTACGTAAGTCAGCCAGCAGATTAAACATATACTAGAGGGATATTCGACAAATATATTAATTTTTCGTATAATTCTATTGAAGAAAAAAATCTATATTTACATGATGAATATATGAAATGGGAATGCCTCAGTATGTATACTAACCCTTAATCGTATGTATATTTTAGATAAAATATGCATACGATATATAAACGTATAGTCAACCCTGTCTTCAGCAGTGAATCGAGGGAAGTGGTAAAAGTGGCATTTTAAGACAGGTTGATGCTAAAAACAGAATAATTTGCTCTGAACGATATAAATGTGAAACAGCAATTGTGTATGCTTTAAGACAAGTGGATGCTTAATAGAAGTGACCACTTACACAAATTTGACTGTATATCATACATGTGATATCATTTGTGATGACAGAAAATGCAACATAAGTTATATATCAATTTGTTTTATACACATGACATATATAATTCAGAAATAATATCAATTTGTAATTTGTAAGAATTTTTGCCCTTATTTTTACAAAGATAAATTTTCGTTTATACTAATGTATTTTAGCTCGATTGTAAAGAAAGTCCAATGCTTATATGAACCGATTACGCCACCTGGGTAAGAACCAGTCCTGAGTATTGTTGTCGGAGAGATGTTGGATCAAACTGGAAATCAAACTCGCAGCAATTACCCTGAGGGCCTAACATTGTATCAACTACACTTCTACCCCGCTTTAAACTAGACTGACATCATTAGTCCTATCAAATATATAAACATTTAAATATATCAAATGATTTGCCATTAATATTGCCAAATGACTGTACACTATACGACTATAGTCTATCCCAGAACCTGATATCTCCCGAATTTGGTCTATTTACAACCAATGCAAAAAGCCGGGAATTATATGCCTGTCCCACAATTCATAGCAATTGAACGCTAACTTAAATGTGACGTCATTCAAACTTCCACTTGATGCAACTGACCAGTCAACGTGCTCAAATAGGGCTTCCCCACATTGTTTGTTAACGAACCCAATCGGGAGAGCTGGGTCCGAAGTACAGACTTATACGATCATGGTGCAAAACAATTATCTGATGCGTACATATCAATAACAATCAATATTGACGTGTCTTCCATTAATTTGTGAAAAATCATATTTGCTTTGATTCCGTGCTATAACTTTTCAAATTTTAACACAATGTTTATAATGACAAAACATAGACCAAGTTAAGGGGTTGTGATTTTTTCGTTGTAGAGCTCCTTTAATTTATGAAAAAAAATCATTTTTTCAATGCAGGTCAAGTTAGCTTTTTGGAATCTCTTTCCTTTTATTGCAAAGCGTGGGACATAAATTTCCTGAATATGCTTTTTTCCTTATAGCATGTACATTTTCCATACATCAGACTGTTTTATGTATTTATCATTGATGGTTGGTTTTAACATATTCTATTCATATATATCAATGTCAGTGTGTGCAAGTCCGTATGGTTTCGGTGAGAAAGGAATCACTCTCGATCTCTGCAGAGGGGTAGGTATCTGCCGAATAGGTATCATGTTCATTTATCATTTTTTTGTCATGTTATTAGCCGGGTCCGATTAGTTCAGTCGGTAACGCGTCTGACTATCAATCCAGGGGTCGTAAGTTCGAATCCCCTGCCCGGCAACAGTATCCGTGATGATTGGTATACGACATTGTGTCTCATTATCATTCGTCTCTCACCACTGATTCAAGTGGAAAAGTTATCAGTTACTTGCAAAGATGGGGTGTGCTCGAGTACTGGTTAATACCAGCAAACAGTGGTTAGGTTAACTGATCGTCTGTTAGCCCTCGATGGCATTAAAATGACGTTAAATATTCAATCAATCAATCAATCAATCAATCAATTTATTATGGTTCAATTACCAATCCATGTGTTGTTTCAGGTAGCCGTATGAGGAATTGTAAAAAAAAGAATCACTGTAACTCATGCAAGTCGTAAGAAGCGACAATTTAAGTAATATGATATAATTTGCTGAAACTCTGCAGTTCTGCAGGTGTCAAGATTTAGGTTTATTCTTCATATTCGTTATGTATTTTTTTTTAAATTGTATGTTAATTTGTTGTTTACGTACCTGGAATCTGCCACCCTGTTTGCGTCGAATAACCTATAATGTGTTGGTACGCCATAAAATCCCATTCATTTATTTCATTAAAGTATTTGTATATATATGAATTAGGATCTGGTTTGTAATGAAGGAAGTAAGTAATGACATTTTGTTTAGAGTGAATGGTATTGATTTTGCTTGAAACGGTGCAATTTGATCGTAGTGCAACAACTATGGCGCTCATAGCACAGATGTGATTGGAGCGTAGTTTGCAAAAACGGAGACGCTCATAGCACAGAGCTAATTGGAAATTAGTGCAAAGGACTGTGTGAGAGTTTAACCTCAAGAACATAACTTTGTTATATTTGTGGTAGAGTAGTTCGTGACCTACAACGGGGGTTTTAAGTGTCATATTCAAATACAGTGACATAATTAAAACTTACTGAAGCAACCTTCTGACTGTTCATGTGTTATCAAAATATTCGTGATAGTGCTTGGCTTCTTCAAAACCACCTCCCAATACGTTATGACATCTTTATTACTGGTCATCGAACATGAGCCATTCAAAAAATAGGGGTTGTAATCACCATCTAAAGCTAGATCAGCAGATGCGATAGTACTTGATTGGCGTACGCTTGAATAATTGGTTACCAGGTTGCTCACAGCTACAATAAAATAAAGTATGACATTTTGACAGTTACTATATTATATGTGCTATGTTTTGGTGAATGTTAGTTCATTTTAGGTAAGCTGTTGTGCATTAATAAGATTAAAGACAATCTGATTCACAAATATTCAAAATCTAAGTAATTTATTATTCATCAATGTCCTGTAAAACATCATCATACTGGCACATATACTATAGCTTAAGGTTTATATGATCAACATTCTACACCGACGCCATTTCTCAATTACTCATCTAAGTTAAATAGCAACCCATTAGCAACTTCTATACATCCACGTCATGCAGTTTACCCATATTCCTCGATGCAACAACCATAATCACATACTTAGCGTACCATATAACTAGATGGTTACATCATCATTATTATTCATCTACATCATCATGTATTTATGAAAATTACCATCAATATTTTTTTATCAACGCAATGAGATATTAAATATAACTCGACGTTATAACCATCACCATTTTATTCCATTTCTGTTCACAGAAGATAAGAGTTTTCCCTATTGAGGAAAACTCTATCACCCATGTCGCGTGACAGCTTTCCGCTCATGAACTTGTGAAAATCGGGAACTTCATAATCCACAAAACGTAATCATATATATTTTCATTTTCACGGCTACGAAACTTAATTTTTTTCGTAGGAAACCGTTTAAAAGAGATATACGTTATGTCAGAATAATGAATGACGTCATCGTATGCATTCATGGCGTCTTGCTCACCTACAAGAACAAAATCAGATTAAACATTATGTTTGAAGTGAATTATTTAAACAAACAATGTGCAAAGAGACAAACATGTGTAATTTCTGGCACATGCTTTTATTATGCACTTCAAAATGTCCATTTCTTTACATACATGTGAAATTTTGGGCGTTAAACACGCATTTAAATGTAGAATATTAATGTGATTAAGACCATTATCAAGGGTCTATCATTTGACAGAGATGAATGGGAGAAAATATCCATCATAAGTTCATCCATTTGAGAGAGAAAAATCTCACCACTCCGGGGAGATTTTTATATCACACATGTATACTCATGAATAATTCTTGAAATAAATCAACGTCATGTAATTAGCAGATAAAATATGATATTATTAAATGATTCCCTGAAGTTTCACTATTATCTCTATGTACAGTATTACGCCGCTGTGATACTCCTAGGTATACATACAAGTTTAACTATTATCTCTCTGTACAGTATTACGCCGCTGTGATACTCCTAGGTATGCATACAAGTTTAACTATTATCTCTATGTACAGTATTACGCCGCTGTGATACTCCTAGGTATACATACAAGTTTAACTATTATCTCTATGTACAGTATTACGCCGCTGTGATACTCCTAGGTGTACATACAAGTTTCAGTATTATCTCTATGTACAGTATTATGCCGCTGTGATACTCCTAGGTATACGTATAAGTTTAACTATTATCTCTATGTACAGTATTACGCCGCTTTGATACTCCTAGGTATGCATACAAGTTTCATTATTATCTCTATGTACAGTATTACGCCGCTGTGATACTCCTAGGTATGCATACAAGTTTAACTATTATCTATATCTACAGTATTACGCCGCTGTGATACTCCTAGGTATACATACAAGTTTAACTATTATCTCTATGTACAGTATTACGCCGCTTTGATACTCCTAGGTATGCATACAAGTTTAACTATTATCTCTATGTACAGTATTACGCCGCTGTGATACTCCTAGGTATACATACAAGTTTAACTATTATCTCTATGTACAGTATTACGCCGCTGTGATACTCCTAGGTGTACATACAAGTTTAACTATTATCTCTATGTACAGTATTACGCCGCTTTGATACTCCTAGGTATACATACAAGTTTCACTATTATCTCTATGTACAGTATTACGCCGCTGTGATACTCCTAGGTATACATACAAGTTTAACTATTATCTATATGTACAGTATTACGCCGCTGTGATACTCCTAGGTATACATACAAGTTTAACTATTATCTATATGTACAGTATTACGCCGCTGTGATACTCCTAGGTATGCATACAAGTTTCACTATTATCTCTATGTACAGTATAACGCCGCTGTGATACTCCTAGGTATACATACAAGTTAACTATTATCTCTATGTACAGTATTACGCCGCTGTGATACTCCTAGGTATGCATACAAGTTTCATTATTATCTCTATGTACAGTATTACGCCGCTGTGATACTCCTAGGTATACATACAAGTTTAACTATTATCTATATGTACAGTATTACGCCACTGTGATACTCCTAGGTATGCATACACGTTTCACTATTATCTCTATGTACAGTATTACGCCGCTGTGATACTCCTAGGTATACATACAAGTTTAACTATTATCTCTATGTACAGTATTACGCCGCTGTGAGTAAATTAAATATACATACTCCTAGGTACACATACAAGTTGAACAATTACCTCTATATACAGTATTACGCCGCTGTGAGTACATTAAATATACATACTCATAGGTACACATACAAGTATCACTACTCACGTATTTCACAGTTGACACCGCTATATCGAAAATAGCAAAAACATTTGTAAATGGTAGATTGTTCATCTTCCCAACAAACTCCACGATAAGAGCAGGGGTCGCTAGCACAAGGATTGATTGCTAAAGTACAAAAATATATATGAAAATAAACGTTGGTGACATAAATAAAAAACAAATATATGTCCAAAGTCCCAATTCTCAAAAAGCGATTTGTTTATTAGCATTCTCTTCATAATTGAGATAAAAAAAAGATACGTATTCCTTAAAATAATTGTCATATAGAACATATTATGGATTAATTATATGATATAAATTAGATTAAAGTTACAACTTAGGCAAAGCACGCTCGAAGTATTCCTGGCTAGAATAAACATAATTATGCAGAAAAGTGTCTTGCGCAGTAACACCACACATAGCCGTGGCTGAGGATGGAGCCCACGACACTCCGATCATGGGTTCAGTGCTCTAGCACTGGACCACACACTCCCTAATGATGTATTAATAATACATCAATACGTATAAGACATAAGACATTTTGCACACATTACGATATGTTTTACATATACCAATCAGTAGGATTGGAAAATTATTATCATTATGCTAAATGAAGAAACAAGTGTCATCACGGTTGTAGATTTTAATATTCTATATTGCAACAAGTAAGTTCATAGTTGTTTAAGAAATGCGATTTTTTGGAAGCTTGGATTTGTAACAGTATTACGGGATACTCACCACATGAAAATGAAACCATTCCCAAAACCACACAAGCCACGATAAACCACTCTTGTTTCATCTTTCTTGATTTTGTTTTTAATAGTTATGCCTTTCTGAAAATTGAAATTTAATTATTTTCAATTTTTCTCAAGGGAATTCTGGATAGTTTCAATATAATAACATTGGTGTGTCAAAATGAAACGCTAATACATTTCACAATACAACTATTGTTTTTTCAATAGATAGTCAATAACGCTAATATACTTTTAAAAATATCATAAACGATATGTATTAGTTTTTACTGCTACAAAAAAGACAATAATCATTTTCACCAAGTATTTTTGTATCCAATTTGGAAGTCTGTGGCTTTGTAAAATGTATACCTGTTTATTCAAGATCACTGTTTCGTGAGTTCTTTTTTTGTATTAAATGTTAATTTCTCTAATCAATGTATTCATACTAGTGAAATATAACAATCAAACGAAAATATATGTTTTGATTACAACAAAATGTTTAACTATATACTCCATTGCAAATTACTTGAGACTGTGACTTCATCTAAACAGGTCTCTCATTTAACAACTTGCTATCCAGGGACACTCACATCCTACATATAATACCGAAGGCATAGAACCTCAGGCTTCCTTAGAAGAAACTTAGAGTTTGCTCCTTAGGCTACCAAATGCCTGAATTATAGAACCTTAGTAAAACCCAATATAGAATTTGCATCCCGAATTTAGAGCAAATACACCCGGACTTAAATCCACAGGTTAGAAGGTAAGCTGCGGCAAAATGGTGTTGCAAGCGTTGGAGAAATAGGAGCAACGTAGAGGAAGTCCTAGAAGACCTATTTTGGCAAACCCTTCAATAACGTAGGAATACTATTACTCTCCTCTTCTTTATTTAAATCAATCAAAGTCTTCGTCTTTGCTGACGTTATCAATTGTCTGTATTCCCATTGGCGCGATCCACTATTTCCAAAACAGAAGATTCGTTGCCGATATTGATCTTCTCTTAACAATAATCACCCAATTATGGAATTCCCTTCCATGTGAGGCGATGTTCTTTCAGACTGTAAATGAGGTTCTTGACTTGAACTGGGTTCGCCATGGGAAATAAGTAACAGCAATCTCTTATAATTTGTTAATAGTTTTACTTTTTTGCCGCTACTTAATACCTACTTGTATATTTTGTATGCTTGATCTATTCATGAATTTAGTTCTTTGTTCTACATAAAAGAAGGTCTAGGATTTCGACGGTAAAAATATTCCATTTTGAAAATATGTTGAGCAAATGTGTTGTGAGACGTACATATACTGTCCGTAATGCGGACGACATCACTCGATGTCTTGGTGACCAAGTCTATAAGTTAATCAGCTTTCAAAAAATAAATAAAAATACTTGCGTTAAGAAAAAATATGAATTCAGAGAACTACAACAGAGTATACAGTAAGTCTCACGCATTGACAATATCGGTCGCATTAAAGCACGTACTTAACATCAACAACATAAACAAATGGCCGACTAGGAATATCTCCTAATGAATCATATTAAAATAGCTCATTTTAATTTTTGTGGTTGGACCATTCAAAGTAACGTATTACGCCAAAATCTTATTACGTCCTTATGTGCAGACATTTAGCTAACCAATCTGTTACCGATGTACCTGACTATACATGGTATGGAATCAACGTGTCGAAATACATAGAAATGCCCCTAAAGCATCTGTAGGGGTAGGGATTAAGTGCATCCCGTATTTATGAAAACTTTGATATTTTCATTATTGGCAAAACGTACGATGGAATATTAGGTATACAACTTGTACATACAACGTCGGAATATATATGTGTGGTATATTCATGTTACTTACCGCCGTAAAACTCTACTAGAGGTCGTCACGCTCAAGGGTTTAGTTACTATTTGCTTGTATACAATAGTGAGGTTGACAGTATTTTCATTGCGGTAGGCTTTAATTCACGGATTGGATTCTTACAAGACATAATCAGTGACATTGACACTATGCCAAAAGGAATATAATTGATAAATATGTTTAATCAACATGGACATGAGTTTCTAGATTGTTTGCACTAATCAAAGTGCTACATGTTAAACGATAGCTTTGACAGTAATAATAAAAATTTCACATCAATATCCCGTAAAGGTAAAGCATTGGTGAGCTATATCTGTGTTGCCCATGACTGCTTCCAAAAATGTGTATATTTCCAGACTACCACAGTCCAGTCTATTGTTGAAAATCATAAAATGCACGAATTACTAGAAGGCGATCACGATTACCAGATCGTTGTGTCCTGTTAACCCAGTTTAGTCTATCTGAATACCATGTTGTAAATAAACAGCAGATAAACATTATCCAGTATTTAAACTATCACGTTCTAAATTACATAAAATCGAAATTATTTATGGATAACGAGCTGTCGAGATTAGACATATTGAATATTATTTCACAGATTGAAGGATATAGGGAAACCCAACAAGACATTGATTGTAAATAAAGTAAAGTAAAGTGTTTGTTTATTATAGTGTCACACTATTGAAAGGGCCAGCCTCACCGGACTTTTGAGACGACTTTATGGTGTACACAGTTACTTCCCGAAAGTTATCATTACCAGGCGTCAGGCTGTTAGCTATTCGGTACCCAAATACTGAAGACTTTAGTAGTAAACATATTGTATGGTGCGGAGACTTTAATCTTGTTATAAATTATGAGCTCGGCTATCACAATTATAAATGTATTAATAATAAAACAAACTAGAGACAAATTATTAGAAATTATACAGGAGAAATATTTGACAGAACCTTTTAGAGAAAAAGAGAAAACCATCCTTTAATTAAAAGATAATCATGGATGAGCCGTTAACCATTCCAGCAAGATGGACTTGATTTCTTTCTTATCTCTGAATATTGTTTACATTGTATAAAAAGCTGTACTATAGAAAATAGCTATAGATCCGATCATTCAGCTGTAAAACTTGTTTTATATTTTAATAAATTTGTAAAAGGCAAACCCTGTGGAAACATGTCTTTACTCAAAGATTTGACATATATAGAGACAATAAAATAAAAAGTTTAAAAGGTCAAACAACAATATGCTCTGCCAGATTATGACATATATAATATTGAGACTATCCAAAACATTGAATTTCAGTTTACGGTTAGTGACCAGCTGTTTCTAGAAACACTTATGATGGAAATACGAGGGAAATCTATTTCGTATTCAAGTTTTGTAAACAAAAGTCAAAATAAAAGAGATCATTTTTGAAAAACTTTACAACAAATTACGGACCTTGAAAAAAGCTAAATACAGAAAAAATAGTAGAATTAGAAACACGTCAGTGTCAATTAAAATAAATAGGATAAAATTAATTAAATAGAGCAGTTATTAGTTCAAAGGCAATAACTGTAAGAGATGGCGAAAAGCCAACAAAATACTTTTGTGCTTTAGAATCACATAATTATCTAAACAACATAATACCTAAATTGCAAAAACCTGATGGATCAGTCTTATCTGATTAACATGAAATATTAAAAGAAACTGAGAACTTTTACAAAACACTTTATAGCAGTAGAGATAACCAGTTGATAAATATTAATTTAAGTGAAACTATAAAACATTCCAATATACCAAAGCTTGATCAACTGGAATCAAACAAATAAGAAGGTCAACTTTTATATTCAGAATTGTCTGCTTCATTAAAAAATTCATGGAATAAAACATATAATTTTGATCAAGCAGTTTGGAAAACAGTGTTTTCATTGCCATATTTGATAACAAAAGATGCAACATTACAGTGGTTTCAATCACGGATCACTCGGGTATCAATGATTCGATACCGGAACGTACTTGTATTGTTTGATGACAAAATACAATATATATGTCTTTAACATAGACTATAACAAGTTTAAAAATAATGTGTGCAGTGATCTGAAAACAGTTATGTCAAATTTGATAATCTATTTTGAAAACAAAACTGTTATACACCTATAAATCGTAAAGATAACGGAAAACTACTCAATAAGTAACAAGAGTACCTAAACTGCGGACTTATTAACTTTTAAAATACATTTGACCTTGAACAATTTGTGCTTTTGAATTTGATCAAACAGGAATGTTCATTGATGGCCCAATTTAAATATGGCATTCTATCTGTACGAGTAGAAACAGGACGTTATGTTGAGCAAAGACTTTGCACATTTTGTAATCCATTTCAGACTAAAGATGGACGCCATTTTTATCAAGTGCATATTTTACACTCATGGTAGAAGAGCACACATTTTCAATGAGCAATTTTCAAATATGCAGTTTAATGGTATTGATAATCTTGATGAATGTTTACACCTTGTTACAAAAATTCCCAAATTAGTTGCTAAATAAAATGTTAAGGCTAATATGAGAAGAAGAAATGCTTTATATTACAAATGACTTTTCAAATAGCCGTAAATAATATTTGTTATGTTATTACCTTGTACATATTATTTATTTTTGATTATGTTTAATTGCAAGCATAATTTCATGTCAAATAATATTATTACGTGTTTGTATTCGTTTGCTGTTTTATGACTCATTGTAGACTTTGAAAGCATCCGAAACGATGTAAAATATGACCTTTGGTTCATATTGTCTACTAACTGATAATGTTTGTGAGATTGCTCAAAAGTCAATGTACTAATTTATTGAAAATGTTTTCTGTACATCTCACCCTTTATTAAACAACTCATCAAAATTAATTACATGTACAATATCTTGCAGGCGTCTTTTGAATATTTATTGGTTTCTCTTTGAATAATTAAAATAGCTCAGAAAGCAAGTCCAATATTAATACTTCAGTTCATAGTGCTGGCGAAACTGCTATTCTTCTTTGTTCTGTCGTATTCTATGATCCAATTCATTATTTCAAATATCAGTGACTAATGTTGTGTGAATGAGAAGAAGATTGCAATTACTACGCAGTGTAATGCACATGTTTAGGACATAAAAAGCGATTCAGAAAGAGAGCCTAGTTAACAAAAAATTACTGATTATTTTCAATAAAAACCACAATGCATTATTGAAGCCGGAAGTGATCATAATTGATCGATGGCGCCATATTATGTAACTGCTGACATAAACAGTCAATTTTAAATTGAGACTCAACTTACACATGCACATTTTTTTGTTTTTGCGAATGTGACCAATTTAAAAAAAAGCATAGAAATAAACTGATTTAAAGCTCTACATACATCTTGAAAAGCTTTGTCTTAAATGTTAACTGTTATATAAAAATAAAAGCATCAATAATTAAACATTTTAAGTCCAATTATGAACAAGTATCTCTTTAAAAACATGTACCCATGCGTCGTTACTTTGACGTAGCTATCAATAACAATATAATTTGAAATATAAGATGTGTATCTGAGAGAAACGATACTCACCAAACGTGTATTGAACTCGAGTCGCAAAACACTAGTTGACTGATCGGAAGCTGCCGGTAAAATGATGCAACATAAACGTTGAATTACATAACGCTGGCAACGTTTTTATATATCCAGACAGAGAAAGGTGAACATTAGTATGTGTTTTGTTTCAATAACAAAGCCTATGTATTGATATCAGATGTCAGCAACCGTGAGGTTATCCAGGGGTTTCTTATATACATAATAAATCCACACTAGTATTTCTGTTGTTCCATGTGTCAGATACTGACATATTTCACTGAATATTCCACACAATGTTGAAGGACCAGTTTTTTATAGACATAATAACGATAACAATCGGACGTTATGTGGAGTTAATAACAATAATGAAATAAAGTCATACATTAAATGAATTATTTATAATAGAAAGGATGCGGAATTAAAGCTTTAGAAGCTTGTGTATAACTGCATCCGTAACAGTCACCTAGGTTTCAGATTGTTCCATACTGATTTCAGTTTAACTAAATATGCATTAAACTTTCATAATACGAAACTTATTGTAGAAGAAAAGAACAGATATATACTTCAATGATTTTTTCTTGTATAGTTGCATTCCGATACAGCGGATAAATGTTTTACATGTGTTTATATTTTTTATACAATCCATTCCCATAGCATTATATGTTGCTATCTAATATCATATAGAGACGCGTCATCATATTTGTATAAATAAACTTAACATCGAATATGACAAAATCATTGTCTATCAAATTGTGTATGATATTCAAAACGTTTGGATTTTATAATATAATTCGTAACTACCGTGAAAATCGAGTTGTAGTTTTCTTTCTATACAGACTGTCCTTTAGGGAAGCATATGTTTGTTCAACAAGTGTACATATAAATTTGTGTCGTGAGTTGTAATTTACTAATTAACAAATAAACCACAGAATGGTTTAATATTAGAAAACCTTTCTCGGGCCTTAATATAATTTAGAAACGAAAATACAAGGGCCACACAAATTCATTTATGTTTATATAATGTTTTGCAACAGATGCTATATAATTAGTTTCGGTAGATCGTTTCTGATATATATCGCGTGTCCTTTACCAAATAATGGCCGAAACAAGCAGAAGAAATTAAAACCGTTGCATGTCCCATTCAACAAAGACAGTTTTAATTAGTTGACAGGAAAGGAAATAATTTATTTAATTAAATATTCAATGTTTGAAATAGAAATTCAAACCTATCTATCTGTTCATCTACATCGACAATCTAATCTGATGTAGACGTCAAAGGCACATTTTAGTATCCAATTCAACAGAACACCTGGACCTGTAGTGACAAAATATTTTAACTTGGGTATGTCTTACTGATCTTTTATTCACAAAACATCTCAACTTGTTTATGCATTCCAGGTCCTGTATTCACAAACTATCTCAATTTGTGTATGTAATGCAGGTCCTGTATTCACAAACCATCTCAATTTGTGTATGTACTCGAGGTCCTGTATTCACAAACCATCTCAATTTGTGTATGTGCTCCAGGTCCTGTATTCACAAACCATCTCAATTTGTGTATGCACTTCTGGTCCTGTATTCATAAAACATCTCTATTAAGTATTTATTCCTGACCCTGTATTCATCATAAAAATCAAATTGAGTATACCCTTCTGACTCTATATTCATCAAAAATATCAACAGGTTCATATACTCCTGGTAATGTATTCAGAAAATATCTCATCTTGAGTATGCAAAACTGGTTCTGTATTCACAAAACATTTCAACTTGAGGTTGAATTTCTTGTTCTGTATTCACAAACTATTTTAAGTTGGATATGCATTTATTGCACCGTATTCAGAACATATCTTAACTTGAGTAATCACTTCCGGCACTGTATTTACAGAACATTTCAACCTGAGAATGAATTTCTTGCTCAACTTTAGCATGTATTTCTTACATTTTGTTCACAAAATATCTCAACGTAAGAATGCATTTCTAGCACTGTATCCACAAAACATTTCACATTGAGCATGCATTACTTGCACTGTATTAACAAAACATGTCAATTTAGGTATGCATTGCTAGCAATGTATTTAAAATCATCCCAACATGAGTATGCACCTATTGCACTGTATTCATAAAAACATTTCAACTTCAGTATTCATTTCTTGCATTGCATTCACAAAATATCTCAACATGAGTATTATTTCCTCCACTGTATCCACAAAGAATTTTATATTGGTTATGCATTTCTTCTACTGTATTCACAAAACACTTCATCTTGAGTATGCAATTCCTACACTTAATTGAATATGTACCTCTGGCACTGAAGTAAACAAACATTTCGACTGGAGTACGCTCTCATGGCACTGTATTCACAAAACATTTTGGCGCTGTGAAATAACAGATGTGCAATGGAACAGTGAATGTGGCGCTCAAACACATTAGTTAAGGCATTGGAATAGTGACTGGGGGGGGGGGGGGGGGGTGTTATAACATATGTTAAGGCATTGACAATAGTTAGGGCATTGATAACATATGTTAGGACCTTCGAACAGTTACTGGGGCGCTCTGTAATTGCAGAGGTTATGGCATTGTAATAGTTACTAAGGCACTTTGTGATTACATAGGTTAGGGCATTCGAATATTGACTTGGGCGCTCTGTAATTATAGAGGTTATGGCGTTGGAACAGTTACTAATGCGCTCTGTGATAACAGAGGTTAGGGCATTGGAACAGTGATTTGGGCGCTCTGTAAACACAGAGTTTATGACCTTAGAATAGTAACTGAGGCGCTCTGTGATTACAGATGTCACGGCAATGAAACTTTGACTGTTGCGCTCTGTAATTACATAGGTTATGGCATTGGAACAGTTTCTGAGGCGCTCTGTAAATACAGAGTTACGGAACTAAGAACAGTTACTTGGACGCTCTGTAATTGCAGAGATTATGGCATTGGAACAGTTACTAACGCGCTCTGTGATTACAGAGGTTAGGGCATTGGAACAGTGACTTAGGTACTCAGTAAATACAGTGTTTATGACCTTAGAACAGTAACTTGGGCGCTCTGTGATTACAGATGTCATGGCATTGGAACTTTGACTGTTGCACTCTGTAATTACATAGGTTATGGCATTGGAACAGTTACTGAGGCGCTCTGTAAATACAGAGTTAAGAACCTAAGAACAGTTTCTGTGACGCTCTGTAATTGCAGAGATTATGGCATTGGAACAGTTACTAAGGCGCTCTGTGATTACAGAGGTTAGGGCATTGGAATAGTGACTTAGGTGCTCAGTAAATACAGAGTTTATGACCTTAGAACAGTAACTTGGGCGCTCTGTGATTACAGATGTCATGGCATTGGAACTTTGACTGTGGCGCTCTGTAATTACATAGGTTATGGCATTGGAACAGTTACTGAGGCGCTCTGTAAATACAGAGTTAAGGACCTAAGAACAGTTACTGTGACGCTCTGAAATTGCAGAGGTTATGGCATATGAACAGTTACTGAGGCGCTCTGTGATTACAGAGATCAGGGCATTGGAACATTGACTGTGGCGCTCTGTAACTACATATGTTAGGACACTGACTGGGGCACAATGTAAAGACAGAGTTTAGGACCTTAGAACAATTACTGGTGCTCTCATTGATTACAGAGGTCAGGGCAATCGAACAGTGACTAGGATGCTCTGTGATTACAGAGGTTAGGACCTTGGAACAGTAACTGGTGCGCTCTGTGATAACATAGTTTAGGGTCTTGAAACAGACACCAGTGCTCTCTGTGCAGACGTTAGGCCTTTAGAACAGTCACCGTGGCGCTTTGTTATAACAGAGGTTAGGGCATTGGAACAGTTACTGGGGCTCTCTGTGTTTACAGAGCATAAGGCATTAGAACAGATACTGAGGCGCTCTGTGATTATAGAGGTCATATATCTTGAAACAGTTACTAGGGCGCTTTGTGATTACAGAGGTTATAGATTTTAAAACAGTTGCAAGGACGCTTTGTGATAATAGAGTTTATAGATCTTAAAATGGTTACTAAGGCGCTCTGTCATTACAGAGGTTAAAGCCTTGGAGCAGTTACTAGGGCGCTCTGTGTTTACAGATGTTAGGGCCTTGGAACAGTTACTAGGGCGCTCTGTGATTACAGATATTAGGGCCTTGGAACAGTTACTGGGGCTCTCTGTAATTACAGATGTTAGGGTCTTGGAACAGTTACTGGGGCGCTCTGTGATTACAGAGGTTAAAGCCTTGGAGCAGCTACTAGGGCGCTCTGTGATTACAGATTTTAGGGCCTTGGAACAGTTACTAGGGCGCTCTGTGATTACAGATGTTAGGGCCTTGAAACAGTTACTAGGGCGCTCTGTGATTACAGATGTAAGGGCCTTGGAACAGTTACTAGGGCGCTCTGTGATTACAGAGTTTAAGCCTTGGAACAGTTACTGGGGCGCTCTTTAATTACATAGTTTAGGGTCTTTAAACAGTCACTGAAGTGCTCTGTGATTTCAAAGTTGATGGTCTTGGACCACATTCACTGGGGAGCTCTGTGATTACACGGATTAAGACCTTGTGGAGTGACAGGAAGATATGTAATTACAAGGATTAAGACCTTGTGGAGTGACAGGTAGATATGTAGTTACAAGGATTAAGACCTTGTGGAGTGACAGGTAGATATGTTGTTACAAGGGTTCGCGACTTGAAACATTCTGTCGTGAATTAGCCATGTAACATGTATTCTCTGATGTAGTGGATATACCTTTTTATCGTTTCACGTGCGACATACATTTTTTTTAATTTTAATGTGAAATATGTTTTATAAATTGCGGACATTAAAATAATTAGGTTGCTCGTATATAATAAATGTGTACGTCTTTTAAACGAACTGTATCCTTCTTCCTATTGGATTTCCGAAGCTGATTTAATTGATCAGTTGTATAAAAATCACATGTATATATACATATTTCAAAATGTTTCTACAGAATCAATCAGTGGTTAAGTATAGTTTTTCATTATATTAAAACACAGATGACATAGTTTGATAGAAGAATGTTAATATCGTAATATGAACGTATCTGTTGATCTTTTCAGGCTGTGGATTTGGTTGTGATGTTGCCGAAGGTAATTTTTTTGTTATACTTTAACCCATGTACCGAGATGGATGGATGGCTTTGAATAGTCAGTCAGATCATCATTCCAGATGATTGTCCCAGTAAATGTTTATTTATTCAGAGAACTCTTCAAGATGATTGGGTCGTTTTGAAAATAACAGTATTTGATGAGATAACTAGTTGATCAAACTTTTCAGATATAAAATTATTTTGATAAATACGATGGAATGTGTGTGTGTGTATGTGTGTGTGTGTGTGTGTGTGTGTGTGTGTGGGCGGGAGCAATCTGGTATTGGATATTAAGCAGAATATATTTAGGGATATATTAAAACATGTACAAGTACCATATTAAAAGACTTAATGAACCAATTGAAAAATTGTTTTAGCCATTCATGGTTTTAGTGAATGAATGAATGATTGAAAGGATGAATGAATGATTGAATACATGAATAAAATTAATGAAAGTTAATGAATGGATGAATGTATAAATGAAAGTTTTTTTATCTAAAAAGGGTAGTCGAATTAATTTATAACTAATCTTCCTTGGTGTCCTCTATGAAATGTGCTTACTGCATCCAGAGTTAAATGTTAGAGGGAAGAATAACTAAAATAAACTAACTAAAGCCAATCTTTCTTAGTAACCAGTCTGTTTTACTGTATTTTTACACATGATATAGATGGTCTGATAGTTCTACAATATCCAACAAAGATATTACAAATTTCTTCTTTTTGAAAATAGACTTGTATATTAATCATTTGTTTAATTTGAATTTATGAAATCATGTAAACGTTTTTAAATAATATGTTTGTATGAAACTATTTATAGGATATGTCAGTCGTTGTAAAATTTGCGGTTTGCTTGGAAGAGGATTAAGCATTGAGAGTATTACTTGTACTCGCCGAGAAGAGGAATGCATTTAACCTTCAAAGTCACAACTTTAACAACAATGTAAACACTTAAACAAACTTGTGTTTATTTAAACATAGTTATTTGTTATTTTATGCAATAGTATATTTATTTGTGTAAAAGCTGTATAATGAATCCATATTGTTTTGTCGATAAAGGTATATCATAATGCATTGTCCCGCGCATCACGTGCTAAACCTTAACACCTAAATGAATAAATGAAAGTTTTTTTATTTAGAAAGGGTAGTCCAATTAATTTGAAACTAATCTTCCTTGGTGTCCTCTATGAAATCCGCTTACTCCATTTAAAGTTAAGTCCCTAAAATAAACTAACTAAGCCCAGCCTAGAGGATGTCGGTCTTTTAGAGTAGTTAATAATGGTTTGGAAATAAACAACCATTTATTGACAGTGTATGAAACATTTTTAGGCTATAAGATTTATACATGGTCAAAGCATGTGTCATTGATTGATTAACTATAACCACAGATATTTAATACTGAATAGCACATTTAATAGAAAAGAAAATAACTGATTGAATTTAGAATACATTTTTTTTCAAATATTTAAACGAACTCATAAACATTTGAAATTACTGGTTAGGAATTTTATAGTATTGCTTAGGGATCAAGTTGAAAGTAGAATATTTTAAATTATACAAATTATTAGTATTTAAATTATCATTATATCTTATTAGTTAGCATTACTTATTATCAAAAGCTACATGCGATCAAATACATCTTTTTGTTTCCTCTTATAACATACATATTGTATTAGAACATTTTAAAAAGCTTTGTGTGTCAACATACATAAACGAAATGTTAGCTAGTAGTATTCTGTTATAACCATATTATAAATAAACACATATATTTCTTAATACTCAAATTTATTTCAATTCTATATTATATCCCAAAAAAAAAAAAAAAATAGACATATTTACCACGCATCTTGTTTAAAGGTATATAAATGTTGAATACGTCCTTACCACCAGGCCGTCTGGAGATATGTCACAACTGATCTAACTTGAAAATGATATCATTGAAAGTGGTTATGGTCTCGGAATAACAGTAAGTTCGATATGAAGGACAGTAAGAAAACAAAAGGAATATAATACAGGAGCGGGATACATTGTTTATGTATATGTATCAACTGATATTAAGAAGATGCTTGCTGTATGGTGTAACATATCAAACAAAATGATCCGCACATTGATATCGTTTAATACAAATTGTTTTAATCAAATTGTTTTATATAAGGGAAATAATCTTTTCTTTGAATATCGTTGTGTGTTTTATGATGTTATCAAGAGATATAAAGCTAATACATTGGAAACAACGGTAAAATTGTAAACTATTTATAAGCTGACTTCAATGCTAATGTTTCAGTCAAATCGAATATTTAAGCGATATTACCTACGTCTTATGGTTTGTAATAAATGTGCATAAACGCTAAGTCGGTTTTTACGCTCACTGAAATGCTTAAGTTTGTTTTTATCACAAATTTTACGGTGTTGGACATCATGGCGTATATTTTATATTAACCTAGTGTAATATCGATTTGTCATGATAAATGACGATATTTGACACGTTAAATCATATGCTTATTTACCGAAACTACTAATATGTCCGTATTTTCTGCTTTTTTTGTAGGAATACTCTGTTAAATGGATGAAACATATGATTAATAAATTGATACAATTGTGCTCATGTATTATTGATTTTATTAATTTCGTTGGCAAAACTAATATAATGCTCAGCAGACCCTCGCATAATATATGTTTGTCAACTCGTTAAATACATTTAATAACAAGGCTTTGTTTCATTTTCTGTAAGATTCACTTTATTTGAAATAGTTTACATGTCTAGTGCAGATGTTTTATAATCAGTATTTTATATTTGGTAATGTAAACTGATACTATTTTTGACAAATTCATACAATGGTTATGAACATGACAAAATCTGAGACGGGTTCTATAATATACGAACCTACTGTTCCGATTGGATGTGCGCATAACGATACTAGCAGAAGACCAAACTGTAAGCAACAACTGACAATGATTGACGTCGATAAATCAGACACGTATACATGTAGTAGGTCTGAAGTAGCCGTTAAAAATAAATATTCTTTGTGGAAACGATATAGATGTAAGTGAAGAATGTATAATTTATACAACATATATCATCAAAACAAACACCTTTTGCCGTTGTTTTGTGCTGTTACCTATGGGAGGGCAACCGTTGTAATATTGTATAACTCTTTTTCTTGTCCAAACGTTACATTTGTATGTTAAACGTTACATATATGGTGTTATTTTTTTTATTTATGAAGAACAAAATAAAAACAAAAAAAATCTTACAACAAACATATAAACTTAACGAACACAAATTTAATTAAACAATAAGAACAAAAATTAAAACATGTAATTAAACAAACAATATTGATCTACAACTTTACAAAAGTTAATGGACATGAATACATCAAACACAATACAAAGCTATACAAAATTGCAACGTATGGCCTGTCATAGTTATCTACCATCTGTCTGTTATGTTTAAAAAACGCCCCTGTGAGTCCTAAAGTAGTCTTCAAATATTTAACATGGCACATACTGTTTCTAGACGACCCTGTAATTGAGTAAAGACATGCTTAATTTCAACAATTTAATATATGTCACAATGTCTCATTGTTACAGACAATATTTTATTTCACCTGAGAAGCCCTTTAATTATTACAAAATATATGTTAATATTACATAAATGCCATTTCAGGGATCAATCGACGATATTATATATGATAACTGGGTCAGCAAGAACTATTCAATGGAGATAAACGTCTCACGCCACTTTTACATTTCCCATAGGGCTTGATTGTAACATTAATGTCCAAAACAGAGTGAAAAATCAAATTCAGCAGCATGTGTCTGGGCTCAAATTCTTCACTGGTTCAAGATATGCAATTATAAAGGAAAAAAAGCATCCCTTGACCAGGTTTTTTTTTTAAATTCAATGCTTTTGTGAGACCTATCAATTTCCAGAGTAATAATATGTCAACTATTCGCCTTTGATGCGGTTCGAACCAACAATTCTGAAATGACACAGAATTGTCCAGAAAGCTGGTATCTGCATCAAATTTTCAGTAGTGATTTCTAAAATACTGACCATTTAACTCATGCTAGCAAAAATTAAACCATTGTAGTACAAAGCCCTGAAAAAAGAAGTAAAAGAGAACTAAAGTTTTATTTCTACCTCCTGTCCGGAGACCTCAAGGGAGATAATAGTGGTGTGAGTCCTGAAGGACGACTGTCACATACAACGACAAAGATGTCTTTTATTTACTCCTTAGCTTGGGTTTTGCAAATGAGCATGCGATATGGAAGAATTATGAAACTGATGTTGCTACCGTAAGTTCATTCTCCAAATCTTATTATTTAATTATTTCTGAATATAAACTTATAACAAAACAAATATAATATATAGAAATATATAGAAAATACAAAAAACTACCTTTAGTAGTACTTTGGGTAGAATAATAAATTGCACATCTGATTAATAAAAAGGAAGAGTGTCAACTCCTTTACATTAATAGATCATTAAGTTAGATATATGTGGTAATACAAGTTAGATCTATGTAGTAATACAAGTTATATATATGAGGTACATGTACTTCAAGTTAGATCTATGTAGTAATACAAGTAAGATCTATGTAGTGATCCAAGTTAGATCTACGTGTTAATACAAGTTAGATCTATGTAGTAATACAAGTTAGATCTATGTAGTAATACAAGTTAGATATATGAGGTACATGCAATACAAGTCAGATCTACGTGGTAATACAAGTAAGATTTATGTAGTAATACAAGTTAGATCAATTAGGTACATGCACTACAAGTTAGATATATGTGGAAATACAAGTTAGATATATGAGGTACATGCAATACAAGTCAGATCTATGTGGTAATACAAGTTAGATCTTTGTAGTAATACAAGTTAGATATATGAGGCACATGCAATACAAGCTAGATTTATGTAGTAATACAAGTTATATATATTAGGTACATGTAGTACAAGTTAGATATATGTAGTAATACAAGTTATATATATGAGGTACATGTTATACAAGTTAGATATATTTAGTAATATACGTTATATATATGAGGTACATGTAATACAAGTTAGGTATATGAGGTACATGCAATACAAGTTAGATCTATGTAGTAATATAAGTTAGATATATGAGGTACATGCAATACAAGTTAGATCTATGTAGAAATACAAGTTAGATCTATGTAGTAATACAAGTTATATATATTAGGTACATGTAATACAAGTTAGATCTATGTAGTAATACAAGTTATATATATGAGGTACATGTTATACAAGTTAGATATATGTAGTAATACAAGTTATATATATGAGGTACATGTAATACAAGTTAGATAAATGAGGTACATGCAATACAAGTTAGATCGATGTGTTTATACAAGTTAGATCTATGTAGTAATACAAGTTAAATATATGAGGTACATGCAATACAAGTTAGATCTATGTAGTAATACAAGTTAAATATATGAGGTACATGTAATACAAGTAAGTTCTATGTGTTAATACAAGTTAGATCTATGTAGTAACACAAGTTATATATATGAGGTACATGCAATACAAGTTAGATTTATGTAGTAATACAAGTTAGATATATGAGGTACATGTAATACAAGTTAGATAAATGAGGTACATGCAATACAAGTTAGATCGATATGTTTATACAAGTTAGATCTATGTAGTAATACAAGTTAAATATATGAGGTACATGCAATACAAGTAAGATCTATGTAGTAATACAAGTTAAATATATTTGAGGTACATGCAATACAAGTTAGATCAATGTGTTAATACAAGTTAGATCTATGTAGTAATACAAGTTAAATATATGAGGTACATGTAATACAAGTAAGTTCTATGTGTTAATACAAGTTAGATCTATGTAGTAACACAAGTTATATATATGAGGTACATGCAATACAAGTTAGATCAATGTGTTAATACAGGTTAGATCTAAGTAGTATTACATGTAAGTATATGAGGTACATGCAATACAAGTTAGATCTTTGTGGTAATACAAGTTAGATTAATGAGGTACATGCAATACAAGTTAGATGTATATGGTAATACAAGTTAGATCAATGTGGTAATACATGTTAGATCTTTGTAGTAATACAAGTTAGATATATGAGGTACATGCAATACAAGTTAGATCAATGTGTTAATACATGTTAGATCTATGTAGTAATACAAGTTAAATATATGAGGTACATGTAATACAAGTAATTTCTATGTGTTAATACAAGTTAGATCTATGTAGTAACACAAGTTATATATATGAGGTACATGCAATACAAATTAGATACATGAGGTACATGTAATACAAGTTAGATCAATGTGTTAATACAAATTAGATCTAAGTAGTATTACAAGTAGATCTATGAGGTACATGCAATACCAGTTAGATCTTTATGGTAATACAAGTTAGATCTATGAGGTACATGTAATACAAGTTAGATCGATGTGTTTATACAAGTTAGATCTATGAAGTAATACAGGTTAGATATATGAGGTACATGCAACACAAGTTAGATCAATGTGTTAATACAAGTTAGATATATAAGGTACATGCAATATAAGTAAGATCTATATGGTAATACAAGTTAGATCGATGTGTTTATACAAGTTAGATCTATGTGATAATACATGTTAGATCAATGTGATAATACATGTTAGATCTTTGTAGTAATACAAGTTAGATATATGAGGTACATGCAATACAAGTTAGATCTATGTAGTAATACAAGTTAGATATATAAGGTACATGCAATACAAGTAATATCTATATGGTAATACAAGTTAGATCGATGTGTTTATACAAGTTAGATCTATGTGATAATACATGTTAGATCAATGTGGTAATACATGTTAGATCTTTGTAGTAATACAAGTTAGATATATGAGGTACATGCAATACAAGTTAGATCTATGTAGTATTAGAAGTTAGATATATGTAGTAATACAAGTTAGATCTATGAGGTACATGCAACACAAGTTAGATCTATGTGTTAATACAAGTTAGATCTGTGTTGTAATACAAGTTATATATATGAGGTACATGTAATACAAATTAGATATATGAGGTTCATGTAATACAAGTTAGATCAATGTGTTAATACAAATTAGATCTATGTAGTAATACAAGTTAGATTGATGCGGTTAAACAAGTTAGATCGACGTGTTTATACAAGTTAGATTGATGCTGTCAAACAAGTAAGATCGACGTGTTAATAAAAGTTAGATCTATGTGGTAATACAAGTTAGATTGATGCGGTTATATAAGTTAGATCTATGTGGTAATACAAGTTAGATTGATGCGGTTATAAAAGTTAGATCTGTGTGGTAATACATGTTAGATTGATGCGGTTATACAAATTAGATCGACGTGTTAATACAAGTGAGATCTATGTGGTAATACAAGTTAGATTGATGCGGTTATATAAGTTAGATCGACGTGTTAATACAAGTGAGATCTATGTGGCAATACAAGTTAGATTGATGCGGTTATACAAGTTAGATCGACGTGTTAATACAAGTGAGATCTTTGTGGTAATACAAGTTAGATTGATGCGGTTATATAGGTTAGATCTATGTGGTAATACAATTAAGATTGATGCGGTTATATAAATTAGATCTGTGTGGTAATACATGTTAGATTTATGCGGTAAAACAAGTTAGATTGACGTGTTAAGACAAGTTAGATCTATGTATTTACTTAAAGATCTAAAGTGTAGTTTTTATGTTGATCTTATACTCCATGTTTCCAATTAGAGGTAGGATGTATCTGTTTAAGCAATGCATTTGTATATCAAAGTAAGATCACTTCTGGTATAAGTTTTACAAATTAATCAAAATACCAACGTTTGTTTCTTAAAGATATACATAAGTGACACAAAGACATGGCAATATAAAAGGTGCAGCTCAGTTGTGGATACTCACATGACGACATTTAGTGGCCTGTATGGGTGATTTTCGTTATTACAAACGTAACCTTTGTATAATAATTTGTATTAATTAATTCCTCGAGATAACCAAATTTGTCAAGCTATGCTATACCGCTATATCAAAGCTACAATTTAAACATTTAAAAAGTCATTTGTACGCCGACAGTTATTATAAACTGAATATTAAACAAAAAATATCAATGGAATAAAACCGTCAAAGTGTAATATGACAAATACATTATTGCTATTGTAAAAATGAACTTATTAATAAAATGTAATAGCAGTTTTCCTAGCATTTTGTCATTTCATAACTGGTATGAAAAAAATGTTAATAACACTTAAAAATAGCTGTGACCTACATTACATTTTGTTACATTTTGTTTATAATGAATGTAGTCATACAAACATCTATACGCAATGTAATTTATCCGCGATTCTATTTTTCGTCTACGATAGTATTAACAGCCCTGCGATACTGTCAAAAGATTCATTATATCTGTGTAATGTAGGTCACAGCAATGTTTAAATATGTGTTCATACCGTTTATGAAAACATACTTCTAATGAAAATACCGTTAGTTGGGTTATGGGCGATTGATCGAGCACAATTATAGTATCTTTAGTTGTCTTTAGTCTGTAATATTGTAGAAAGTTTCCTAGCCCTTCTGCAATATATATTGTCAGTCGGTAATTTAATTATTGATTTATTGTTTATACATGCGATCTATATAGATACAGACATGTTTGTTTATTATGGATAATTTTCTTTTCCTCTTACGCTTTTTATACTACGCACCATACCATGTTGCTTCTTTTACTAAAAACATTGACTTTGTTTTTCAGTATAAGTGTAATATAGTGACATAATTGCATTATATATTCCCTTCACTGTGTACTAACACCATAAGAAATAGCAATAAGAAAAATTCAAGTGTATATCAAATATAGATCCTACTATCGATTGATAATATTGTACTGGAAACATGTTATATTCGATATCTGTGTATTTTACAACCCTTACGATAATTAAGAAAGCGGCGATTTCATATTATACAACAACATCATATACAACATACAGTAACAAGTAACTGTACATTAATTTCTTATTAAAATTTATTTACAGTATCATTAATGCGTTAAAACATTGAAATAATTATAAAGTGTTGGTATTAGTATACCAATCCATTGTATCCGTATTTGAGATATTGCACACCGAGAATAAATAAATAAAACATCTTGGAAATATTGGCTGGGTTTATTTATTCGTATGTATGTTTCAATAGGTCCAAGAAAGGACTGCGTCGTGTAATGCCAATAGAGCATACTGTACTTGTGCCGTATCTGTCCGTGCTGGCGGCGACATTTTCACCGTAAACATATGCTCGGGGTCGAAGGTGATATACTTTCTGTCATGTAAAGAAAACATTGTGGACGTTCGTCTAATGGAGGATAAGCTCACATACCAGGTTTGATTCGATAATTTTATTCTACTTTGTTAAAGAGTTTATTTTACCAAATTTATTTGGGATATCGATGTACTAATTAGATATAACATTCATACCTATATAACATAACTACTATAGATTGTAAATCAATTATAATTTTATTATATCAGAAACTCAATAACACATATTTGTATAAATTGTTCGGATAAAGAAGCTGTCTGCACTTTCATTATTATTGTAACGTGCGAGTATATTGATGGAAATAAATGCAAAGAAACTAGCAGTTGATTGACTTTATTAATTTTGAATGTTTTAGCGATGTATTAATTAATAATTAATTTGATTATGATGGCAGGTACACCCACCGATTAGGACATACGTTGAAATCAGAATGAAGCCACATCCTCATCCTTACTACCGCAACTTCCTGAATGTTTACGTGTAAATGTCACTAAAAGACATTGTTAATGTCGAAGGACTTTAAGGAAGTTTCGATGGTAATGATGCTATCAGTGATCTTGTACATCGTAGATCAAATAAAAATGACCCAATAGTTACCTCTGAAGAGATACCCCATTCTCACAGAAAGGAATTCACAAGATCCTGGAAGTAAGCACAAAACAAGCCGTTAAGATCTATTCAAGTATTAGATTGTAATAACTATGCAAATAACCATTAGTACTCGTTTAACGTAATGATGTTAACAGGTTGATTGCAACTGTAAACCAGGTTTTTTCCCACCACATCGATTTTACCTTTGACCTTATTTATGCAATAGCACCTGCTTTCATTGGTACCTTATTTCATTTTGAATTGTGTTATGAATATTACTGCATGCAGTGTATTTGTTTTAACTCTTGTAATAGCCTTTTTTGTTTTATGCGTGATAAATTTAAAACGAATCCCCCATTCTAAAAATAGATTCGGATGAAACAATTTTTACTAGATGTAAGCCTGTATCAATGGCGGGTTTACTCTTTAAAAGAACAACGTACACTCCTCCCCCTATAAACTCCTATATCTTATTAAAATCCACTATATGTCTACTGAAAAATTTATGTGCCCGTTCAAATTTTGTGTTGTGTCCCTCTAAACTGAAATCTTGGATCTGCCCCTGTGCATAATGGATCAAATAGAAATCCAAATGAAGTCACGTGATTAATTTTATACGTTACAAAATATGTTGCTTTTTCACCCGGGAAATCTGATTTAGTCTAACCTAGGCGGGTAGCCCAAGTTAGTAAATCCTTTTTTAATATATGATTTTGACATGTTTAGATATCTTTCGGCAGTATGGAATCAGAGAGTATTAATAGGCACGATAGTATGGAAAATATGCTTTTAGCCAATTTTGCAATATTGGAAAATCCTGATAAATTCCCTTTTAGGAGCTTCAGACAATCGTGCTGAATATTGCAGAATAGATAAATCAGAGAGCTACTTGATCGTGGGCAATACTGATCCAGAACTATACGATGAGGACTTCAACTTTTGTGTGTGCGAGAATAAAACAAAACAAGATGGCCTCTCAGCCAAGACAGCCATTAGTTCAAAGTCAGAAGGTCAATAATGTTCAAGGAATTTAAACTGCAACGGTAATAGCATTGCTAAGAGATGTAATATTGGTAAAAAGCGCTCAACATCGTCGCATTTTAAAGAGTTCTGGAGACGAATAAACTTGGGTGAAACGGCAGATGACAATAATTACTACAAGGTTTGTTAATCATGTGCAATCATTCAGGATAATATTCATGTATATTCTGTTCGTTCATTTCATTAGATGTAAAGTACGGAAGCAGTATAGCGTTTTCACTTTAAAATCCTATATTTATATATAATTATTGCACTGCAGCGACGTATTGTATTCTATCGAATTGTCTTCAATTAATTACTTGTAATATTGTAATAGTGCCAACACAAGATGCCATTAACGAATGTTCCGATTTTCTTACAAACTCCTATGTTGCTGTCAATGCCAGCGAGCATATAGATGTGGATGCAACAATTAACATGTGTGCTTATGACCTCACTGTAAGTGTTGTTTACACCGATATAATGTAGCGTTACACAATTGCACATACTCTCATTTATAAATTAAACTTAATCAATCAAATTAATCAAAATATGCTATGATGATGTCTGCCAAAGGATTGTATGCAAATGGTATTTTCAATGTTCATTCCACTTTATAGTATAACATTTTATATCTAAACTGGATAGAAATTGCAGAACTATTTCACTTACCTTCCATCTCTAACGTATAGGCAACTGCAGACAAAGTATTCAAAGTCGTGCACAACGACGTGTTAAATGCGGTTGTGAAACAATACAATCATCTTGATGAAAGTGCAAAATCGAATCTAGAGAAGGTTGCTGAATTTAATAAGAATTCCTGCTTGGGCAACTGTTACGGCAACGGTGTTTGCCAGTCTGTTACAATCATTATGTTTACATCTTTCAGTCTATAAATGCAAAATGAATAACAAAGCTTATTATTTATTGCACACTCAATCACATTATCAAGGTTATGTTACCATAAGGCTACTTTGATACGTATTCATCGATAATCTGCTGTTATTTGAACTATTAAACTACAAAACCGGCTTCTGGTGCTACTTATTGCAGTTTTATTTTTAAAATTGATAGCAGGTGATACAATAAAACCGATGTTATTGTCCTTGTTTATTGTTCTTGTTGCGAATTTAAATATGTTGTTATCAAAAAGATGGGTCGTGCACGTGCTAAAGTGGATACAGTGGCGCGGATAGCAGTATAGATACATCAGTAGGACCCGATGCTGTGGACATATCTTACGCTGGATTTTGTGATTTGGAAGTCGATCACTGTTTTTGCTTTAACATTCAGATTAACGATTTATTTTGTGATTTTTATTGTGGAACGAATACTAGAAAGGTAACAATATTAAAAATATATTTATAGTAGACCAATTTTTAAATATCTGCATTTACAAAACGTAGTGACAATTTTGTTACATCTTCTTATGTTATGAAATTGAACTATGAGAATAAGGATAATTATTTTGCAGAGGGAAAAGGCGGAAAGTATTTTTATATGTTTGACTGTTTGGTTCACCAGGGGTGTGTTCCCCAGAAGCTACTGATATTTCCTCTGTTGTTACAAAGAAAAAGAAAAAAGTTTACATTTAACATGTCAATAACAACTATACCATTCTATAAGCCACGTGTAAAGCAATTATATCGCATTGTCAATATCACTGTTACATAATAAAATAATTTTCGAACTAAGACAGTCGCTGTTAATATTGACTCTGTTATATCTCAAGTTAGTTATGTAACACTGTCTACTCGTAAATGAGTATTAAAATGAGGATCTAAGTAAATACCAAAGTACGAAAACATAGCGTCATGGTGTAATTATAAATGCATTTTCAACTATTAAAAAATATCCAAAACAAATCAATTTTGCAATTAACTAATTAACAACGACCGCTCAAATTTTAACTTAAGCAATTTATATATAAAACTGTCAACTTACATTATTAATGAGTAAAATAACATCACAAATATTCTTGTTAAGTAAATTTTGATAAAACTATCTATGTGTATGCTGTTGAGATTGATTCCTTCCCATACTTCGTCACCCGCTCTACAGATATGTAGTTTTAAAAAATAATACTTTTTTACTCTTCGTAAAGAGGATTACAAATGCAACATTTACTACTGAAGATACAAATTCACTGGGCCAATTCGTTGATGCTTTCAATGAAGAAAGATTTAAACGTTCAGCTGGAATCGATGTTGACACAGAATTTTACATCAGTATCAGTGACGATAGAGTAAATTTCGACAAAGGTTTGACAGTTTACATGTATGATTCTACGTGTCAAGGATATATCGATAACAACGGGAGCGTCACATTCAGTCTAAAGGTATATTTATGAAATGTTAGCCGTTTAGAGTGTTTATTACATTTTTTTATGTAAATGTAAACAAAAAAGAGTAAAAACAAAATATTGAGTGCCTTTGTTAATGATTACCGTCTGTAACAGCTTTTACCGTATTCCATGTCTTTTATCATATATATAATATTAAAAATAATGTTTTAATATGTATATAAATTATGTATATGTATAATTATATTAGCCTTGGGATTTGCAGCGGCCGTTCCGAAACAAAAATGTGCAGTTACGTAGAATAAACAATTAGAAATCATTAAATTTATTATATAATTGTTTTTAAATTCATTGCACATACCTACGAGATAATGTAAATGCTAATATAGTTAATTGCTACTTTGCTTACAGTCGGGTTATTGTTTCCTTCGTGGTATTTGCGTTCATGAATTCACAAGTAACGGGTGCTACTAATGGATACAAAAGATAAGCGCTTATGCGTGGACTGCAGGTAAAATAATAGTTTAAATTTGTTTTACTTAGATTGTGAAACAAGTTCTTACAACTTAGACAAATCACGATCGAAGTCTTTCTTGGTATAACCGATACTATGCATATGCGGAAAAAGTGTGTTGCTCAAGGACACCACACATAGCCGTAGCGGAGGATCGAATCTATGATCCTCCGATCATGGGTTTGGTGCTCTACCAATGGACCACCCGCTCAACAATAAAATAATAATACTGCTATGTGTAATAATTTTTTACATGTATATCCATGTCTACAAAAATACTTAGAATTATGGTTATAGCTTTATAACTTCACAGTATTGGTGGCAATAAAACAATGGAATCATGACATACATTGAAACACGGTGGACTTATCACAAATATAAATAACAAACGACTGATCTACCAAACATGCAAACTTAAACATGTAATAATGTATGTCGATATCATCAAGAACGGTTATTAAAATGTCACTATTATAAACACAATGTTGGTGCGTAAACGTAATTACAATATATGTGTAAACAATGAAAGTATATGATTATCAAATATTCGAAGTGATCAAGTCATAATCGTAACACTTTCATTAACAGACAATTATCATAGCATAAATGTTCAATCTTATTGTATAAATTTCATGGAAATAGCTTTGCTACTTTTTGAGAGAATACATAAACGTGCATGTACATAAAATGCTGGGCGGCGGGTTAGCTGTCGCGTTCAGTATATAATCATTATGGCGTAATTTACTTGGAATGGCGTGTTCAATCTGTGTCAAAGTGATAATCATAATATAATATTCACGTCATAAACTATGAGTACATGTAATATTAATTTTCAGAAAATGCAAAGGATACGTTTATAAATAGGTACATACATATAACTACTTTTCAATTGTCTATATTTTAATGCACAATACGTCGGCCTTCTCAATGATTACTACTCTATTGATATTCTTATCGTTTAAGCATAAACATATACATTTGTGTACTTCGCTAGATAAATCATGTTTACCTAGAAGGTTAGGCCATTATCTGTTTAAACTTTGTTGAGGTTTGCCTCCTATAAAATATAGTTTTAAATATGTTATTCGTAAACATTCACTTCGATCGGAGTATTCGTCAAAAACTGCTTACTAATTTATATATTTATTTTCTTATCTTCTATTATTTTCTATCCTATTCTATACTATGATATCCTTTTCTATCTTATTTACTTTCATATATTGATATATATGTATATATACAAACGCTATATAAAAATGTTAATTGTTACTTTAACTAATAGCTGTAACATAAGTCACAAGTAACACTATATATGTAAGCATTTGTTTCCTTTTTTTTTTTTGTATTATTCTCTCATATTGTAACATGTGTTACCTGAGCTGGTAAATTAACAGTTTCTGTTAGTGTTGGCGTTTCTGTTCTTGACAATGTCTTATTAAAGAGACCTGTTTTATTACAGAGACCCAGAACACTAGAATGTTGACAATCCAACAAAAATACCATATTCAGTATAGACTTGACTGTGTACATAATATGAACGTTTTATTTATATAGAATAAAATATATGTTTCACGTCTTAACCTCCATATAATATACATGTTTCTGTTATTGTTATATTACGATCTTTCACATAATAAATCCGACTACATTAACTGTATTGATGTGTTATAAACGGCGTGAAGTGTGTAATTGAGTACTATTTGAAGTTTAATGAATGACCTGAAATGCTTTTGAAACTAATTGTAGAGATAATTTAGCTATCACATTGATGTTAAGTATGTTATCTGATATAATGTAATTTCATTTTAAGTATTTACACAAATACATTAACTTGAATGAAATACCGACGAATGTAAAAACCTTTTTTAATATTATCGTATTTATTATTACATGAATATTAAAATCAACATGCTGAGCTGTTCTTTACTTGTTTCTAGCTTGAGAGCAAAACATTAGGTTTTGAATATCTGTTTTAAGTGTAAATTTATGACGATGTTTGGGTAGTTAAAGATAGAAAAGATAAAAGTATACTTGAAAACAATCTTTGGAGAGATATAAAACTAGGCGAATCTACTAATTTTCAAATTATTTAATTTCTGGATTAACTTTACTGAAAAGTCAACAGAAATCACCTACCGAAACTCTCTCTCTCTCTCTCTCTCTCTCTCTCTCTCTCTCTCTCTCTATATATATATATATATATATATATATAGTGCTATATGTCACAGTATAGAAGACAAGATCGTCACATTTATCGCCCCTGATAAGTTTCATAATAACAGTCTGAACTAGAGTTGACAGAGTAATACGTTATGAAGAAATACATGTCTTATACCGTGTATCGTTCTCTGGTTAAATGTCATAGCACCAACACATACTGACATACGGAGAGAGAGAGAGAGAGATCAGCAATCATGCATATTTAACTCCGTGTTTTATATTTGAACCCCATTAGATGTAAATGTTTCACTACCTGACTAATTAAAGTACACTTAGTTTAACTTTGCATCATATTTCCTTCAATTAGGTTAACCAGATGTAGATTATATAGATAGGATGCGCGTTTTAAATTCACCATTATAGTAAAGAATATGTATAGCCCAAATGGAAAATAATGGTCAAGATTCCTACAAAAATGATATAAGGTTTATATATTAAATAACATGTGTACGTACTTAAAGTGTAGACAAAAATCATAATGCGAAATACCTTTTTTGGGGGTTATGAATTAGAAAATATAAACACAATTTAATTAATGAATTCGGACCATAACAACATCCTTATTCGCCTGAAGTTAAAACTTGGCATGGTAGGAGATAGCACCACATTATGCTAATGATACATTTAAGAAGAGCCAATATGGCGGTCAAAATCAAAGATAGCCGCACATATCGTCATTTATACCGTATTGTTTTAATTATATATATATATATATATATATATTCATCCTTTCCTGTAGTCGCTTTACTACTTGATCTGTGCGTTCTGCCTGTATAGTAATATCCCATGTCAATATACAGAGCAGACACCAAGTCAGCAACAATATAATTTGAAATAATATCATCTACTACATCTTTTACATCTGCAAATTTTCATATCAGAGAAAAATATATGTAAATTCTAGAATAAGGGTAACTCGTTGATGATGTAGATATTTACAAGCAGTTCAAATGGGTCTGCCAGACAAGAGCAGCTCTTCAACACCGACCAACAAAGCAACACCCGCCCAAAAAACTAACAAATTGACAAACATAAAAAAGCGGAAAGACATTACACCCCTACCCTGCTCCGATAAATCTTCATTCGATAAAAAAAACTGCGACATCATTCCAGTTCGGACACGTGTTATTCGGACGGTGAAAGCTCAGTTAGTGGTAAACGTTGGCCTGACTGGGGCGATATGTGTATTACAGCCGAAAAAGACATCCACAGTCAGTTTGAATATATAATGTCTGATCTGGAAGAGAGTGAGCTCAACACTTGAGAGTGACCATCAAAGTCAACGTTTTCTGACAAACTTAAATGCCCAACAACCTTCAAGTATTCAAGTTCATCAACCTGTGCAAAAACAAAATATGATGCATCCTCTCCAACCATCAAATAACCCAATGTACATGACATCACCAAACCGAATGCCAAACCAGCTACCACAACAGTTCCCCATCCAAAACATACCTGGCCAACCACAAATGTTTTTTACTGTCTGACAATGATATCCAGAGAATCACAGCAAGCTTACATAACTTTCTCATCCACAGCATATCCACTATTGTAAATGCAGCAGTTAAGGAGAAAGTTGTACCACTCACAAAATAGGAACAGAAGTTCCAAGAGCAAGTTACTAACATCACAGCTAAAATGAACCAAATGGAAATGGACCAGGACAACACTGATCAAGGAAGTAGGTGAATCAACAGATAACAAGGATTTTGAAGTGGCAAAAAAGAGTGGTGCAAAAATCATTATGAAAGACATTGACAGATCACATAGACATGAGAAGTCATTTTATCCCAATTGCCCCTAAGACCACAATGCCAAACCAAGAGGCATAATTGTTAAATTCCTAAGCTACAGTGCTAAGAGTACATTCATGAAAGGTAGGAAAACATTAAGGAAGAACAAGGAAACAATGTTCATCAATGAACAGATGACTCCATTTAGAAGAGAACTAGCCTGCAGTGTAGAAAACTCAAGAAGAGCAGCCAGTCCCCTATTCTTGACACTTGGACCTTTGATGGTACTATTTTTGTTAAAACTGACATAGAAGGCAAACCTATCAGGATACAGACCCACAGTGAACTCTACAAATATGGATACAAGCCCACTGAGGCTTAGACTGAGTTAGCCAACATTACATCACTTAATAGTGATGTGTTGATATAATCTATTCCAATGGTAGATACTATTAATGTTGTATAACTCTTTTGACCAATTGTCATTACTTGTCATTTCTAATATATCATGACATGATCATTTAGAAACTATTTGCGATCTCTAATATGAAATATGATTATTATGACATGAACACAAATCTAATTTATCCAAATGTTGACAGGAATACTCTTCTTTATGTTATCTACAATTGTAATCATGTGCATATGGAACCATTACACTGTCATTGCATTCACCTCGATTCACTACACAACTGTCATCATATGCATAAAGCTACAGCTGTATTGGTCTAACTTGCCTATGGTTCAGTATCATGCACATGAACACAACTGTATATACCTAATGGTATTATGTACCTTTCCTAGTATGATTGCAGTCATATTGAATATAACATTTTATGTGAACATTATGGCATACAAACAAAAATTAAGCATGTTTATCAATTGACATACTTATTTACATTGAGGTCATTCACAATTAAATCCCTGTGTCTGTAGAACCATTGCATACTGTCATTACCTATATTTGGAATCTTTGCATTTATCTCATCTGACTTGTATGTACAGCTATGTTGGTCTCACTTGCCCATGGTTCAGTAGCAGGCGCATGGATCCAATTGTGAAAGCCTCATCAAGCATCCTGTGATCACACCTCTCCTTTCCTGTTTCTGTTTCTATCACTTTCCACTTTATTTCTACTCAAATATTTTTTTATATTTGTGCAGTAATTTAAGTTATATACGGCAAGTATTGATCAATGCTAGTTTACACAACTGTCAGTAGTTGAAGTGCCGTATACGCCGCAGCCTATATACATACATAATGATCTACATCTGTATTCCCAACGATCAAGTTACATGCACATATTTATCATTTTCATCTCAAGCGCTGCTTATTATACGTTTGTCTTGTAATTAATTTGCTTTCTTTGCATTTGTAACACCATTGTATAGTCCTTGCAAGATATTCTTTGTATAAGCTAGAAATAGCTTTCTTTTCAATTATTTTGTTATGTATCGCTGTATATTTGAATATATGTATATGTAATATGTTGAAAACGAATAAGTATTGTTTAAACTAATTTTAACACTTGCAAGACAAAATTCCATTTGACAACGGGCAATAAAAACATGTGTTTATATGGTTTCTAAATTACACGTAGTCGTTACCAGATCGCGAATACAATACCCGTGAATGTGCCTTTGGCAATGATTATAAATTATATAAATAGCTATTTCAATAAAAGAACGCACATATTATGTCCCTTTTTATTTAAATAGACAAATAGGTATAATGGCTAAACTATAAGTGCAGAAAATATAACAAAAGATAAAACATTTATTCTATTTATTTTACATACTCACTTAATAAACATAATTTGTTATCACTTTTTATTCATATTATGTAAATGTTTGTAACATGATAAACGTTTTATATGTGGTGTATAAAAGACATAAAAATATATATGTCGTCCGTAACTCAATTTGCCGGTGGTTTACCAGTTAGGTGAATAGCCCATATTTGAAATACTTGCACAGGAGGTCAAACTAAAGCATGGTTGTATTCTTACAATTGCTTAATCACCGGTCGTGGAGGATTAAGAGCCTTTCTTATTTTTTACATATTTCAAAACTACTACTACTGTTGACTTTTATATTTTTCAAATGTTATAAAAATCGGACTGCTAGCGAGGTTTTTCTTTAAATTCGCAACAAAAAATCATTGAATATGATCCGAATATTAATATTTTATACGACATCGGGGACCAGTCTTATACAGAGAGAGCACTCTGGTCTGCTGCTTAGCCATTTGCTATCTGTTGCTTAGTATTAAAAGTAATATTTGTAAAACCACGTGTTTGTTCTAAGTATTGCCAAAGTAGTACAATATAATGGCAACGTAGAAGATGCTATGATACAATGGTTTACGTTATGACTCGATACGGACGGGCTCTGTGTCTTAATTGTACAAATGTATATAGTCATTGATTAGGCGAATAAAAAATGTATCTTAGAAAAATTATAAGATAAATAGCATGTGTCATATCAATGTAATTACGTCCCACGTCCGACCACATGTTGTATGTGTCTTTCATTAATTCAAACTCACTTTATGCCCAATATGTAGGTGGGACTACACTGGATTGATCAATATGTAGGCAGTATTTGCTTGCATCAGGGACTTGGCTACAATATAATTTAGCCACTGATTCATTTCTAAGTGTGAATAGAAGAATAAAAACAATTGATATTTTCATGAATATCTTTTATTTAAATGCAATTTGTGGATTATACTGATTTCTCAGCAATTTATTTCAAAACAACCAACAAGCATTATCTGTGTCCTACAGTTTACATCATCAGCTAAGTACAGTACACCACTGACCTCGCACTCAAGTTCAATGGAGCGGAAATCAAGCCCTTGATGCATCCCACCTTTATTTCCGTTACTCCAACCCAGTACGTAACCCGATTTTCACTGTTCCACTAACCAGGGACTTGACTATCAGGGAATGTCATCCTTCAATATGTATTAACATAAAAACAAAATAACAACAATAGTAGCAACGAAGTTTAGAAAATAAAATCAGTTTGATTATGGAATTTGGCTTATGTCCTCCGATTGACACAGTTAAAAAGATGCATTTTGATTAGTATCAGATCACATGCACGTATCGCTGCTGGCACTACGGGAGAATGAAATTTTACCTTCACATATTTACAGTACATTTATAAGTACGGTCCTTAACTACTTTTACAATGGACCGTTGGCATTGACAACTCGGTAGTATGAATTTGCGGACAACTTCCGGTACGCTAGTCTGGTTTTCAACCTGTCTTGGATGAATAATCTTTTGAGATATCGCCTCACTGAAGAACAATGCATATAACATTTGGTGGACAATGACGAACCCATTGGCACGATAGTTCATTTACAAACGCCGACATTGTATAATGATACAGATGCTGCCAACAGTGATGTTAGTTCTCCATTCAAAGTATAGATTTCTGAGATTTCATGGAAGTTCTACAAAACACGGCTAGTTCCAAAATCACCACAGGAAACTATCTATACTTTGAACGATTCGTCATCGATAATCAACGTCTGATCGCCGATCTGGACGTTGTTGTGATTGTTACGTAGATTGTACGTCTTCCTTACGTATCTGCACGCCATCCATAGTGACGACACCATTCCCAATATTCCGAATGCCGCCCCAAAGACTGCAAATATGACCACCTGCGTTGACTGGCCTTCACCTGTAACGATTAAAACCAAGATAGTACCAAACGCTGTTCAGAAAAATAAAACATCAAATATTAATAGTTAAACGAAAGGACATATATAAGGATAGGAAACTATCTATCTACATATTGATGATTAATATCACGCGAAGAATTAATATGTTGTTAAATTAATCATTCACATTTCACAGGCAACTGATTTTTTTTCACTGGGATCGGTCACGTTATATAGAGATTTCAATTGTTCAAAGAAATAATTTTGATTTGTATTTCTGAGATGAAACGAGATTTCGCGAGATTTTGCGTGAATACGTGAGCGTTCATAACATCTCAATCAGTTGCTTTTCTTTTTCTATAGAAGTCTTTAATATAAAGTGTTAGTTCCAGTGTTTTTTTTTTATTTTGCATGGAGAGCACTGAAGTAGTGTAACATGGTAACGGGAATGGCGAGTACTACTTTTATTGTTTATGAGTGACATTTTATTGATATTTCAATGAAACCAATAATTATATATTTATATTTATATTTTATGATTGAAAACATTAAAAATACCCCTTCATATTTTCACTTCATTGAACAGTGGAATTTTTAAAAATAATTCGCCGTGACTTAAATTAATCGATCAAAAAATACAACGTTAACCTTTCTGCCTTTCCCTCACATCTGTTTTATTTTTTAACTTCCTTCGTACATTTTAGAAAGAAACAAAATCAGCTATACAATCTGGTGAGCGCGATACACTGCAACTATCACTACTGAAGTATAAATAGTTTGGATTTGAAAGCGATGATATTCAATTCTCATCCCAAGGCAAGAATACTCTGTTGATTCTATATTATTAAGAAGGTGTCAACTATATTTTCGGGGCTGATTAAATCGTTAACATACGCAGGCATTAATTGGTAGTGTAGTGGACCGGGACGTTTTATTTACATTCTACCGCTCAGAATGGTGTTGTATGGTGTTTAGCGACGCTTTCAATAATTTTTTCAGTCATATCGCGACGGTGTCTACTTGAGAAAGTATTCTAAGCGCTGTCACACCGGAGTATCATGCCGCTGACACATGGTGTGATACCCCACCCAGTCACATTATACTGACACCGGGCCGACCATACCTAGAACTCTCCTCTAAATGCTAAGCGTCAAGCAAGAAAGCTTCTAGTACTACTTTTAAAGTCTTTGGTATGACCCGGTCGGGGATTGAACCCACGACATTCCGCATGCGAGGCGGACGCTCTACCACTAGACCACGCCGCGGTCTTAACGCTCAGAATGATGTTATTTCCAGTGGTTGGATGAGGTAGGTTGAACGCTTGGTAGTTATTATTTCCCTTCTACCTCTAGATTATACATGTTCTTTGTTGAAGTTTCACTTTATAAACCGGCTTACTAATCAAAATGGGTCGTGGTGGTAGACAAACGCCTTTTATTATAAAGTACGATAGTGCAGAGGGTTTCATTCTAACAGGCGCCGAGGTAATACAACTTTTTGTGAATTGCGTGATCGAGTTATCGGTCCCATGGACGGAGGTTCGTGGGTTCGATCCTCCACCACGTCTATGTGTGGTGTCCTTGAGCGAGAAACGTTTCCATATGCTTGGTACTGGTTCTACCCAAGAAGACTTCGAGCGTGTTTTGTCTAAGATGTACCAACTTGTTCCACAATAAAAGTAAAATAGATAAGTTTAAACTAAATACTTTTCAAATTAAACTAAAAAATCGTATTCAAACATGGTGTGTAGAATCTATATAAAAACAAAATTAAATGCAAACACTTTACTCGACCTCGAAATTGAAAGCATCAATGCAGGTATAAGTTGTGTTTTTTTAGTTGAGCATGCAATTTGAGGTGAGCGTGGAACAAAATATATAACCTCGGACCCTGAATTCCTTATCTCAAAACAACTAAAGGATGGTTGTTGTTGGTGGTGGTTTATATTGTTTATATTTGACCCGTTTCAAGGGAGCGGATGGCGGAGCAAACGCCGGATTTAGAGCCGGCCCTGATTGTTTGCCAATTTAATTATCTATGTTTGTTAACTTTCCTGTGGCCTCCGCCCCGCCCGATATACCACCCCTACGTTTGCTAGTGCTTTGGTTTTGAACAAAACAAAAGTTATAGAAACTATAGTCTAGTAGTAAATGCATTGTGTAAAGCGACTAGCTAGTGTTTAACAGACAGATAGCAGACGGCTCAATACGACAACACCTCATCAATGAATAATGCAATGTCCTTTTGTATATATTTATGGCAATGATTACACAAGCATGGATTACATGCGTGATGGGAAATATATACACACACATACGACAGTTTCTTTCGGTTTCGATGAATGAATTTATAAATACACATATCTATTCATTTGCTTAATTTCTCGCTTTCGCATAATACAATGAAAATAAAAAACTGTATATATACTCGTAGAAATGGTTTGTTTGTGTATTAAGTATCATTTTGCTGTAAACAGACGATCAGTTAATCTAACCACCCCTTCTTAGTATCCCGAAGGTTTAACCAGTCCTCCAGTGACTGCTAACTTCCCCACTTGAATCAGCGGTGAGAGACACATGACAATGAGACGCAATGCTGTCTATCAATCATCACTGAGAATGTGGTCGCGCGGGACTTCGAACTCACGACCCTTTTATTGATAGTCGAAAGCGTTACCGACTGAGCTAACCAGGTCCGGCTCGAAGGAGCTGGGACACTCACACAAATATGGCATGTTCCATAGGCGTAGTGGCCGTGATGACCCCGTTAATACTGTGATAGGCAGGGGGGGCTTAGTATTGGTTTCCACAACATTTGGAATAAAGAAGTTGTCATTATATGCATGTGGTATTGTTAGAGTGTTGGGGCGGAGGAGGAGGAGGGTAGCAATACGTTGGCCGTTTTAAACCGAGATTAGTTCCAAATATTTTAAACCCCTGCTCTTCCGCAAATTTTTATTTTTATATCATATCAATACTAATCCCCCACACCCTTTATAAAACTTTTTTTCATGTTTTCACCAGTTACAATAATAATTGAATCGCAATAGATTATTATATTTATAACTTACATCACTAAAGATTGCCAATGCGTATAATTATGTGCGCACACTTTGTACGGAGAAAAAAACTGTTAGATCCAGTCATCTTTATATGTGTCTGTGCATGTACTGTAGTCTACTTAACGTGCATGTACTGTGGTCTATTTAACGTGCATGTACTGTGGTCTACTAAACGGGCACTTGACTGGTCTGCCTGTCTGCTTGTGGCAAACTTAGGTGTTTAATACGTTGTACAAGGTTTGTTGGTTTGTTTTGATGTTTAGCGTCATGTGTATGTTATTCACGGCTAGCATAACCATTCTCTCCTGGGATCCTGAGCGGTTGACCAGTACTCAAGCACATCCATCTCCACAAGTAACTGAAAACTTTCCCACTTAAATCAGCAAAGAGAGACCAATGATAATGAGGTGCAATGTCGTAAACCAATAATCAAGGAGACTGTTGCCGGATAGGGATTCAAACTCACGACCTCTGGATTGATAGTATGAGACGCTATCGACTAAGCTAACAGAAGCTAAAGAATGGGAGTTAACGCCATTTTCAAAACATTTCAGAATGGCATATCCAGTTTTATTGGTGGGAGAAGACCTCATAATGGATACGAGTAGAACCATTGTCCTGCCGCAAGTAACTGGCAAACTTTTTCGCATAAAATGTTTGGTCCGAGCGGGACTCGAACCTTCGACCTCAGCCGGTTGAGAGTGCTACGGAGCATCATTCCAGGCAAAGAAACAAAAGAAGGAAACCGTATTTTTGCTAACTAGTAGAAATTTTATAGTTTTACAACTATTATCATAATAATAAAGCAATTTATGGTGGTGCCGACACTGATAATGATGATGCCGATATTAGTTTTATTAACGAGGTACATGTAACAAATTGACCCCCCCCCCCCCCCCATACCTAAATATATATATATATATAACCCGTTATGCAGTTAGACAATCACGCATGTTGATGAGGCCATCTGTGAGAGCATGTTTAATAAGCAAAGTGTCACCTAAATTGACTTTTAATTCACAGTATTAAACTCAGATCTAAATCAAGAAATCGAGGGTTCTCCGCAGCCAAGTAACATATTGTTAGGGGCGCTTCTGTCAATCAAAGTGTTAATATGAATACAATTTAATAGAAAACATAAATTACGTATCACGTTTGTTTAGTGGTTAATTTATACGGATTATGTTATATGTTTACCCGTAGAATCTCGAATGAATACATTAGAGCACCTTATTATTCATGTTAGTGTATGAAATAGATGTGATTGTAATACTATCTACTTAAAAAACAGAGAACTTTATATCATGAAAAGTGAAGAGCACGAATGTGGTCAGCTGATCTGACATAGTCACGAGAGATTGATTGATTGATTGAATATTTAGCGTCGTTTTAATGCCATCGAGGGCTAACAGTCGATCAGTTAACCTAACTGCTGTTTCCTGGGACAAACCAGTACTCGAGCACACCCCATCTCTGCAAGTAACTGATAACGTTCCCACTTAAATCAGTGGTGAGAGACGAATGATAATGAGACACAATGTCGTATATCAATCATCACGGAGACTGTTGCCGGGCGGGGGATTCGAACTCACGACCCCTGAATTGATAGTCAGACGCGTAACAGACTGAGCTAATCTGGCCCGGCTAGTCACGACAGATGACGCATTTTAACATAATCAACAATTTACTATATATAGAATTCATTGCAGTAAATGTGACAAGTTACTTGATGAAACCGTTGATAAAGCTCTGTCATGGGATGAAGATGTTGGTAAAGTCATCAAAAACATGCAATTCATTATTATAACTTTAAAAACACTAGTATCAATTGGTAAATACTAATAACATTAATTTACATGCGTATAAGTGCATGTATAAAATGTAAAAAAATAAATTGGTTGTCTAATGTTAAAGGGGATATTTCAGGATTTTTCAAAATTCTAAAATTAGCTAAAACATTTTATTCCAGTAAACCATGTCTATAGAAACCCACTGACCTCGTATTGCCATAAGGATATATATTTAAACTTCCCAAAATAATACACTGAAAGGGATGTCCTGACTTGGTCTACGCGACTACGTTAGAATCAAATAGATTTTCTGCTTAAAATTACAACTTATATTTAAACGTAGTAAAACTGTCACGTAATTTCATATGATTTCAATTTGATCCGTTACACAGAATTACATGTTATTATAATTGTTTATCTTAGAAACAATCCAAATGACAATGCAAAGGTCGCCATTCAGTACTTAAGTGTTGTCTGTTTTTAAAATGTGGATTTCGTTATAGTCAATTTTAACATTTTGAAAAATCCCGGTATATATTCCCTTAACCAGACTTAACTTAACTTAAAGTTATCATCATCACATGTTATTTTTACTTGAGCATTAGAACACTGGTGTGCGTGCGTGCGTGCGGATTTGTGTAAATCATTATATATATGACGATGTAGGTGTCAAATAAAAGATATGTTTTATATTATATAGATATTTATATAACATAAAACTATGCCACTGAAATACTATCTATAAATGTTAAATCATATTGACTGAAATAACGTGCCGTAATAGTGTCAATTATAAGTCTGTCGCCGCTGAGATCGTGCACTCGAGCCGAGCGTCGGTACAAAATTTTTGTGTGAGAAAAGTGTGGGGTTACTTGTGGAAAGTTACTGGTTATTTATACTCTGATATATATCCATAATACACAATGGAAAGAACGTTATACTCCAATTATAAAAAAAAAATGTAAACATACCTCCAATTTCTCTCCGGCCTATGTTTCTGATCTACAATAAATAAAAAAACGTGTTAAATAAAAACATTTAACATTTCCATCGCATACTGTTTAGTTGACAATACTGTGAAAACATCAAGTTAAACAATTACATTTACAACTTTTATAAACTTTCCATAGCAAACTAAATCAGTCGAAACAAGTCTACACGAATACTGTTTAAAGGCGTGTCATGATCCGAGAATGGGCGGTTAAGTTCCAGTCGGTTGTAAACACTGCACCCCAACCAAGAACATAGTCGGTTATTTGAGGTCTTTCTCTGCAGAGCCCAGGTAAAGACCCTGTCCTGCAGGAACACCTTGCTGGTAAAAGCCCTGCTAAAAGACGTATGCACCAGGGAGCATGCTGCTGTTATTGCTGACGTATTGTCCCACTCCTGATTTTTTTGTATGGCAATTCTCGCGAGATCCCAAAACCCCAATAGAATATGGAAATAGAATGTATAAAAAAAAACACAATATCCGATACTACCCGGCAAGAGGTACCACTATACTCAGAGACAAGATCTGGCGTGAAATAAAACTTCCACATTTCCAAGGCACCGCGGTGACGTTGATATGGTAAGAGCCCGGCACTTTAGCCCCGCGGTCCTTCCGGACTGGGAGAGACAGGCCGACAAATAACTGCTGCATTAGTTTATTTGTTAGAACAACTTGAGCTTTAGTGTTTCGGAAGTCAACGGTTCGAGTCCCGGGTACGAGTCCCGTAACGGAAGCCCCCTCACCCCACTTGATTTTGTATAGGCGAAACAATATTCGTAAAATTATATTACTGTATTGATGATGGAATTATAAATGTTTACAAATGTAGTTATCTTTTGTTGAAATATGCGCTGGAACAAGTTCAACTCCTGATTATGTTCACAGACGGCCACTTGACATAATGACCATCTTTTTTCACGAGAAGCGTTACTCATCGAATGACTCCAATCTGTACCCTGGTAGCCAAAGCAAACTATTCAGACGTGAAAAAAAATACCAGAACGGGTATTTAAAAGAAAACAAGAAAAAACTTACCTCGCTATCAGAATCACTTTTTTTATCCGCACCCACAACCATAGCCACAGCCCACTGCAAAATCATCGAGAATGCAACCTTCCTCATAGTGTTTAGATCCAATTTGTTTTAGTAAAACCTTGTTTGGTTGCTCATAAAATAATCCCGGTTTGCTTTCAGTCAGCTGAGTTTTGTTGACAAACAATGTGACGTCACGTGTGATAACGTAATTTTGGGAAAACAACATGTGTAAAGATCTATTTATAGCAACTTTAAAACTTTTACTTAATTGACATCCGCGTGTCATCGTCTGTTTTTAATACAACATATGTCATTCGTTATAAATACGAAGATTGTGTAAGATGAACGTGGTGTATTTTCCTTTTTGTTGGCATGCCTACAGCAGGAGAGTTTTGTGGTGGGGGAGGGGCGGCGGGGGAATTGGGCAGCGCCCCACTCATGGTTCAGGTTGTGGTGAAAAAAAGGCAGTCGATCGTCTCTGGATCCGTTAGATGATAAGTATTTTTTTGCAAAAGAAGTAGATCAAAACAAAACAGATCCAAAAGTTCCTACTTGTTTATTCCCCAATGTACTGGCGGATCCAGGGAGAAGGGCAGGAAGTATTGGAAGAATTAACCATTTTTGATTAGATATAGATAACTTCCAGTGGTATATACAATCTTCCAGTGGTATATACAATCTTCCAGTGGTTAATACAACGAAAAAAGAAGTTAACCGATCACTTATTTTGTGGCGTTTTCTTTGTAAATGTAAGCAAACCAACAAAATTTAACGCACTAAAAACAATATCAAACATGTTTAAAACAGTCATTCTTTTTTTAGATGTTCTCAAAATATTTAGTGAAAAAATAATCGGAAAATGTCACAAAATCAGTAACAGCGCGACAACAACACGTCATCCACTTGCGGATCTACTCTTTAAAATCCCTACCCACTAAACTTCCATATTTTATTAAAATTCACTATATTTCTACTGAACTGAAACATGTGTGCCCGTTCAGATTTTTTTCTTCCGCCCTCTAAGTCTGCTCCCTCTACACTGAAATCCTGGATCCGCCACTGACCCACTCCACCTCGTGAACACAATATATACTTGTATCTCTGAAGAGAATGTGAAAACATACAGAGAAATAAGAAGTAAATATATTAATGTTTAACGATCTTATACACAGAAACATAACATATGGAGTTTTTCATCTCTTCTCCAATTAACAAACAATAAAGAAATAATAACTTTTAGTACATTTCTTTCAAGACGTTCCATAATAAACAACCAATAAGTGTTCATCCTCCATTGATATTGATTTTTTTTATAATAACATAGGACGTTCTGACTCGAAATGTGATTAAGAGCCATGTTGATTTTGAACTTTTTGATTGTTAAAACCTGTACATTGATTTATCACGTATGTTTTATATGATACAGTTTTTCAATAAAATGTTTTTTTCCTTCTTCTTTTTTTCTTCTTCTTCTTCTCTCCTCCTTCTTCTTTTTCTTCCTTCTTCCTTCTTCTTCTTCTTCTTCTTCTTTTACTTCTTCTTTTTCTTCTTCTTCTTCTTCCTTCTTCTTCTTCTTCTTCTTCTTCTTCTTCTTTTTCTTTTTCTTCTTCTTCTCTGAAGATATGCCTGCTGCTGTGGAATTTATACCCATTTCTGAATCACGTCACACTCAAGTTGAACAACATTCTGTTGTTGGGGAGCTGGTTGTTGTGTCACGGGAATGGGTTATACGAAGTGTACTTACCCAGGGTGTTCCCGAGTTAATGCCTTTATGCTATGGGGTAACATTTATCAACTAATTGTTACTAATCGATTATTTTCAATTCAAAATATGTTTTAATACCGATAAAGCCCGTGTGGTTCCGGCTAAGAATAGAATCACTGTCGAGCTCTGCAGAGGAGTAGGACTCCTTTGAATGGGTGTCATGTTTATTTTATCAATTGTTATGTTCATTATTGTGGTTAACTTTCCAACCCTTATGTGGTTCCAGGGAGCCATATGAGGGCAAGAATACGATTACTATGGCTCATGCATGTCGTACATGTAAGAAGTGACAATTTGAGAAAATTGATAAAATTTTAGCAGTTATGCAGGTATCAAGGTTCTAGATTCATTCTGCATATCCATTTGTTGATATGTTTTTTTATCTGTATGTTAATTGGTTTGTTGTTGTTTTTTACATGTAGAATGAACCTGGCATCTTCCTTCCTGTTCGCGTCGAATAACCTATGTGTTGGTCCGCCGTAAAACCTCATTCATTCTTTCATTCATTCATTAATATTGATAAGATGTGTGTGTTGATTTGCTTGAAATGTTAAATAAAACAGGTGGCCGGTTAGATATTTTGTATCGCAAGTATATCCTGGTCCGCATACTTGTATTGCCTCTGATTGTAATTGTGATTTTAAGGTTTATATAGTCCCTGTGCCAAAATGTCTAAGTAAAACCCCCAGGGTCGACACTATAGAGTATGAACTATGACGTGTTCGTGGTTGTCTTGCTAGTTAAGTAATGCTTTTAGATGAGTTTTTGTACAGACATTTACAGAGGGCAGGAATACACACCGGTCACTGTCATAATACTCACACGACGAACGATAATTTTATTTATCGTCATCGGTTTCTCGCATGGGCGACGCCTCCCGAAGAGAATGAGTAATTTAAGATGTTTGGAGGATAGTGCAGAGATCTAGAAGACACTTGCGTAGTGTCTCTGGTTCTTTTACATGCCCAGTGTAAAGTACCGATACATGCATTCGGAACTCCTCAGGCACTGCTTGCACTTTTGCACTTCCGTAGGTTTGATTTGGAGAATTGAGCGAGGTGTTCCGAATGAGATACATGGGACCTCCATGTTTTGTTTAAGTCACATCCGAAAGTCTAATAAGTATTTGTAGCTGGAGGAACGGGGGATCAAACCTGCGACCCCTGGGTTCTCATTCCAATGACTGACACAACCACTTGTCATTTATCCGTTTAAATGCATATGATAAAGTCAAACACACTTTATCTGTAGGCGGGGTTAGTCGATTAGTGAACGGAGCTTATTTGCATCAACGATTGGAACTTCATCAATGTGAAGAAATAAAAACACACTGGAATTTCATAAACCCTTTTATTGGTATTTAAAAGGCAATGTTATTAAATAATTATACATGCAGAGTGAATTAATAAAACGAAACATTATACACAATATGTGCCATATATATATATATATATATAATATTTTATCAGAAAAAAGACGAATTTCACCTTAAATGAAATCCAACTGACCTTAATTAACTAAATATATAAAATCAAGAGGAAGAAAATGAAGGAGAAAAGTGTCTCACACTTCGTTGTAAACTTTTACAAAAGTTCTATTTCATGAAATAAGTTTATTAGGACTGCTATATAAGTTGCTATTTTTGTTGTTTTATCTACATGATTTAGATACCTGAAAAAAACATTTTTAATGTTTTGATATTGAGAGGATTTTAACCTTTACTAGTCTTGATCATCTACGACGCTTGCTATCCTAAAAGACAAACGCTTTGAAAGGTTCCATCATGAACAAAATTTTAACAGAGTCTTAGTAAAGTTTTGGATTGGTCGAAATTCAAACAATCGGCTAAGCTCGGAGATTCCAATTGTATTTCAGAAGATTATCGTTCAGATGTCCATGTCTATATTCAATTTGATAATTAGATATTTTCTATTTGACAAACATAGATAACGGCAATGAAATCCGTCGAAATAATTATTTGTAATTTTTATGATTAATACATAATTGTTTCTGAGGTGTGTTTGTTTCAGCCAATTTGATCTTACTTCCAGATTTAAACGGTTTTTTCCTGCAAAACTTGTCAAGACGTTTGAATTTTAGCTAAACAAGCGTTCAGGTGATCAAGACAAAAACTTTACTTTTAGAAATATTAAGTAAATTTACACCTTTAAAACATTTTTCGCAATGGTGCTATACTGAAACATGATAGCTCTAAAAAAATCGTATTATATATAATAAAATAATTATATGGCGTCTTACATTATGTAAATTAAACAGTTAATTACAAAATTTAATTAGTATCGTATCAGTTATGAAAGTTTTAGACTGAAATGAATGGACAGTCTCAACTGTTTAATTTACTGATTGTAAATAATCTTATATCTTATACGTATTTATTCACATCTTTACAATTGAAGGTGTACATTACCCTTCAATCAACAGCAATATCTGCGTTTCTAAACATGATCGAAACTCTGAAGAAATTCACAAAACGTTTTCCCCTAAATGACATCGCCTTGACACTACCTTCAATAAAAAAAATTGTAACGCGATTCAGATAAAATTTCTGAATAGTTGAAGCAAACACATCGTTTTAATCGGACTTCTTCGGCTAGGATCTTAGTTTTATAACTGATGTTGCTTCAACCATGTGTAGCTAATGTGTTCGTGGATTTTGAAAAATCAAAAATTGTTTTGAATTTATTTGTATTTATCTTCAAAATATATGCCACCGTCATTGGAAGTGTGTCTGTCTTAGCATTCAAATATCATCCTCTGACTTATTTTTTGTGCACAGATTGTCAGTTATTTGTCATTTAAAAAAGCAATCTCCGCTGTTGGACATAGCAACAACTCATTCCTGTTTTGTAGTCACAGAAAATATAAATGTATTAAAGATGCTATGGTGTGTGCCTCATGGAAGATTGATTTGTTCAAACTAGTTATCTCGTTAAATAGACTTTATTATTATTATTATCATTATTATTATAATTATTATTATTATTATTATTATTATTATTATTATTATTATTATTATTATTATTATTAGTATTATTATAGTAAGCTCAGAAGCAACCTTTATGCAGATATTTTTATCTATCGGCCACATTACTAGAGTCAAAGCAATCAATGTCATGGGGACACACGACAATGTTGAAATCAATTAACTCTGCACTTATCAAATGTTTTTATATAAAACTCTATAACCACATTGAGATAGCAGTTTCCGTTTGTTGCTCTAAAGTTTCTTTTTGAAAGACAGAAAACAGTTTTGATCAATTTTCGCTTAACAATATTTTCGAAAAGTGTATAATTTTTATGTAGATCTGCATGATGCATATTGCGATATCCTAATATGTGTACTGACAGTAACTTTTGCGTTTTGTTTAGAAAAAGACATAAATTATTTAATAAAATGGTTAAAGGGACATCATATTTCGCATGTTCTTGTTCACATATGACAAAAGGTGCATCATAAAGTTTTTTATCGGTATGTTCCGAAAAGTATCAAAGCAAATATCAATTGTCATTTTTAAGCATATCTACTCATATTTTTAATAGCCAGTCAATAGAATTAATTTTTTATTTGTTTCTTAAACATGAAGATTCAGACAAGGGCATTTGGCCGAGGTCAATGTTTTCATAGGTTTGTGCGATCATAGGAAAAAAATTATTGAATGAGTGCACCTGAGTAAAATGAATTTTCAACAGTGTCCCTTTAACATGAAAGAATAAATGCATCGTTTTTTGTTTGTTTTAGTGATGAGTTGTTTCATGAATTATTAAAACAAATGAATAGAAGTTGTGGAAAACAATGGTGTCGTAAATGAGTAAAATCTTCTCGTATTGCTTTATCATCTTCATTCAACGCTTGCTTTAAAAGAAACGACTTTGCCTGTGGAACATGTCAGCACATCGAAGGTTTGTCGTTAAGCGAAGCTGGACAATTACTCGCTTCTCACTAGCGCACCAGAGATCTCCTGGGGGTGTGGGGGGGGGGGGGGGGGGGGGAGGGGGGGGGGGAGGGTAATCCCTTCAAAAGGTGCAGCCACAGATCTGTGAACGCACCCGATAAATAATATCCAGAACACGATCGCACCATCTAACTTTAAAAATGAGACATTTTTCGTTTTAATTGGCACAACTACTAAGTCACCTGGGAAGCGCTCCCCGTTCTGACAAACAGAAGGCAATTTACGAAGTATTTGTATAGTATTTAATACACTTCATAAAACGGGTAGTATTCTCGCAATGGACCAACACCACCACAAAGCATTGGATAAGCTCACCACTTACCCATGTTTTTAACATCAAAGCCGGGAAAATTCTCGTTGTAAAACACAACCGAGGTCGCTCTCGTCATTTACACATAGCCGCAATAGTGGGAGCTTTATAGCCTTTATCCAACAAATCCATAACACCAGGAGCACTCTCGTTTCTTTTGGGTTTCTTTATTTGAATGGGATTTAACGCCATTTTCAACACATGACAGGTAATATATGACATATCTAGTTTTACTAGTGGGGGAAGACCTTAGAATGAATTCAAGTGGACCACCGTTCTTCCGCAAGTAACTGTAAAACTGTCTCGAACCAACGATCTCAAAGGTGTTAGGTTAGTAGCCGTGAAACGACAGTGCTTTAGATTACTCGCTATAGAGAATACTCGTCCTCGTTAACTAACACCGGTGAATCTGTAAACACTTGTCGTTTAACTCAACTGAAAAGAAAAAAAACTCGCTTTTTTTTTTTTTTTTTAAGCAGCTGCGATAGTAGGAGTCCACTCGGATTTAACAATCACAAGCGCATGTCCTCCTAACCAGTAAAACTGTAAACCATGAGAGCATTTGCTTCTAGCCAATACAAGCGCAATACAGTGAATTTACTAGCGTCTTATCAACACAGCCAGGATTCAAACCATTGTCTACGGTATAAGATGATATAATCAGGCAAATAATATGTGTTAAGATTCTCTTTTATTTTTTATCGGAACTCTCAGAAACGTATATACGCTTTATAAATAGTTAATAATGTAAAATAAATAAATAAATACAGTTGATGTACGTTCAAAACATGGCTCAAGCAGAGAGTTCGTTTCAGCAGAAAATCATGGTATTTTTTATACACAAACTGCTTCTAAAATATAACAAAAACACACGTCTTCTATGTTGAAATCTCAGAAAATTTTTATCACATTTCGACCATATATGGCAGCGTTCCAGACAATACATAGTATAAAACTCAACAAAACAAAACATAACAATGCTTATGTACAGCAACGGCAGCACGCTTTTACTCGAGAACAAATACTATAAACAATGTTGTATGCCAAGTTTCATGGCAATCCAATTTGCATAGTTATTTTTATTTAACAAAGCACTATGTTACAAAGAAATGTATTGTGAGTGTTAACAATGGAGTGTAAGGTGGCTAATAGCTTGTATAAGTGGTGAGACACGAATGTTAATGAGACACATTGTCGTATATCAATCATCACGGAGACTGTTGCCGGATTGGGATTCGAATTCACGACCCCTGGATTGATAGACAGACTGAGCTTATCGGGCCCGGCAGTATATGAAAGAAAAATAAAAAAAGATGTATCCCATTACTTAGGAGAATAAAATGAAGTAAAGAGAATAATATATCATCAAAGAGGTTTAATTTCTTTCAGTGTACATATATATAACTTCCGATATAATGTAGCAAAGCTCCAATTCCCCCATCTGACTAGTTTCATTTAAATTTAAAATTGACGCAAAACAAAACATTCAGAATGTTAAAAAAAATCAATAATATTATTTACACAAAAATGATCATAAAACTAAGAAACGCGATTCTTTTAAATAAAAAAAAACTGTTTCAATTAGTTCATGACTTCCCCACGGAATTTTTATTCTGTGTAGATATTCAACACGAAACACACCTTCTCGGCATTTTTTTGTGTTTTAACACAATAAGTTTATACAAAATTTGAAATTGACGGTTATCTGACTGGATAAAGAATAAAGTTGAACTTTAGTTGAATTGTATGTATTACGCAGTTTACAGTGGTGCTGTCAATATAATTAATCGTACCCAGTATTTTCTACACTTCATTGTGACATTAAATAGGTGTTGGGGTTGAGTGGAATTTAGTGTATAACTCACGGTGTGAAAACACGCGGCCATGCGTTATTTTTAGATGTAAAGTAACGTACAAACATAACGTATTAATAACCTGATTGTAGTGTCCGTAACACCGTGACAAAAAACACAGTAACTGGTTACACAGATATGTAGAGAGTTACAGATTTGTCTACAGCAGTATGAACCATGCAATTATTGATATACAACGTGATCATATTTGTTACTAAATGGAAAATATATGATTGTCCGTTTTTGTGTATAATCTGATTATCATATGTCCGTACCAAAGTGAAAATACGTGATCGTAACCTGCATCATTTCTAATGGCGTGCTACATTGTGCCGGGCAAAGATACTGTACACAACCAGTGACTTAACTAATGTAATTAAGTCACCGACACAATATAAAAAATAAACGCGACAAAGGCGTATTTTAAGCTCATATAATCTCATATGGACCTGGTGTCAGTTCAATCACCATTCAAACACTTAAGTCTTAACTGTGTTTTGACTGGATACTTATTTATTTTATGATAGATTTAATACTACACTATGAATCTGTATTGGATCCAGTCTAAAAATGCGTGAGCACCTTGATTAGTTAAAATGTTGATGTCCGTAAGTATTTACCTGACAGTCATTAATCTTTGACAATATGTTCGGGCGTTTAAACGAGTCACTCGTGAATGCTCATTTAGAAATGTGTTGATATTGGTTTATCAACAGTAATATCCCTATTTACGTTCGGACACTGAAAATTAATCTACGGAATATTCTTGAGTGCCGGGTAAATGTTTACGAACAAAAGTTAGTCAACAAATGATGGTAAGATATAAAATGTTTCTGTTGTTGTTATTTATATATTTTAAGAGGGAAAAAACACGTATCAATATTCAAAATAAGTTACTCTTAACTCGCAGATCTAAATCAAGAAGAAAATATGCAAATTATATGTAATAAAATGTGTAACAATTTTAACAAGGTAACAAAACAAACAGTAAATATAGTGTAAATTGTGCTTGGACATATATACATGTTTTTTTTTAATCTCTCTCATTGTCTGCTAATACAAAGACTACTTCTTCACACTGGATACGTGACTATAGCCGTTTTATCAAAAGATTGGCATGGAAATGTAAAACAGATCAAACATAATTTGCTGACCGTGTAATATAGCAAAAACACAAACTATTTTCCAAATTATATTATAGACATGTATATGCATATTTACATTTGATAATTATCTATAACATTTAAGTTTGGAACTATCGACTTGTTTATGTCTAGAAGACATACACATGTGATCATATAAATAGTGCAACACGTTTGAAGTGGTCTTATCATCGACACATTTTGTGTTAGATTTACAGTAAACCTTCGATGGCTCGAACGCAACGGGATTGGACAAAACAGTTCGAGTTAAGGGTTGTTCGAGATAAGTATTGTTCAGCGTCATACCATACATGTACATGTATATGCATCGGGATAGGAATTCGGCCGGGACCAGATAAGTGATTCGAGCTATATGTGGTATTCTAGCCATCCGTGTTCGAGCCAACAAAGTTCTACTGTATATGACATTCAACTGCATTTATGGAATAAGTTTGATATGTTGATAAAAACATTACCGAAAGCTGAAACATGACCACACCCTTCTGCCTATTATTGTAGTTGATTTATATGCATTCTTTATATGACGTTATATGTGTTTATATGGCAATACATGTTTTAAAATTAACTAATTTGCACAACTGAAATTGAGTTCTGTCATGTGGGAATACTGCGAGTTGTTTTTTTAAATAAAAAGGCTCAGGGAAAATTGAAGTAATCGATTCTAGTCAATATGTTATAGATAGAAAGAGACACAGCACAGAATTCAGAGAAGGCAAACCTGGAATTTTAAATAGATACATTAAGGCGAGAGTTACCAAACTGAGTTCAGTCAGGCGGGATAACTGCGATTTTTTTAGAATAAAGAAATCGACGTCAATATGTTAAAGACATTTCTAGCTTATTCTAATACTCACATCAGTATTATCTCCCTTGAATACTCCTGAAGAAGAAGTCAGAAGTAAAAATATTGTTCTCCTTTTCTTCTTATCTTAGGACATTATATTGAAGTGACTTGTTTTCCCTACCATGTGTTAATTGGTCAGTGATGTAGAAATCACCACTGAAATGTTGATATTGATACCAGACTTCCAGCAAATTTTGTGTCCTTTAAGAATTGATGGGTCGAAATAAACACATTAAATTTAACTGGTCAATGTATGATTGTTTTCTTTATTATTGTATATATTGAATGAATGAATAGGGTTTTACGGCGTACCAACACATAATAGGTTATTCGACGCCAACAGGAAGGAACATTCAAGTTCACTCTACATGTACAAAAACAACTAACCAATATACAGATTCAAAAAAATACATCAACAAATGAATATGCAGAATGAACCTAGAACCTTGATAGAGGCAGAACTGCAGAGTTTCAGCAAATTCTATCGTTTTACTCAAATTTTCACTTCCTACGACATGCATGAGCCACAGTGATCCTATTCTTGCCATCACTCATGGCTTCCTGGAACCACACAGGTGTTGATAATTTAACCACAATAGTGAACATGACAAAAAATGATAAAATGAACATGACACCCATTCGGTGCATTCCTACCCCTCTGCAGAGATCGACAGTGATTCTATCTGAACCGGAACCACACGGGCTTGTATATCTTGAATCAGTGATAAATTTGAGCCAGACACATGCTGCAGATTTTGTTGTGTTTTTTTTCACTGTGAACTGGACATAACTGTTAGAATGGAGCTCAATAGAAAATGTAATAGTGCCGCGAGACGTGTAAGACGCTATTTCTAAAAGAGTTTTAATGTGCAAAAGTTAAGACGCTATATTTCTTAATGGCCATACCAAGAAAGAGCACCTGCTCAGTAATATGTTATATTAAGACTGACAACATCAAGACAATACTCTGTAATGTGCGATATCAAGGAGAGTTTTAAGGTGTAAAAGTAACTCTGTAAAATGCATTTTCAAGGCAGATTGATTTGTAACGTTATTTATCGAGACAGAATTCTCGGAAAGCTGCTTTATTAAGACAGCTAACACTGTAAAGTGCTATAACAAGAAATGTTTCAAGGTGTAAAAGATAAGACGACACACTCAGTAAGTGCTATATGAAGACAGAGTACACTGTTCTGTGCTATTTTAAGAATAGTTTCAAGGTGCTAACTGTACGACGCACTCAGTAATGTGCTAGAGTAAGACAGAGTACACTGGCAAGTGTAATAACAAGAACTGTTTCAAGGTGTAAAAGATAAGACGACACACTCAGTAATGTGCTATATTAAGACAATGCACTACATGTACGTTAAGTGATATATCAATATAGAATACGCTTGGTGGGTAAACTGTTTAAAAATACATAGATTCCTTACATTCTTGTGATATATGAGTACATGAAGAGAAGAAAAAGCATTATAATATATAATAGATCTATACTTAATCAAAACACGTGAAAGTTTTGCCAAATTAAATATCAAGCATGTCTGTAATTATACAATATGTGACATTGTGGTAGATTTATAATACAATATACCCAATCTAATTCTACATTTTGCAAGTTATATAACATACGTCTAAGTTGTGTCTTCAACTAAAAACTCAATCATGTATCATTATATGTGCATGTAGATATATATGTGTATTTGATAATATCATTGTAGGTTAAATATAAAATACTCTAAATCCAACAAGAGGATAAAATTCTAAACTTTAATAGCTAGATAAATTAAAGTAACATTTATTTCGAATTCGAATTTCGATATGTGTGCTCCTATAAATTATGGACTTGCAATACAAAAATTCAAACCTGTGGTTAAACATTTGTTTACATTAATTTAAAAAAGTGTCCATTTTTGTTAATTAACACACATATAACGTCACACTTTAAATCCTCGGCAGCATCCATAAACAATGCCGTAATTTACAAGACCGGTATTCACATATCGAACACACACCATTCGTTGATTTAGCCTGCACCGGCATGTCAGCGTTCTCCAAGTCGGTGTTGGAGTACGAAATACTAAGGAGTATTATTCACACCTGAACTCTATTAATCTCATTGTTGACGTCAGTTTAACATCAAATTACATACACCAAAAAAAATCACGTTCGCGACGGCACGAATAAATCCGAGTACATTTCTACCGCATGTCCCCAGCAGCTTGTACGCCACTATTCGTGGGAATAATGATCAGAAACGTATATGTGCAGCACTCGATATATTGAGCAAAACTAAATACGTGGCTGAATTTACGTCCATCGTTGAACACGTCGATGGTCTACTAACACGTGCAATAAGGCAAGAAATAAAAGTAACGTCACGTGTCTCATTACTGAAATAGAAGTAGCAGCGTTGCAATTGTCCTTTTCACAAAAACACAACATGCCATGGGAAGGTCTTGACTCTTCTATACACACTGGACTCTTTCGCATGTTTATTTCCAGCTGATCTGAGCACGTGCGCTGGAAGTAGGTTATACCTGCGAAAATAGAAATAAACAAATATATAGAAGTAGTCCCACCATTGATTTTTGTTCTTTATTCTATAGTTAATAACAAAAATATGAATGCTTGTCATTTATAGAGAAACCCAAATGAAAGAAGTGAAACTTACATTTTACTGTTTGTCAAACTCACCAAATATGATGAGAAAAGTTAGGGTCATGTGTCGTATATGAGATTGTTTTTTCTGTTTAGTGTGTGCACTGTTGACAAAGTGAAAAACCATGTATTCATACCCAAATTTCCAAGCATCATGTTTTTGTCTAAATTCACAATTCAAACATGACAATGCTGTCAAATTATTCAAAATACATCAATAATGCCATTCAAATAAAAAAGAGCATTAAAATAAGGGAAATGCATTTTTGAAGAAGAAGAAACAAGGATTATTTATAACCGCCATTATGCTACTACCCCACTGAAGTACTACCCCACTGAAGTACTTCCTTTTTTCCAATGGTTGTACTATGCCTAACTAAAAAGGAGACAACTCTTACTGGCTTACATGATCCTCTTTTGTTTGAACATTTAGTTTCAGTTTTATGCCGTTGAAGGTTAACAGACGATCAACTAACCTATCTACTCTTTCCAGGGATCCTGGAAGGTAAACCAGTACTCGAGCACTCTCGTCGTGTGAGAAAGTAAGCTTGCGGAACGCTGCGGCAAGATACTTATATTCATACGGAGTAAATGTTCCAAAGGGAAACAAATCAGTTAGATTTATAAATGAGAAATCAGATTTGTTTCCCTTAATTCGTAAAATTTCCGCCGAGGTGTCCATTTTGGACAAACCTAATGTCATTGTGTGAAGAATATGGGCAAAATTGATTTCAACATTTCTGTCTGTCGAACATTTCTGTTTGCAAAACATTTCTGTTTGTCGAATATTTCTGTATGTAGAACATTTCTGTCTGTCGAACATTTCTGTCTGTGAACATTTCTGTATGCCGAACATATCTGTCTGAACAATATATCTGTCTGAAGGACATTTCTGTGTGTGAACATTTCTGTATGCCGAACATATCTGTCTGAACAATATATCTGTCTGAAGGACATTTCTGTATGTCGAACATTTCTGTATGTCGAACATTTCTGTATGCTGAACATATCTGTATGTCGAACATTTCTGTCCGTCGAACATTTCTGTCTGTGAACATTTCTGTATGCCGAACATATCTGTCTGAACAATATATCTGTCTGAAGGACATTTCTGTGTGTGAACATTTCTGTATGCCGAACATATCTGTCTGAACAATATATCTGTCTGAAGGACATTTCTGTATGTCGAACATTTCTGTATGTCGAACATTTCTGTATGCTGAACATATCTGTATGTCGAACATTTCTGTCTGTCGAACATTTCTGTCTGTGAACATTTCTGTATGCCGAACATATCTGTCTGAACAACATATCTGTCTGAAGGACATTTCTGTATGTCGAACATTTCTGTATGTCGAACATTTCTGTATGCTGAACATTTCTGTATGTTAAACATTTCTGTCTGTAGAACATTTCTCTATACCAAAGTTTTATGTTTGTCGAACATTTCTGTATGTCGAACATTTCTGTATGCCTAACATTTCTATCTGTGGAACATTTCTGTATGTAGAACATTTCTGTATGCCGAACATTTTTGTCTGTCGAACATTTCTGTTTGTAGAACATTTCTGTATGTTGAACATATGTCTTTAGAACTTTTCTGTATGCCGATCATTTATGTATGCCGATCATTTCTGTCTGTAGAACATTTCTGTATGTCAAACATGAATAAATCAATTTCAACAGTTGTCTGAGTTTCTATTTATAAGCGTTCCGACATTACTTTGATATATTGCATACTCCTTTAGAACACCACATGTCTATATCTACAACTTGTCCATGGCTGCACTTGTGTATCGCGTATTCCTTTAGAACACCACATGTCAATATCTACAACCTGTCCATTGTTACACTTGTATATCGCGTATTCCTTTAGAACACCACATGTCTATATCTACAACTTGCCCATGGCTACACTTGTGTATCGCGTATTCCTTTAGAACACCACATGTCTATATCTACAACCTGTCCATGGCTACACTTGTGTATCGCGTATTCCTTTAGAACACCACATGTCTATATCTACAACCTGTCCATGGCTACACTTGTATATCGCGTATTCCTTTAGAACACCACATGTCTATATCTACAACCTGTCCATGGCTACACTTGTATATCGCGTATTCCTTTAGAACAACACATGTTTATATCTACAACCTGTCCATGGCTACAGTTGTATACTGTGTGTTACCTGAGAACACCACGCCTCTTTCTACAAGCTGTCAGGGGCTACATTTGTATGTTGTGTTACTTTAGAACACCATGTCTCTTTCTCCAAGCTGCCAGAGGCTACATTTGTATATCGTTATACTTTAGAACACCGCGCCTCTTTCTACAAGCTGTCAGAGTCTATATTTGTATACAGTGTGTTACATTAGAA
>CM055894.1:24268242-24290742 GCA_029582155.1 Panopea generosa | reverse complement strand
CCCCAGACTGTTTCTGGTTAAGCTGTTATACTAAGAGAGTTAAGGAACGAAAGCAGAGTAGCTTATGGGCAAGAATGTTTGAATGAACAACAAAAGTGCTTATTTGTTTCAATATTAATCATGCCAGCGACGGTTAGCAGACAATCAGTTTACCTGGAAGGTTAACTAGTTCATCTATCTTCGAATGTAATTAATAACTTTCCCACTTGAATCAGCGGTGAAAGACGAATGGCAATGAGATGCAATGCCTATATAATTCATCACGGCATGGAGACAGTAACCGGGTGGGGATTCGAACTCACGACACCTCGAGCGCTACCGACTGAGCTAACCGGGTTCGGCGAAGAAAAAAAAGTCTGCTTGCGTAAAAAGTACAATGCGCAGTTTAAAGAAGAAGAATTGATCTTTTCAGATCACTTCTGCAAAGGACAAGAAAAAAAATCGGACAGAGTACACGTAGTTGCCTCATTCATCATATGAACATCTGTATGTTCGTAAAAGTCAGAGATCAGCTCGGTATTTTACGTACGAGGAGAGTTGTACGGAAAACGCCGAGTGATAAATCTAAAGTGATGTTTTGATAGCTTATGATACTCCTGTAACAGAAATTATGTGATAACTGTATAGTGAGAAGAAAATGTTTAGCTAACAAATGTTTCGGTATTTTGAATATACACTTTACCACTAAGAGTCGTCCGTGTCCATTTGACGCAGTACTCCTTACACCCTCTAACCTTCACATTCGGGTGTGTGCTGTTGAAAGGGTCGCCACAATAGTGGTCTGCGCGGTCCGCCGTACATTCGTAGCATCGTATCACCTCCTTGCCAGCCACTGAAATGTCAAAATAGGAAAGAGAAATTATTTTAATAAAGTTTACGCAAACACCAGACATTAATGTCTACAATCGCTTTTATTCAACGAACTCAGTGCCAAATACACGCGTCGGCAACAGATGGCTTCCAATTATCTCCAAGAAACAAATCAACTAGATTGATGAGCTTCACAAACAGCTGAAAGTGGATAAATATAAACAGGCAAGTAAAACAAATTAAAGTGCAGCTTAATTAACAACAGTAATAATCAACAATGGTGCGGGATACATATCCAATAAAATCATAGACGAAGAAACTCAACGCGAGAATTGCTTGACATTTGATGGTGAGATTCAATCCTAAAGAAATACAAAAAAACATGATCGCATTGTGGATGATTTTTATGATTGTTTTAACGATTTAAGGAAATTTACTATTACTAAATTACTATTAATTAATTCGCTGTTTCATAATGAAATTACATAATGCTTTGCACTGTTCACTTTTTTTAACTCATAAATGGTAATTTAATATTTTTGATTTATAGAATACTTAAGAAATATTGCAGTGAGGCAAATATCAAGACTGAAAGCTGATAAGAAAATGAACAATTGTAAACACCCAACATGAACTCCTGAGTCCGCGTCCGATATCTCTAAAAAATATATGCTGTTCTTAGTTTAAACTTTTTTCTTTTATTTCGATTGTAATACAAGTTCATACATCTTAGGCAAATCACGCTTGAATTCTTCCTGGAGAGAACCAGCACTAAGCACATGCCGCAGCGGATAAAGTGTCTTGCTCAAGGATACCATACATATCCGTGGCGGAGGATCGAACCCATGAATATCCATTCAAGATCTGATGCTCTACCGCTAAACCATGCACTCAACAAAGTTATATTCTTTGGCACATGTCCAATAGTCCATTAATACTGTGGTACATAATGAATGTGTTAATGAACTATTCTTTACAGATATCGTGCATGTGAGTAAGTTGTATATTATACTTTATACGTTTATAAAGCGTAAATACGAGTGAAATGCAGTGTGGTGAAAATAATAGTGTAACGAAATGTAACCATTTTGGCAATACGCCGTAAACGCAAGATAACTTCATTCATTCATTTAACAATTAATTAATTGATTTACGCATTAATTAATTCATTCATTCATTCATTCGTTCATTCAAATTCATTCATTAATTCATTCATTCATTCATTCATTCATTCATTCATTCATTCATTCATTCATTCATTTATTTATTTATTTATTTATTTATTTATTTATTTATTCATTTATTTATTTATTTATTTATTTATTCGTTCGTTAGATCGCTCGTTCGTTCGTTCGTTAAATCATCAGTATGCCCATCCATTCTTTCTTACTTTCGTTCGTTTGTTCACTCGATCGTTCATTCATTCATTCATTCGTTCATTCGCTGACTCACACATTCACACACACACACACTCATTGGTTCGAGATAAACAAGTAGTTTACTCTTTACAAAGACACATATTGTCCTGCCAACATGTCATGTAGATATTATATGTCCACACTCAGTGAGATTATATGTTTATATGTGTACAACCGTCACTTACCATAGTAACATGGCATGAACGTATGGGGCGCTACAATAAGAAATTACAAACATATATATTCAAACCCTACCGGAGATTAAAATAGTCAAATTGAGTCGATTTAACTGGAATTGAGTCAAATCAACTCAACTAAAGCTGCTATGCATAGCATAGAGTTCAGTCCAGTGTAGTCAAGTCGGTTTAAAAACACGGCCGATTCAGTTTTTTAAAACCGACTCAATATATGCAAACAAGAAAATGTTGATGCAAAGCATCAAATTATAAGATAGACACAACAGCTACAGTAACAATTGCCGCATACGCAGTTAAAAGTTGGTTTGATATTTGATATTTACAGGCGTAACTCTTCACATTGGAGGTTAGAGTTAGGGTTAGCGTACGAATGATAAATATTAAATATAGAAACTCACTTCAGTCTGCCTGCCGCATATATTATGCAAATTACATATACTCGATTACTGTACAGATACTCGTAGTCTTGTTTTTTCCTGTTTAACCGAGTTTAAGTTTAATCATATTTCAAAAAATGGTAAACTCAAATAAACCGCTGAGCCGCATTTTAACAAAAAAAATTGATTTATAAAACTTTCTACGAATCAGTGGCAATAATATCTTTATTAGGATTTTATTCCATGTATAAGAAATTTACCTTACTCCGGCGTTACGTATCTGATGCAGATATGTTGGGTTTTTTTAATAAACAAATCTGGACCTGTCATAACTTCTTGACACAGTTATAAGTAACAAACAAAAGTATGAATAATGAATGAATAAGGTTTTACGGCGTACCAACACATTATAGGTTATTCGTCGCCAACAGGAAGGAATGTTCCAGGCTCACTCTACATGTACAAAAACAACAAATTAACATACAGATTTAAAAAAAAAATACACCAACAAATGAATATGCAGAATGAACCTAGAACCTTGATACCTAAAGAACTGCAGAATTTTAGCAAATTATATCGTATTACTCAAATTGTCGCTTCTTACGACATGCATGAGTCACAGTGGTCCTATTCTTGCCATCACTCATATGGCTCCCTGAAACCACACAGGAGTTGGTAAGTAACAAACAAAAACAAATATGTAGAATATAGCTTAATGATTATGTGTCACCAATTTGTTGAACATATATATGTATATCAAATGATAATTAAAAAAAAGTATGTGTGTTATGTAACTTCTCTGTAATTTGTGAGAGTATCGTAACCCGCTTAGTATTAGGCAATAAACATATATATGTAATGCTGAATAAACTATTGAATTGAATTGAATTGAATTGAATATTTTCCAGTTTGAAAAGATCAGCAAACTATTTTAACAAACCACATGTTTTTGTTTGCTTATTTATAATCACTAATACATTGCTATTATAAAATAAAATCATACTAATAATATATCGAATTTAAACTTGAAAAGTATAAGAAACATATTTTTGTTGGTTTTGAATCTTATTTCACATTAATACTAATTATTACAGGCATAGCACCACCATTGTAAACATAAAATGCTTCCGCATAATGGCGGTTATGATGGCGGTAATAAATAATCCTTGTTTCTTTTCTTTGAAAATGCATTTTCCTTTTTGTAATATTCATTTTTTTTAATGGCATTATAGATGTAATATGACCATTTTCATGTTTGAATTGTGAATTTTGAAAAAAAATGATGCTAGGAAAAACGTAATTTCTGACGATTACTTTTACTTTGACAGTAGAGTACACACTGAACAGAAATAAAACTATATTATATGCTACAAAGGACTTGTATAGAAGGATAGGAAATTGCATCTCCTGACTAAATGTTGATGAAACAGCACGCGAAGGATTTATGATTTGCAAATTAATCATTCATAATCCACAGGCAACTTATTTCTTAGACATTAACTGTAAGTTGTATGTAATCTTACATGTTTAAACATGTTTCGATCATGCAAAATGATCCTGAATTTAAGATATTGAGGTTTGAAGGAAAGTTTATCGTAATTTGTCGTTATTTTAGCTGCAGTATACAAATTTTGTAATTTGTAATCACAAGTCCTTCAACAATTTTAAACACAAATTTCCGGGAATGGTATTGTTTCAATAAAAAAATCATTCTGCAGTGTAAGAATTTTGATCTGTGTTCCTGAGATGAATGGTTGTTAAGATAATTGAAAACGAGATGTTGCGAGATTTTGCGTGAATACGCGAGCGTTCAAAAAATCTCAATCAGTTGCCTTTCCTTCTCTATATAATTCCATGATGCTACATGACCCCTTAGTTTTTTCCTTTGGTAGTGCAAAAACTGGCAAACAATAAAATGCAAGTTCCACTTTCTTTTGAGGAATGAATGACAACCATGCATTTTTTTTTATTTACAATAGAATAAAGAACAAAAAATAAATGATGGGGCTTATACCTTCTTAAAGGGTTGTGGAAAAGAAGGCCACAAACGAAACGACATCTAGTGGAATGTGACATACATTCATAACCTCTATAATAGATATTTCATTGCGCAGACGGAAAACCTTCGCTGCAGCACCAGCATCTCGTTATTTCTTACTGTCTATCACAATTTGCCGGATACGCTGCGGCGCTCATCAAGAAACCATAAAGTGTTATATACGTTATACAGACACGTAGAATGCGTTATTACCGGTGCCACTATAAATACACATTTGCTGGCATTCTGATCATCCTGCAACTGCTGATTAGATCATACCATTCCGTGAGAGTGCTCATCAAGACTCACAGAACTATTATCTCCCTCCTGTAGACGGCGAAAGTAGAAGTAACAAATAAAGTTTCCTTTTTTCTTCTTTCTTTTCTGGGCTTAATATTGGAGTGACGTATATGCATGCAAACCTGACTTAAGCATTCAGACATGGGAATGAGCAAAAGTTGCCTTTTTAAGACAGGTTATTGCTTAATACAGGTTAATTTGCTCTGAAAGCATAGAAATAAGAATAAGCAAATGTGGCTGCGTAATATAGGTGACCGCTAACACAGGTTTGACTGTATTACTGCCATCTTTTGATCTCATCGTGGGTGTATTGTTAACATAGTATCACTCTGGTAATTGATAGGTATCACAAAACCGTTGAATTAAAAAAATACTCGAAATTATTTTTTTAATATTGCAGCATTTTGAAACAATTAAGAATTTTAGCCCAGACACATGCTACAGAATTTGTTTGTCACTGTCTTACACAACTGAGCCCTATTGGAAATATAGCAGTCGAGTGAGGTATTAACTTCCAGAGCATTCGGCTAACTTTTGTATTATTTGTTCAATATGGTTTCAAATCGATGTTTGTGATCTCTGACTATTTTGTTTAAACAACAACTTGTATTTGTTTAAATGAAACTTATTTTTGTTAAAATATTAATATACTGTGTATCTTTATATATGATTGTCGACTAACCTCTGAGTTTCTTACTTGATTGAAAATTTTTAAATATTTTGTACGTGATATAAAACCACCTACTAGTTATCCTTTCTTCGAGAAGAAACTTTTATATACAGTCAAACCTGTCTTAAGCAGCCAGTGGAGGGATGAAGCAAAAGTGACATTTTAAGACAGGTTGTTGCTTAATACAGGTTAATTTGCTCTGAATACATAGATTTGGGAAAAAGCAAATATGGCTGCTTAAGACAGGTGGCTGCTTAATAGAGGTGGCCGCTTACACAGGTTTGAATGTATGTGTAAAAAAGTTCACGTTCTTTACAATAACTACAACAACTGTGTAAAAATTATGTTCAATATTATATATTCTCTGATCATTTAGTGTGATGACATTTAAATATTAGTTAAAATTATTTTGTCATTAAGTTAATATGCATTACATGTTTTATATACATATTCATATTCTCAACCCACCCTCTTCCTTAGCTCTTATGTCAATCTGGGGAAAAAGGCGTGGTTATTATCGCAGTGTAGGTATTGCAAGAATGCAAGGGGACTGATAACCAATCTTTCCCTATTTGGTCCGGTACATAGCATTAAGTTTGAGCACGTTGATTGGTCAGTTGCTTCAGGAAAAGTTTGAATGACGTCACAATTTAGTAAGCGTATAGTAGCTATGAATGTTGGGACAGGCATGAATTTCCCTCCTGTTTTGATCGGGGATGACCTGATTCTAGGAGATCAAGATATGAGGATCTGGGATAGACTACTGATAACATGGAGATAAAGGTAAAGGTTGTACAGGTAAGAAAAACTCATTGAATATAAATTAAGTGGAATAGCATAAGCCAATACTTCACGTAACGGGTTACTATTATTGTTATTATAGTCAGTTCATACAGGTGAATCCGCCTTATCTAGTCATATTTATACATGTTATTTGTGTCAATTGATTTTTTTGATTTTTCACTGATTATTTTCCTTTTCATGTTTAATTATTTATGAAAAAAATTACGTTTCCGAATTTCAGTAATAATTATTTTAAAGTTTGTTTTATTAATGTTTTTAAACACATTTTTAAAATAGCCAAAAATAACGTTTTCTGATTTCGACTACTTCTAGTTTGCTGTTTCATTTTACCCTGGGTTATATGATGGCCCCAGGTATTGGAAAATATATTAAGATCAGTTTTACAATTTTATAAGATTTGATCGTTTAAAGATTGATTCAATTCATTAAAAAAACTATTCATTACTAATTGAAAAACTATCCACTACTCCACTTCCTTTTTTAATTTCGGATAAGCACATTGTGGAGGTAGAAATTTGCAGCTCGGTTAAATTCAAAATAAAATTTAGTACCCACACCCACCTACACCCACATAAATCATGTTCTGCTGCTGTTTTATTTGACAATTTCAGGAACGGACGTTAGTCTTCACCAAGTTTTAACAGAAAGTTCAGACACATAAAACAATTCCACTCTGTCACGGCAATATACCAATATCTCTTTTGAATATCTCATTTGATTAATTTAGATACGTTTCATTTGCTGTAACTACATATAATTGCAAATGGTCAATTTAAATAATATAATAATATTGAAACATGTCTGTATTATTATTTCTCTGATAAATATTGTATTATTTTATTCTCATTAATTAACTTAAGCCTTGTCCTAGATATTTACCATAAAAGTAATCAAAGTTTATATTTATCTTACGTAGTTTTCTTTTATAATATATTTAAGATGTATACAACAGTAACATCTCGTGGTATACTGTTTAAAAAACAGACAAACAATTTAAATCAATTTCAATCTTGAAAATTTACAATGAACAATGGCCTGAAAGTAAATCATTTAACGTTGGCAAAATAGCAGAATGAAAATTTTATTCTGTTATTCTGATGTTCTGCTGGCAAAATGAAAATAAATGAAGTTGGCTCATATATTATAATAGAAACATATTCGGTTAATAAAACTAAGTATATGCCAATCTGGCAACTTCCGCGGAATCCATGGATTCGAGTCTGACGAATGTATTGACCACAAAAATCTTGTATAACCAGCGTCAATACCGAAGGATGACGGAGTCAGCCGATGTACGATTGTGACATATTCTTCACTCGTGTGCAGCATCAGTTGATTTATAAACAGTGGTATGATTACACTAACGGCAAATATTCAGAACATTCTCAAACATCTGCTATTGTACGTACTACAGAGCATGTGGAAACAAAACATATTTATTTCGAACGTACTTGATGTGATGTGTTTCGGTTTTGCAACAGGTGCATCAAATAGCTATGGAGTATTACCACTGACTCGAGGGCTTATGAAACCAAATGGTCTGTAGTACATTAAGCGAGTATTTATTTTAAATATTGCAATGAGATATAAAAGAGTAATGGAGCATGGTCCGATTAACAGGAAATCAAAGCTATTATAATATACGTTTGGTGCCAATTTATATTCTATTTTGTGTGTATCTCTAAATGTGTCTTGTCAGTGGGAAATTATTATTCTGTACCTATTAACAGATATATAAATGTGCATTCATCGCCATAACTGTCTAGAGGTTTCCATGTATGGGCAGTCCGGTATCATTTCTGCCTGCGGCATTATACGCCAGTGTGATAGTGCTTATAAGACACCATTGCGTTACAATGGTGATGAAAGTAATTATAACTTCAACTACTACTATTACTACTACTACTACTACTACTACTTATACCACCACCACCACAACCACTACCACTACCACTACACAACTACCATTAACACTACTACGACTACTACTACTACTACTACTACTACTACTACTACTACTACTACTACTACTACTACTACATCTACTACTACTACTACTACTACTACTACTTATACTACTACTTATACTACTACTACTACTACTACTACTACTACTACTACTACTACTACTACTACTACTACTACTACTACTACTACTACTACTACTACTACTACTACTACTACTACCACTACTTCACCTAATAGTAATGTAAGTGTATATATAATCTTGCAGGAGAGCAACATATGTCAGCTATTCAGCTAACTCAGTCGGTATAGTACATTTGCTCAGCCAGGGAAAGGTCTCGAGGATGAATCCCAGACTGGCTGCATATGATTATATCCTGAAGCATTGCCGTCCAACGGGGGAGTGAGAAGTACATTTACAAGATTCTATATAGACCGTTTAACGCTAAAAACATACGACCAAGTCAATCTTCCATGAGGCCCTTAAGATATGACTAGGCTATTGTTTGAAAGCAACGTATAACACTATCCTAAACGTGTTACCAAATAAGAAACAGGAACAGAGGCAGACGCCAACAACGCAAGTTAACTATGTTACCATTTTCATCCAAGAAGCCGGTTTTGCCTGCATGAAGTAGTGGAATAGTGGAAATTCTGGAACAACTACACTAGAAATATATTTCTCATTTTGACATGTGTATACCATATGCCTGCACATTTCTGTTACCATGCAGACAACTTCTTAATATCGATTTATGACATATAAATCAGGAGAGAATAATTAAATTGATTTCAATATATTTACCTATCTCTGAGTGTATTATTTGGAATTTTAGTAGCAATATGTAAGTATCCATCATCGCATATGCTAATACACGTATTTTTTAATTCTCATCATCCCACAAGGTGGTATGTATATGTTCCAATTATCGCACACAGTGCCACATATAGTTGTAAATAAATATGTTTCAAGTGTCACATATAGTTGTATAATTATAAATACTTTTCCAGTGTCACATATAGTTGTATATAAATACTTCTCCAGTGTCACATGTAGTTGTATATATACTTTTCCTGTCTAACATATTAATGTATATAAATACTTTTCCAGTGTCACATAAAGCTGTATGTATACTTTTCCAGTGTTACATATACTTGTATATAGATACTATTCCAGTGTTACATATAGATGTATATATATTTTTCCAGTGTCACATCTATTTGTATATATACTTTCTCAGTGTCATAAAAAAGTATGTTCTCCCAGTATACCATATAGTGGTGTATGCAAAGTCCCCGGTAAACCATATATTAGTATATGCATGTTCCCCAGTATACCATATATAGGTATATGCATAATCCTAAGTATACCATATAGTGGTATATGCATGTTCCCCTAGTATACTATATAGTGGTATATGCATGTTCCCCGGTATATCATATAGTGGTATATGCATGTTCCCCAGTATACCATATAGTTGTATATGCTTGTTACCCTAGTATACCATATTGTGGTATATGCTTGTTCCCCTAGTATACCATATAGTGGTATATAAATGTTCCCCCATTATACCATATAGTGATATATGCCTGTTCCCCTAGTAAACCATATAGTGGTATATTCTTGTTCCCCTAGTATACCATATAGCGGTATATACATGTTCCCCAAATATACCATATAGTGATATATGCCTGTTCCCCTAGTATACCATATAGTGGTATATGCTTGTTCCCCAGTTTACCATATAGTGGTATATGGATGTTCACCCAGTATACCATATAGTGGTATATGCTTGTTCCCCAGTATACAAAATACCAAACCCAATACTCGGCCACCCCATAAATGTCAGCACTCCTTGTTCCACCGAAGTAGATAATGTTTTTTTGTGGTTTGATTTTCAATCCTCTAAACACGCTTATATCATGTTCTGTAAAATTATATATATTAATTCTACTCATATTGAATAAATCGTCATACAGGCAATCGCTTTTGAACAAATGCTTTTTCTCAGACAGTAGTATATATAATTTATCTATGTTATCTGCGAGGCTATTTTTGTACCATTCTCTGAAACTGGGAACAAAAACACATATCTCATATATCGGAATATATCGATTGTAAGAAGGAACTGCAGTCTCTCAAATATTTACTGAATGGCTTCTCAACTGCAGGATCATGGGATGAAACAAAACACAGTTCATTACGAAGTTTTATGGCCTCGCTTTCCAAGGATTAACCAATTAAGTGGACAGAAACCAGCATACTTCTGCTTTCATTTAGAGCCAGAACTGCCGACTAATGCAAATCTACATACTTAATGTGTCCGCGTAGAATTTGTGGGCATTAATTAGCAGTGAAATTGCCGTAGTGAGAACTATTATGGTAATGGGATTTCTGAGAAGGAAATGCTGGCTGGCTATTATGGGTGTTGTAAGTCTAAATATATATCTCTCAAGATATAATAATCGTGATAATAATAATAATGATACTAATAATGATGATTATAGTGATGATGAATCTGATGATGATGATTATGAATCTGATGATGATGATGAGATGAAGATGAGATGATGATGATGATGATGATAATAATAATAATAATAATGCCTATGATGATGATGATTCAGTTTCTCTTATCCGAATTTTCCCGGAGGTCCCGAACAACGATTTCCTTTCTATTGTCACATACTTTTCGGTGTAATAAACGCATGACATATTTTTTATATTATCACTTCCGATTCACAGCTCGGCGTTTTCCGTATAATTCGGCTCTCGTACGTAAATTGCCGAAGTACTTTCGGATTTGTCCAACTATATAAATGACGTCAATTTGTCGAGGTTAAATGACGTTATTTTGAGACGTTACGTCATACGATGACTCACGGAAACAAATATGCTCGAGTTTTTCTCATTCCTTATTACGACAATCTGTTAAAAATGATAAAAATAGGGTCTATATTTTTCCTGAGTTATGTGATAAAACGAATCTTACATTCATGTTCATTTATTATTTATTTTATTAAACTCGTTTAAAACAATTGTATAACGCTCGGGAAAGCCTCGCATAATAGATCTTTATGTTTTCAACTCGTTTAATAAATTCAATAATAAATAAGCAATCATGTAAGGTCCTTTATACAAGACCACCTTAAGGACCAGTCAAAAAAGGTCAAATGGCGGGATGGTCTAGTCATTGAATTGCAGTAACACTCACGCTACATTGTACATTAATTTTATCAAAGTTGCATGTAACTATAACAGTTGCTTGATGTATACTATACATGTATTCTGTATGCATTGTATTAATAATAACAACAATAATAGTGTTTTTTTTTCTAAAACCTTACTTAACGGCCGCCCTGATATTGAGACCGCCTGTCTATTACGGGTATGACCGATCACTTAAGATCGAATTTAATAATAGGTACAAATTGGGAACAAAAAACACACAGAAATTTAAAAACACTATTTTTGGCTTTATCTTTTATTATAGTTTTGATTTTTGATCTACGATTGGAGACCAGGATATGCATTGTAAATATATGGTTGCATACCAGGGCCTGTATTTTTATGTTGACCTCCGACTTCAACCTGTTTTAATGTGGATTTAAACTCGGTGATTTTTTTTAAATATTGATCAGTGATTGCTGACCCGGGTCTGCATTACGATTGCTGAGAGCCGATTTCAAGCAGAAACTCAAAATCAACACGCTGACGCAGTTTTCACACAGCACCATTGTTTAATGAATAAAATAATACCATAAAAGCCCAGCTAGTCTAGACTGGTTTTAAACGCACTCTGTAAACAAAACCGGGTCAGTATAATTTGACCGAGTATCGACATATATAATTCATCCGTGCGCTCTATACTCGAAACCATGGTAATGAAACTTCTAGCACGTCTAAAAATCAATTTTTTTGGAATAGCAAACTTTCACAGAAAGAATGAAACAAAAAGACGATGATGTAGCAGACCTTCTTCAAATTCCCGTGTTTGAGCTTAATGAGGCCTCACCCATATCGCCGATATAGTTTTTTTTCTTAGCAGTAAAACTGCCGTTTTATATCTAGCACCATATATCACGGATACTCTGTTCAATAACTTACATTGTATTTTATCTCTTTTGTGTAAAATTATTTAGATGATGTCCTACTTTCTCAGCCAATGAAATCGCTCCTTTTTTTCAAAATAGAACGTTCCATTCCATGAAAAATAGAACGTTCTTTTTTCACCCCGTGCAACGTTTACGTTACATAAGAGGCTACTACGCCGCATTAACAATGATAACTTCACACGATAAACCGGTACTTCCTGTTATTTTTGTGCATGTGGTCCAACAGAGAGATTTTCATATTATTATTTCGTTGTTAAATCAAAGATATAACCAAAACGAGCGGCATTCTTTTTAAGTTGAAAGCGGACATGTGTTTTTGAATGGGAATATGACCGTTTCCTCAAATATTCGAGAATAGTGACGGTGTGAACCATTCTTAGATTGAAAACAGCTCAATTTATTACTTCGGAAGTATTAATGGGACTACTTTAAGTGTTTTACATTTGTTTTATGTATCAATATACGAAATTATATTAGTAAAATTACAAGTTGATGTTATAAGGCTGCTAAACGCCAAATAAGCTTAGTACTAGCATAAGTAGGTACCTCGTATATTGTACACTAATAAATCGGTGTATTGTGTCATTTAGCGGTAATATAATAACATGAAATAATACTACTATCCAACTATTTCAGAGTTGTTTTTAAGTTGTATCGTTGTTTACACTTCACAAATAAAACATTATCGTCCATATCACTACTTTGTATGACATATCGCACCTGTTCTTCATGTAATACATGTACACTATTTTTTACATTGTACTATTCGTTTATTAGCCTCCGATAGCATAAACTGACGCTAAATATTCAAACAAAACATTGTTTTAATAATCTTTATTTTAGCTGTTAAGAGATGAAGATTATAATTATATATAAGCCACACTGAGGCAAACGGAGACACTTGCCTCCAGTAGAATTTGTGGAGTTTCACATGTTAATTAGGGTTTTTGTAAAAATAATAAAGTTTTTTGCAAAAAGTGAAAATATAATAGAATAACTACTTCAACATGTCCGATACCTAAACACAACATGTATACTTCTACACCACAGGAGCGCAAGAGAGATTGAGATTTTGTCGTTGCTTTAAATTGATATATTTTTCAAGTGTATTAGTTGAATACCGGTAACAGTTTCAATAAAAAATAAATAAAAAGGTATGAAATAAATGTATTATTATTTTTGTATTTTTTTTAGTATTGACTCCGGATTGAACATACGACATCCTGAGTGACAGTCAAAGGAGTACACCATTAGACCACTTTGGAGCCTAATAATAGTAATAGAGTTACCTCTTTCAAAGCTGTTAGGTCTTGAAAGGGGCGTCATTCTTGTTGAGCGGAACTAGAACTAATTCATACGTTATGTATACGTTTTATGTTATGCAAATCGTTGTAACCGACTAAAAGTTTTTGCTTGTGAATATAAAATACCCCGAAATGTGTAAGTTGTATCCATACGTTTTGGCGGTTACCTAGTATTGCGAATAGCTTAATTTTGAAATCCTCATTGATTTGAGGTCAACCCATCCAGTGGGATATGATTGTCAAATTTTGAAATCCTCATTAATTTGAGGTCAATCCATCCAATGGGATGTGGTTGTCCTACGATCGCTACAATCACCGGTCGTGGAGGATTGAGCGTCTTTTATTGTCTTCTCTCCATCTTTCTTATGTCTAATAACATAACTTTCTTTGCTTGTGTTTGAATAAACCGGTATGAGTCCGAATTTAATATGGATATCATATTTGATAACTGATTTTTCAATCACTATTAGTACTGCGTTCTGTTTTCAGATTTTTCTGATTAAAATTTCGTTCTTTGCAATAAGAATAATTATTTAATGTTTATATACATCAATAAAGCATTACTTTCTTTTCAAAATAATAAGTTTACAAAGTCAGATAAAAGATTCAAAGCGGATTGTTTTATGACAATTGGATTGTTTTTTATGCATTTATCTATCATAACTAAATGAACTCCAACATTCAATTTAACATGTATTGTTGCTTTATAGTGTATACGTTACAACAAGTGAAAAGCATTTTGATAACGTTACAAGGTTGACTCTCATCAATGTTTGTTAGACTTGATGAGTACTTATAAAAGATTTGTAGATGAAATTTTGCACTTTTTAAGTTGTGTAGTATTTGCTCAGAAATTTGCAGAGCTTAAGCTTATACACTTATTGTTTCAAAATATCTCTAATACAAATGCTTAGCCTGCCAGATGTTTAATGATATTCCACTATATAACTAACTACTTTATATTGCACAAGTTCAATTTAATTCACTCAAAATATTGAGTGAGTTAAAGTGAACTTGTGTAATATAGTTACTTCCCCGATGAAGATTTTTGAATGAAAATTTTAATATTGAGTGAATTAAATTGAACTTGTGTAATATGGTTACTTCCCTGAGGAAGATTTTTTAATAAAAATACTTTATATTAAATTGTGAAAACTGATTTCAATTACATGTATATTGTTCTGCACGTCTACAAATGCATATATGTACAAGTTATCTTAATGTCTGGTAGCCATTGAGTTGTTCACTAATTTAACATATTCTGATAGTTTCCTCAGCGATACTTTTAAATGCTAAAACATCACACTTACTGATTATGTTGCAAGTTATATTTTATCATTAAGTACAGAGGTGTTTTGACTGTATGTGATAACTTAACTGTGAAGTATTTCAAATAATAATTAAAAGAGAAACTGAAATTAAATTGTTTAGGGGGGGGGGGGGGGGGGGGGGGTTAGGTTTGAACATTTTTATTAATCACGATAATACAGCCCTTGAGATTTAAACTACACAAACAAACTATCTGGATTTATTGGGCACTGTTTGTTACTCATTCATTTCCAACAGACAGTGAGACACTCAATGGCTATTAGAAATTTCTAAATGTATATATAATTGTCATGAACTATTTTGTATCAATATTTCTGTTTTTGTACAACTAAATTGAAATAAAAAAAATTTTCGTTCTTCAACCTAAAGCTTTTTGTTCTGTACATTCCCATATAAGTTTCTCTAAATTTACTATCTTTCATTCTGGAGTGTGCTTGCTCATGTTCTATATACTTGCACCGTTACAAAACCATCCATATTTCTTACCTTTCGCTTATTTCGATATAGTACCCTGTACCTCAGGTTGCAACGCCCTCCCCAATAATTTAAACGCTCCCACACCCATGAATATATCATGACCACAATGAATAAAAAACAATAAGTGTTGTACTAACAACCACGTTAATTGTCGCACCTACGATAAATGTCGCAACCGACGTTATATGTCAGATGAAGAAGGTAAAATTAAGCTTTAATTGTCTTTTTCTTCTTTTTTATCAGGGCTTGTATTGCAGTGATTTATTTTTTCCTACCGCGTGTTTGTTAAATGCTCAGTATTTTAGAAATCATCACTGAAAATTGTTATGCTGATACCAGATATCAAGGCAATTCTGTGTCATTTTAGAATTATTGGTTCGAACCGCATCGTGGGCAAATAGTTCCCATCTTTTATTTCTGCAAATTGATAGGTACATGTATCACAAAACCATTGAAGTAGAAAAACACCTAGTCAAGATAAGCTGTTTTTCCTTTATAATTATAAATCTTGAACCAGTGAAGAAATTGACCCCAGACACATCCTGCAATTTTTTTTTGGTTGTGTTTTGGACATACATGTTACAATTGAGCCCTTTGAGAAATGTAATAGTGGTGTGAGGCGTCATGGTGGCAAACTCATCTGCTGCCAAATGTCGCACTTTTAATACGCTATGGCATAGCACCACATTGGGAAAAGGTTGCGCCTTCGTGCGGTAGTCGCATAATGGCGTTTATCAATAATTAAAAACTTAATAACAATCCTCAAATAGTTGAATAGAAGTAGTATTTCATGTAATTAGAATGCTGCTGAATGATACAATGCCTCAACTTATGTAGCGTACAATATAGGAGACACCTATTAATGCTACGTACTAAGCAAATTGTTGTGTTTAGCAGCTTTATAACCGTATTTTTAACGATAAAACTTGGTGTATTGATATATAAAACAAATATAAAACACATAAAGTTGTCCAAGAATTGCTTCCGAAGTGATAAATGGATTTGTAAATTACTTTTTTTTCAGTCTGAAAGTGGTTCATTCCGTCATCGAATGTTTGAGCAAACGGTCATGTTCCCATTCAAAAACACATGCTCGCTTGAAACTTAAATACAATGTCGCTCGTATCGGCTATATCCTTGATATAAAAACGAAATAATAATACGAAAATAAAAGGGTTTTCCCACCTCACTGCCCAACCGCGTGCACAAAAATAGCAGTAAGTACCGTTTTATCGTGTGTAGTTAACACTAAAAATTCGGCGTAGTAGCAGCTTATGTAATGTATACGTTGGACAGGGTGATTTTGAACCAACTTCTGAAGCTGCAAAGACAATGCTACACTTGTTTTTACTACGGTGGCGAATCCACGTGACCTTATGCTTAAAGTCGAAGGAAAAGTGCCCGTTTCTGGTAACATTTTTGCAGATTACTTTCATAAAATTAATATTTCATGAAAAATCACATACAATGACGAACACAGTCTTTGTAAAAAAGATGAACATTCGGTGCTACTAACTGGCCATGCAAAACTCACATATTTTTGCAAATTTTGTAACGGCGTATTTTAAATATTATCACATCTTTTCAACTGAGCAAAATACGTCGTAGCACTTTTTGCAATTAAGACGACTTTTCCATCGCAACTTAGTCAGTTTAGTTCAAACTTAGTTATTGTACTTCAATCATGAAACAATTTATGCTCAAAGTCGTCCTTGGCAGAACCAGTACTAAGCATATGCGAAAAGAAAGTGTCTGGCACTCATAGCCGTGACGGGGGATCGAACCCACGACTCTCCGATCATGGAAATGATGCTCTACCACTGGACCACGCGCTCCACTTAATAGCACTGATAGGATCATTTCCATACAAAGACAGTTTTCATCTGTGTTTAGTGAATTTCATGAAATGTGAAGAAAGTGATTAGCAAAAATGTTACCTGTAGCGGACAACAATTAGATGTTTTCCTACTTTCTCAGCTAATGAAATCGCTCAGGGACCTTGTCAAGTGGAGATGGTAAACATACAAAATAGGGACTTTGTTATGTGGAGATGGTATATAAGCTCAAGAGGAACCTTGTCCAGTGGAGATAGTATACATACATAAATTGGGGACCTTATTATGTGAAGATGGTATATAAACTAAATAGGGACCTTGTTATATGGAGATGGTATATAAACTCAATATGGACATTGTCTAGTGGAGATTGTATACACACATACCAGGGACATTGTCAAGTGAAGATGGTTTATATATTTGCCAAGTGGATAGGGCATGTATACACACTTGTAATAAACATGTAAATTGTACTCACTTCCAATACACTCTTCTTCTCCCGCGTTGACACCAATGGCCATCATGAAAACTGAAAAATAATAATAAATCAACGTTGAATAGTCTTGGTGAATTGGCTGATTGGCAAACAATATACGAAGTCACCACAGTCTCATATAAAATGGCGGAAAAGTAGAATTCCGGGAAACATGCCTTTCTTTTATGTCATCCATTATACCTCTAATAAGCCTATACCTCCAGGTGTGCTACTTGATTAAAACGAAACATTTCATAGAAATATGGCACCCCAACTTAAAAATTCGCCTATGCCTTATTTTTTTTAAAGTGGATATTCAACAGCTCATATATGCCTAGGCTATTAGCAGGAAACCTTTAAATTCAGCATGTTTTTTATATATGGACCATGCTATGGGCATAGCAAAAAAACATTTAACTGAAAGCAATGATTGCATGCCGTTTGTAGAGAATTAACATATTATTACTTTATTTAGTAAAGGTAAGCAAGGGCCGGAGCTGTCTTAGCCACCGTGTCATCGAAATACAGACAAAGAGAGACACACTAAAATAACGATTCGAACTTTGTCAATCATAAACACATTAGTTAGATCAAACTACGTGTAGAATCCTCTTTATAACCTTACCTTTCTCTCTATCCCTCCTTTAAACCTTTCCTTTTACCTAACCGTTCTTATTAAAGTTAATGTTTCGTTTTATTCTTGTGTAAAAGCGTGAAAAGAAAGGATTACAATGAAACTTTTATAATGTACCATTTATGCCATGTTTTATCTCTGTATCAATTATTTATGGGAAGAGCCGTAACAAATGATATTAAGCACTTGTGGCTCGACCCTTGTACACATTGCGGCAATAAAATATGTTTAAATCAGATCTAGATCTAGTTGGTCTTCTAGAAAATATTTCTTCCATTCTTCAGATACATGTGAGGGTTTGTTAGGGATTTTTGCATATGCCATATAGACATCTTTATTTTTTTGCATATATGCCATATAGGCAAAATATTTTTTTGGCATATGCCATATCAGGTTATTGATTTTTTCCATATGCTATTCGAAAATTTTAATACTTTTTTTCCTATTTTGAGTCTTTTTATCTATTTTGATCTATTTTCAAGTATAAACACTTATTAGCTTTGATGATCTTTAATGCAGTTTGACCATTTTCCTACTCAAAATTAGGGATATACATACAATAAGAGACTCACAATCTTAAACTTTATTTTCTCCATATAGAAGAAAGTATTTTTTTCGCATATGCCATATGAGGTCATTTATATTTTGCATATGCCATTATTATGACGTAATGTCTATCTCTTTTTTTACGGTTTTCTATGTAGCTTCTAACCGGCTTAGTTGTTGATCTATTTTCTCGTTTCTAGAGCAGTTTAATTAGCTTAGGAAGTAGGTCTACATCTACTGACGATTATGACATCCTTTATCAAATGGAATGTTCTATTTTGAAAAAACTGAGCGATTTAATTGGCCGAGAAAGCCGGACAACAAGGAAGATAGATCAAACTGCGACTGTGTCCAAGTATAGCCTAACATGTACACCCCTCTACAGGCCTACTTAGTATACGACTGCTTGTAAACAGGCAATGCAGAGGAGCTTTAATATTGTCAACAGAATGTTGTCCGCTTACGATAAAATTTGCGAGTTCGATCTCCAGCTCTACCCAATGCCGCTTAAAAACAACACTCAGTTCCGGTTCTACCATTATCTACATAATATACAGCTTTTATATGTAATTTGCCACACACACCCACGTCCGCACATTTATTTTAGTGGATATTGTCTTGTCAAAAATACAAAGTTGAAAATCTGAGAAAGCCAGTCATAGGGAGAGACAAGATTTTTTTTTCTCTGCGTATAAAATCTCTTTCTCTCTTTCTCCCCTCTCAATCTCTATCTCGTTCACACTGTCACTTTTTCTTTTTCTCACTCAATCACCTACTAAATATTTATGATGATTTGTATACCTTGACACAAACGTTCCCAGAAAAGTTGCTAAATTTATTGTTAAGGCTTATATGAGAAGAAGAAATATTATATATAACCATTGATTTTCCAAGCAGCCAAAAAGTATATGTTGTTATGATTTAATCTTGTATATACTATTTACATTTTGATGATCTTTAATTGTAAGCATAATTTCGTGTGAAATAATATAATTATTTATTTGTATATGTGATTTATAGGTCCATTGGGCCGGGTGTGTTGTTTAAAATTCTATATTTGCATATCATGTTACATAAACACATGTCACTAAAATAACATATTTACTTACTCTACTTTATTAATAATTGTTTATATTAGTATAAACAGGAACTTTGTTCTGTTATACACTGTAAATGTGTTACTTGTAGTAGGAGGACTAAATCTGAGTTGGAAGAACTTGTAGCCCACCCCATTACCCAATATTTATAATCACATATGATTAAACTTTAGTGGGTCTAACTGTGTTTCTACTCAATTATTAACATTGCACAACTTTACACAGTTTAACTTAGATTGCATACATCTACTTAACTAAAAAATGTACACGTACAATACTGTGATACTCGGGATGACTGGGATATGAGTTATAAAAACGGTTTTTATTTTAATCCCCGAAATAGTCAGTAGAAGTATATCAATCTTCACATTAATGGTGAATGTTTTCAGTGAAAATTAATGACGTTTTAATTGTGATATTACAAAAGTATTATACAGTGACAATATCGAGACTCGTTAAAGGGGCGTTCCGGTCCGAAGTTTTTGTAAAACCGCTTCAATGGAATTGTCAGTTTTAATAAAAGATTAATGGATAATTTTATCACGTTAACGTACATTCGCAATAAAGCGGTCTAATCCGAGTTATACACACTAATCACGTTGCCGTCGATATAAAATAAAAACGTATAACAAAATAACTACGCTAAAGGATTTATTTAATAGCTGGAGTCAATGGTCACTACAATAAAGCACGTGTCACACAGATTCAACACATAACCCTCTGCAATCATGACAGGAGATTTTTAATACAGTCAAACTTGTCTTTAGCAGCCACTCAAGAGTAAGAGCAAATATTACCCATTAAGGCAGGTATTTGCTTAACACAAACAATTCAACGGTATTTGATTCTAATTTCGAAGCTTCAGTCCTTTATAGTCTTTTTTTTTAAAAAAATGTAATGGACATTAACATATTCAAACAGACTAGTTTGCCACCATCGTGTCAGACCGGAACAGCTCACTCTTTCATCAGCTATGAGTATGTATCCCATATTAACTGATATTACATATGCTATTCTCATAATTATACTTACCAAAAATACAGTACTTTAGCAGCTTTAATACAATAGGCAAACGAGAAAGTGGAGGCTGAATGGACACAGCTATACGATATGCCCAGCTCGGTTTTTGTGCATGTGCGGTTATAATGATTTGAGTCCCTCCGCCAAATACACACATGGAAGAACCATTCCATTTGCACAATAGATGATGGACTACGGTTACTATTGTTCTTGGATCGCAGTACTTACATGCACGTGTTATTGTTACGCATACAAGTACGGTTAAAGTTTTCGTGGATCGTGGTAATTAAATGCACGTGTTATTATTACGCATACAAGTACGGTTACAGTTTTTTTTTTTGATCACGGTACTTACATGCACGTATTATTATTGTGCATACAAGTAAGGTTAAGGTTTTCGTGGTTCGCAGTACCTACATACACGTGTTAACATTACGCATGCAAGTACGGTAAAGGTTTTTGTGGATAACGGTACTTACATAATCGTGTTATAATTACGCATACATGTACAGTAAAGGTTTTCTTGGATCGCGGTACTTATATACACGTGTTATTATTACGCATACAAGTACGGTTAGGGTTTTCATGGATCGTAGTTCATACATGCATGTGTTATTATTATGCAAACAAGTACTGTTACGGTTTTCATTGATCGTAGTACTTACATGCACATGTTATTATAACGCATACAAGTACGGTTACGGTATTCTTGGATCTCCAAAATGATTGGTTCAAAGTGCGAGGGTAAATAAAAACATATACAGCATTAGATCGCGGTACTTACATACACGTGTTAGTATTACACATGAAAGTACGATTACGGTTTTCTTGGAGTTTATGCATAATAATTACACGATATAATCCCCATGAGTTTTAACAAAGAAAATTGGAAAGTGTGCAAATAAGTTGCATTATAAAAAGGATTATCCTAATGGATATTTATCGATATTTGTATTAAATATATTTTAAGAACTTATATTAGGTATACAGTGTTAAAAGATTAAAACGATTAAATAAAAACATTTTTTTTAAAAAAATCTCTCACGGTCGAGTCACGGGAGGGTTTAAGTTTCCGGAGTAAATAAGGC